>JAIEZT010000084.1:8237081-8294581 GCA_019594935.1 Periophthalmus modestus
CGATTCTCTGTGCTAAAATTGCATTATGTAACTTTTTGGTGGAGGTTCCATTACTTCCTTGTTTCCACAATTTTTTATTATTTTGCCTAGAACAGGGTCGGCAAGTTTTTGACACACGGGCCACAGTGGGTTTCTAAAATTTGATAGAGGGGGCCGGGTCAGGATATACAATATGGTACATTTTGCTTTTAGAGATTTGGCCTGTAACATTTAGCAAAGCATGAATAAGGAAAGGCTCATTGTACAGAAAGCTTCCCAAAATCCATAAATTAAATTGATAATTAATGTATTTATTTCAGATGAATAAACACAGCAGAAAAAACTTTGAACAAGGTTTACCCTTACTGTTTTAATATAATTTGGTCATGTTCGGCAGGCCGGATTAATCATAACCGAAGGGTGCCGTGTGTGGCTCCCGGCTGTAGTTTGCCCATGTCTGGCCTAGAATGTTCCAACAGTATGGCAGTAAACTTATCTATCTTGTAATTATTTTGCCTTTGATTTGACCTTGGGTATATCTTGGCTTTGTGGTGTCCCCTGTTTTATCTCCATTTACTTAAAAAAAAGTTTCATGCCATACAGTGGAACATTCCAGACAAAGCATTATCCATGGAGACCAGCAGCAAAAAGCTACATGCACTTTTAACTTGCGCAACCACAGGTAAAATCTGTCACAATCTTAGTTAAACCTTTCTGGTGGAGGGGTCCACCACCTGTCTCTATAGAGGCAATTGTTTTGCCTCGAATGTTCCACAGTATGGCATTAAACTTACTGTTTTTAATGCTTACTGTAAAAAAGTGAATTCTCACTGTGAGTGGAGTTGTCTCTCCACAGATACAACCTGAAGTGTAATGCTATGGTGTGGAACATTCCAGACAAAACAATGACAACCACCATGGAGACAGCTCGAAAAGCTACATAGTACACTTTTTAATTTAAGCAATCACCATAAAACCTGCCCATCTTATTCAAATGCTACAGGCTTCTTGAATGTTGTGGCTATCAGAAACAGCAATATGACACTAATACCACATCTTGTACATGAGCTGCTTTTGGAGAACAGTAACAACCCCTTCTCCTCAGTGAACGTCACTCTCCATGAACTCCTCCTTGATAGAGTGCTTGTTGCGAGACATCTTGCAGTCTGGCATATCGAAGCCAAAGTCCGCCCATTCGTCTGTAGCTGTGGCCATGCCGCCAGCCCCCACTGCCCGGTTGGGGATGGTGATGGTGTGCCGGACCCGGAAGTGCACGGCCTCCATGACCCTCTGACGCTGGAGCTCCCCTCCACTTGCCCCCAGTGTAGCCATGGCCATGTTGCTTGCTGGAGCGCAGCAGCTGCTGGCCGTGGTAGTCGTGGTGATGACTGGGAGCCATGGGGACGGATGACTGTTTCATGTCCTGAAGACCTCTCCAGATGGCCAGACGGGACTGCTCTGGGATCTTCAAAGCTCCCGTTCCTGAGGGAGGAAAATAGTGTCCAAATGCTATATTGATACTTTGGAGCTCGTCAACATTCCTTAGGGGATGATGCTAACTTGAAGGCATTGCTTGAGCTGAGGCTCTTTAATGTGAGCTTTTGTTTTAACACATTTTGACCATAATTGACTTAGTTGAACTACAACAGGTGAGCTGATTTAAAAGTTAAAAAAGTCCTTCTCAAATAACATAAGTTTTTTCAGTTAATCACCCTTAACCTTCTTTATTGAAAATCAATCACATGACCATGTATTGATACCAAGCTCCTGAAAATGTGTTGTTTAAATTTTTCTTGCTTAAAAACTTATGTTGCTGGGTACTCAATGATTCAAATACTGGAGATTGACTGTCCAAGACAGAAGCAGTTACCTCCATGGACAGCGTCTGAAGATGGTAGACCGACTGGAACCCTTGTGAAGTGAAGTAGTCGATGAAAGTTCTGGCAGCCCAGATTGGTCAGAAAAAACTGTGGGAGAAAAGCAGGACTGCTTAGACTGCTTAGTAATAAGCAAATATTAACTTATATTTGCATATATTTTAGTGTGCATGTGTGGAACCATTTTTTGCAAAAAACAAAATCTATTATAACATGTATTTTATATATGCTAAATATTTTTATGACAACTGTATTACTGTTTTGGCATTTATATAAACAATCCATAAGCCAAAGTTTTTTGTTGATATAAAAACTTTATTTATCTTACATCCATCATTGGAATTTGGCAAAATACATCAAATTGAAATAAAGGGTAATGTTACAATTTGCACATTGTAACAGGAAAGTTAACAGAACCAGATTATCAGATGGCGCCTTTAAATAATTTCTGTTGGGAAGGAATAGCTTTAGCTCAAAATGGTAATACACAATCAACATTTACACTTAATGGAAGCCTTATTAATTACTTGTAAAGTTTAAACTAGCAAATAATTTACTAATAGAAGTTTAGTTGCTACTATAACAATATACAAATCTGAAAATCTGAGCAGCTATGGCAAAAAGAGCTACACACAAAGAACTATTTACACACATGACAAAAAAAAAACTGTACAAAACATTCACAGTACTGATCAGAAGTGCATGCTCTGATCGTAATGAGTGGGCAGAGTGATGGAGGATGTATCCTTTGTCTTGAGGAGTGAAGAATGGCTTTGCTTTTTACGGGTGCATAAACAGTCCTTTTTATATGAAGGGATGAAGTGAGAGTATGATGAGATAGGCCGAAGAAGTGTAAGGGTGGAGTGTCTTTGGTCCCTTTACCCCCATGGCCTTAGGGGTAAAGGGAGTTTCTCGAGGTATTACTTAAGGTATAAATGGATCATCTTGGAACTTCACAGTCAAGAGATGATGTCTACAAGAGTAATGACAGTGTCTTTAGTCATTAAGGGTAAAATAAGTGTCCTTGGTTTTGTGTCTTGGACTTTCGTGGAGTATGAGGTCATTAGAATTCAAGGGAGTGGTCTATAAGGGTGAATCTGAAACCTCTGTGGTCAAGAGAGTCCTCTTGGTCTTAAAGGAACTGTATGTAAGAGTTATGAGGTATACATGTTCAAATCACATATAGCTTTTACTGAAATATAATGCTGATTTATTCTTAATTGCAAAAAGAATAGAAATGATGTGCCATTTATTTATGTTATATTTTGGTGTTTCGGATCTCAAGACAATGATCCAAGCAGAAATCAGTCTCTCAGTCTCTCAGTCTCTCAGTCTCTGGTTTGGGTGGGCAGTTTCAATGCTGAGATCGTCTTGGATTAAACCTAAAATGACTCTGACATGAAGCCTCACTAGCTAAACCACAGTACCACAGCAGCCAATCATTAATCTGTGCTAGTGCAGCCTCTGCAGCTCAGTGAGTGAATTCTGGAGGTTCTGAGCTTTCACATGAGGCATGGCCTGTCCATGTACTGCGAATAAGAAAAACTTGTATGTGCCCTCTATATGCAGGTCAAGGCACAGGCAACACAGGTTCAGCTGTGATTGTATTACTTAAAAAAAAAGTAAAAGTGCAGGGTTACAAACAATAAAGAGTCATTAGTCCTCTGGGGTCAAAGGAGTGTTCTTGGTCTAAATGTAGAATGCTCTGTTCTTGTACTGTTTTATGGTCAGGGGAATGTACCTGGCCTTCAGGGCTGAATGGATTTCACTGGTGCTAACCGGTGAGGGGAGTGTCCTTGATTATAAGGTGTCACTCAATCAATTAAACTTTATTTATAAAGTGTTCATACATATTGTGTCCAAGGACATTTTTAATGAATGGAGTGTAAATAGTAGTCAGGGGAGTGCCCTGGGTCTGCCAAGGTAAATGGACTTTTTTTGGAGATTTGTGTTCAAGGCAATGTACTTGGTTTACAGGGGCGAACGGAATGCCCTTGGTCTTTATGAAAGTTTGACTTGGTCAACAGGGGTGAAGGGAGAATCCTTGGTCTTAGGGGTAGTGTCAGTGCTCATTAGAGCTCAAGGTCCTTTATCTATAGAGGTGAACGTGGTTCTTAAGTTTTTATGGTGGAGTGTCCTAGGTTTATAGGCATAAAGGGATGGCACTTAGTCTTTAGGGAAGTGTCACAAGTTGTTAGAGCTTAGAGTGTGCACTTGATGTATAATTTGTTGTGAAGGGAGTTCCTAGGTCTACAGGTATGACGGGAGTGCCCTTGGTTTTAGGGGAAGTGTCATTGCAGGGTGAGGTACCTGACGAGGCTGGGGTCAGGGTTATAGTTGGGGGGCGGGCTGCAGTGGGACATTATGGTCTGACTGCCGTGTCCCCCGTTCATGTCTCCATTCGTTTGCATGTGTTGGCTGTTGAGCATACCCACACCTATCGAGAAGAGACAAACAACAAAGGTTAGTGGCTTTGGATTTGTGTCCATTCATTTACAATTACATTCTTTTGGGGAATCTCTCACATAACAAAAATGTGTTCAAGTCCCACAACATGACTTTGATAGGAATTTAACCATTGCCAAAACAATAATAATGCATTTGCAAAATTATGGCTTATAATGAACCCCCAATGTAACTTTTTTGAAGGTGTGATTAATGAAAAACAAAACACCATGCAGAAAGTCAAACACATGATAAAATATATGATAACAGTGAAGAGTTGATGAAGAATTAGACAAGTTTTTAGAGAGATACAGGTTTTCTAACCCCAAACCGAAATAAAGAATGGTCAAAAATCATTGGGGGTGTGCAAAATCTTGTCAAAAAGCAAAAAAAACCAAACAAAAACATATCTGACACCTGATGGAAAATAAAGACTTCAAATAAAATATTACATATTACCTATATTATTATTACATATTGCATATATTATTACATTTTCTAAATTATTTTTTGCCATACTTGGATCATATGTTGTGCTACTATATTTTGGTAGTTCTAGGCCTATTTGTTTTGTAAAATTGAAGCCAGTAATTATTAAGTAAAAAAATATGTTAAAATAACTTAACTACTACTATAAAAAAAACAACAACTATAAAGTAACTAATCACTTAACTGACCAGATAATAAAGTTCAAACCATAGATTGTATAAATAAGTGGAGTAAGGGAGTGCGCCATCACCCGTAGTGTTCAGGTTTGCAGCAGGTTAATATGAACCCAGAAAGAGAGGGGTCGACAGTTTTTCAATAGAAAGTGAATTTTGGAGTTGATGGAGCCAGCAGCATCACTTTCTGTTTGGAGTTTATGGTTTTAAATAAATCCCAAACCCAGTAAGTTATACGTATTCATTTATAAGATGAAATGGTTTTGTTTTTCTTGTGCTTCTGTTTGTTTATTGACTCCACTCAGAACAGACACATTATTAGTTAATTATTATTGGCTTACATGTACAGTATATTTAACTATAATGTTTGTGCCACTCACCCATATGCGAGTTCTGTTGGGACTGTCCCACCATCTGAGAGACTGAAGGGGCTTTGTTCAAGCCTCCATGGAGCTTGTTCATGTTGGACAGAGGAGTAAGATGAAGGGGACGCTATGCTGCTTCTGAGGGAAGAAACAAAGCATGATTTAAGATGAGAGATAACACATACCAATGGACAAATCTTGATATGTAAGATGGTTAGACTGAGCATTTACAGTAAAAAAGACTATACTGAATCTGAAGTTATACTGTGTAAGAAATTACTAGGGCTGTAGGCCTTTAATCGTTTAGTCAATTAATCAGTTGATGGAGTCTTTGTTGACCAAATTTATATTATACAACTAATTATTTTAACAAGATTAAACAAAAATTAAGCAGTAAGGAGAATGGATGCAGTGAGTTAGATGGAGATTTGAGAATGTGCAGTGAATTAATTCTGCATTTTAACAAAAAAAAAAAAAAAAAAAAAAAATACAGTCTACTAGTACTTTTCCGGTCTTTTTGGTGCACTTTGGGTCAAAATATGGTGGGATGATTTTAGGTTTGAGTATTTTGCTAATGCCACTACCTGTTTTAGTTAATTGATGCACAGGACATGTCTTTAGTTGACCGAGATTTATTTATTTATTTTCTTTTTTTGAATTAAAGCTCTAGAAACTACTATTGTGTGACGAAACTAGTTAGTAAAAAGTCAAGTTTGTTCAAAATAGTAAATGTAAATCATAATCCACAGTTTATTGTGCTCACGGTCTCTGGATGAGTTGCTGCTGTGTCTGCTGTCTGTAGGACTCCACCAGAGGCTGAGGCACCAGCTCCATCAGCTCCAGACTGTCTTGATCCTCATCAGGAGCTCAAAGTTCTCACGCCCGCGGACCTGGAAAACAGGGCAGTCAGCAAAACAAAGGAATAATTAAAGAATCTTAGTAGTTTAAATGAGACTAACAACAATAGCTGAAGGCAAAAGGCCCTTTTTCCAGTAGCCAGTGTCTAAGTAGAAATACTGTTGCACTACATCTCTGGAGTGTAAAGCAACTTGTAGGCCTACAGTCCTGTTTATGGGGTCTGAAGCTATGAAAGTTAATACTCTCCAAAGAGATCCAACGTTATATCTTATGACTGGACAAGAGAAAGTGCAAACACAGGTGAAAACAAGGTGGCAAAAATGATTAATGACTGCATTTCCAGAGTAGGCAACTTAAATGTTGAACTAACATGTGCAACAAAACAATGCTAGTACACATTAGTAGTAGTAGAAATAGTCTCACTGGAATATAATAAATCTCCTCTTCACCATGCCGCCTCTTCCTCATATTTATGTTAGGACTGGGAATACTCGATGGACTCTGTTTAAAATCTGTGAACAGGAGAAAACATTTGAATGTGACATGTTTGTTTTCTATACAGTGGAACTCAGTCATCCACTAATACAGAGGCTAGTTAACCAATCCATGCTGTACTTTATATTATGCTGTTGCAGAGATATAAAACTAATAATTTTTGATGATACTCATGCCCAAATATCATTATTGTTATATACTACCAGTCACCACCAGTCACCAGTCACCAGTTCAATGTCAAAATGTAGACATAAGTTACTCTACTAGTGAAAATTCAGTATGCATGTTTAGCATGTAGATGTTTGTTGACGTACTGCGTTTGTTGCCACTGCCATTCTTGTTCGCGCTCTCAGTGAGGGCCTGCTGTTCTCTGTAGTGGTCCTCATCAGCTTTACGGTCACGCCCCGGACAGGCACAGATCCGGCCCTCGAACGACCTCCTACCCAGCACCTGTCCACTGCACACACACAGACACACACACAGATGTATAAGGAGGGGTGGAAAGTAACAAATATCTATCTCCACCTCAGTAATAACAATCTCTATGAACAGTTTCAATCAGGCTTCCGACCTCTCCACAGCACAGAAACGGCACTCATAAAAATTACTAATGATCTCCTCATGGCAGCTGATACCGGTTTACTCTCCATCCTCATCCTCCTCGATCTAACCGCAGCCTTCGACACCATCTCCCACAGCCTTCTCTTCCATAGACTATCCTCTATCGGTATCACTGACATCCCACTCACTTGGTTCATCTCATACCTCACCAACCGTACACAGTACATTCATTTAAAATCACACACATCCAACACCTTCCCTCTATTCGCTGGGGTGGTCCCACCACCATCCTCCCTTATCCTCTGCCTGCAGGAAATCAACTCATGGTTCTTCGCTAACTTTCTCATGTTAAACGTCCTCCTAGTAGGCACCCCATCCACACTCTCCAAATCTAACAGCTTTTCAATCCACATCAACAACTCAACTGTCCATCCTTCCCCTCAGGTCAAGAGTCTGTGTGTAATCCTCGACAGTACACTTTCCTTTCACTCACACATCAATAATGTCACCTGGTCTGCATAGTTCCACTTACGCAATATCGCTCGTCTTCGCCCCTCCCTCACTCCTCACACCACTCCCATTCTAGTCCACAGCCTTGTAACTTCCCGCATTATTGATTACTGTAACTCTCTTCTCTTTGGTCTCCCCAATAAATCCCTCCAGAAACTGCAGCTCCTTCAGAACTCTGCAGCCCGGCTCATAACACGAACCCCCACTATCCACCACATCACCCCTGTCCTACAACAACTCCACTGGCTCCCCATAAAACAGAGAATTTACTTCAAAATACTAATTACCACCTTCAAAGCCATACACAACCTAGCCCCTTCTTACATATCTGACCTCCTCCACACTGCTGCTCCTGCCCGCACTCTCCGCTCCTCCTCCTCTCTCCAGCTCATTGTCCCCTCTGCCCGACTTGTGTCCATGGGGAACAGGGCTTTCAGCTGCTCTGCCCCCTAGCTTTGGAATTCTCTCCCTCCTGATCTCCGCAACTTGGACTATATATATAAAAAGTTTTTTGTTTTTTTTTATTACACAGACATACATATAAGACTCATGTAAAATGCTACTAACTTTGCACTGAAATGTAAATAGTGACTAGAATTTTTCTTGCATATTTTTCCCTAAGTACAATTTTGGCTGATGTGTTTGTAATTTAGCACATTTTTGTACTTTGACAAAACAAAATTTCAGTTCTTTTTCCACCGCTATTTATCTGAGTAGGGTACAGGGCTGGGAGTGCCATTTGACTAAAAGTTGTTCTGTCTGGTGGTTGAGTAGTTAAAGCAGTGAAACATATGCCAGGGTCTTTGTGAAATACACAGCTTTGAATTTATTTAATATCCTCTTTGCTCTTCACCCCCAATTCACTCTACACTGTCTATCTAATATAGTCTATGGCAAAAAAAAAAAACCAAAAACAAACAATAATAATAATAATAAATAAGTCTACTGAATACTTTTGATCACAGAATACAAGTGGATACAGTACATGATAGTGGACTTACTCTCTGCTCTCCAAAGTGATGATGATGAGGATGGGTCTCCGGTTCATGCCGCCCACACAGCTGCTGTTGCACATGAAGTTGTACAAAATAGTGGTGAACTCTGTCCCCACCTGGAACACACAAGGGCATTAAAACATGTCAGTTTGCTCTCTTTAATCTCACGGGCGTGATAATGAGTGTGTGTGCTGTGGATTTTGAATTGGATAAAAATATATTAAACACACATATAAATAATATTCTTACAATTTGTTAGATTGATTACCTAATTTCCAGCCAGAACAGATGTATTATTAAACTTAAATACATTTGTTATATACATAATTCTGGTGCTCCTGTGTTTCACCAGTAGAGAGCGCTATTTGCATTGTCATGTTTCACGGTTTGGACCACAGCTATATAAATCTGTACAGAATTATGGGCAAATTTAAAGGAACAGTATTTAAGATTTTGATTTAAAATGTATTAACATGAAACAACATGAACAACTTCCTGTGTCACCAGAATTAAGGTAAACCTGTTCAAATCAAATATAGCTCACCTTAACAATTGTAATGCTGATTTTTTTAATTATAAAAACATTGGACACGATGGCCAAATTGTTTATGTTGTAATTTGGCATTTTGGTTCTCATGATGATCATCTAATCAGAAAGCAGAATGAGCCTCTCATGAGTCTCTCATTTGTGTTGCCAGTTTCAATGCTGAAATCCAGTTGGTTTGAAGCTAAAAGGACTCTCTCTGATCTCTGATTTCACATGATGCATGGCCTGTCGATATATGCTGGGAATGAGAAAAACTTGTATGTGTCCTATATTTGCAGTTTTTTAGTTTGTTTGTTTTTTTTAGTTTAGTTTTTTTAAACAGTAAAAGTTAAGGCTACATACTGTCCCTGCGGAGTATCAGCCAACCATTTTCAACAGTCCTTGGACCAGGGAATTTGGATTTTTATTTATTTATTTTTCTCAGTTTTTCTTTTTCTAGTAGACTTATTAGCTGCCTGACCTGTGGAGCCTCGTAGGGCACACAGACGCTCTGGCGGCCCGTCACGGGGTCGTCCACGTACTGGCTCAGGTTGTTTCCCTCCACACGGATCAGGTGAGAGGCTGGAGCTGTCTGACCTGAGGGGAGAGAACATCCATTTGACACATGAGGAAATTAATACTGAATGTAATAAACACACACAAATTAAAGGTACACTGTGTAACTTGGGGCATATGCTTGTCTGGATGGAGATATTATTGCTTAGCCTGCAATGTGTCACAATATGGCATTTAAATTAACTCATACATGTCGATGTATGAGTCAGGTCAGCTCAGTGGAGAGTCAACCCCGGTCACAGCAAAAATGTATGTTTTTTAGAGAGCATTTAAAACACATGTAATTAACACTTATTAACGTATTAAATAGGTATGAAATACTGTGAAATATTTCAGGCAAAGCAATGACATCCCCATGGAGACAATCGGGTGGTATAGTGCACCTTTAATATTATGTACGTTTTCAGGCACTGTACCTGGTTTTTACCATCTTAAAAAAGGGAAAAGCAGATCGTGCTCATTTTAAACGGATTACTGTGGTCCAAAATTATTCCTCACTTAACTTACGTATGTCAAACATAGTAATTATTCACCACAATAAGTTTATAAGCATTTTTCGCAACTTTCTGAGACCAGAAATGAGTTTTACCATGAAGGACAGCTAACAACAACCAGCATGTTAACCACAAACTTCCTAATTATCAAACACTAAAATGCTTTATAATCAGATGCAGACAGTACACAGTGACTTATTTTCATTTCCAGAGCTGCTTATGCACTATATCTGTAATGGGAAAGACAAATTTTGTTCATTTACTTGGAAAAAATCGGGTACTGGCCCTTTTAGATAAAAAATGTATTGACCTTTAGCCTAAGATTACAGTCAAAATCTCTAAAATTCAAAATTCATTCAGTCAAAAAATTCTAAGGACTTTTAAATGAACTGGTCAGTGTGATAAGTGTACCCTTTCTGAAGCCCAATGTTTGTTGCATTATAGTAACAATGGTAGTACTGGTCATAGTATTAGTAGTATTTTTATGAACATACCGTCGTTAAAGTCGCGTCCTAGTTCGTGGTTGGGGCAGCGCTTGACCACCTCGGTGACGTGCTCTGCCTTCTTGTACACCGGCATGGCCCGGATGATACTGCCGGGGGGTGGAGCCGACGACAACTTGATCTGGATGGGACAGGTCTTAGCGATTTGACAGTAGAGCTTCTTCAGCAAAGGAGAGTACTGGAGGAACACACACATAAAAGGACGGTTTTAAGAAAATCAACATTTAAAAAAAAAGATTATGATTGTGTTGAAACGTCATATTTATATATGTGGATGTGTTTAGGTAACATTTGATTTTAGAGTACACATGGCCAAACCTGCATGTCAGAGCCTGATATCATCAGATCTCAGAAGCTGAGCAGGGCTGGGCCTGGTTAATACTTGGATGGGATACTACTGGGAATATGCCAGTGGCAAAAAACTGTTGTTGTGTCCTTAGGCAAGACACTTCACCTATATTGCTTAGGAAGAGTGAAGTGTGTGTGAGTGATAGTTGGTGGCCGGATGGCGCAAATTGGCAGCTTACTTCTGTCAGTCTGCCTCACGGCAGCTATGGCTCCAGTAGTAGTTTACCACCACCGAGTATGGAGTGAATGAATACTGCATGCAATTGTTAAGTGACTTTGAGCGTCTGGAAAAGCACTATACAACACTAAAGCATGATTATTATTATTATTGTTACTACTTATTAACCAGCTGCTAATTTTCTAATGTAAATGGCTGACTTCATGTTAATTTGTATTTTTTCTACCCTTGTTAATGTCTTATACTGCACATTCTTAGTCTGCTGCTAATTAGATATTTACCAGAACATAATGGACCACAATGTGGACAACAAGGCTTGGAGGACAAAGTATGGCATTGGTGGACATGAACCAGACACGCTTTGGTTAGTGGGCCTACTGAGCCAATAATCCCACATTCATTCCATTCGCCCATTAACTTAGAGTTATATATTCAAAATACCTGAGTATTTTGAATATATAACTCTAAGCTAATGACCAAAAAGAATATAATCTATCTATAATATAATAACACTAGAGGATCATATAAGTTATCTGTTATTGCATTTCAGTATTGTCCTTTTGTGAAATAGCTTTTACTCACGCAGACATCTCCAGGTGTGTGGTGTATATGACTGAGAATAGGTGCTGAGACACATTCATAGACAGTAGGACAAGAGAAGAGTCGTCTTAACTTGCCCCAAACACAATTACGAATTCTCCAAAAATCTTCAGAGCAATATAATCAAAGTGGGATTTTCAGATTTTGATGGCAAGGGCCCTGTGTGGACTTGTGTGTGTGTGTGTGTGTGTGTATATATATATATATATATATATATATATATATATATATATATATATATATATATATATATATATATATATATATATATATATATATATATATATATATATATATATATATATATATATATATATATATATATATATATATATATATATATATACACACATACACATATATGTTCATTGGTTTCAGTAAACAGCTATGCATGTTTGAGTAATCTTTATACTCTTGTATTTAAGACATCATTGCAGACTCAACCACAATGTGTGTCTTGTTTAAGAAACATCAACTTTAGAGTGACTTGGACTTACAAAATCGTGACCTGACTAAACCATGGTGTATCAGTAGCCAAAGCCTGTGTCTGGGAAAGCACAGACATTGTTTTGGTTGACTGTTGTGACACCATTACTAAGCCCCTTATCCTCTCTGTCAAACACACACACCCTTCAGGTCTATGAAAATACCTGCTCAACATTAGCTTTTCCCACCTAGCTTAGCCTGACAAGTCCCAACAGCTCTGCCATACCATGATTAAATAATTTCAGTAAGATGTAACACGTGCATCTGTGCAGACGAGAGAACTTCTGAAGATGTGTTACAGCAGACCTACCTCAAATTTACAACTCACTGACCAAACTATTGGGCTATCAATTTATTATAATTTGTTTAAAGCTGGGATAGTGATGATACTTTTGACTACTTTTGGCTACGAATATTTTCTACAAAAACCTCTCACTTATGGTGCCTACTCTGCTGCTTTTCTGATTCTTGTGCTGGTTCAACATAAATCAGTATACAAATGCATAAAATTAGAAAGACAAAGACTCTTATAAAACATGAGATCCGGTTTGAACCATGTATGTTAAGAAACCATTGAAAATAGCCAACTCAGCCATGAATGAATGATTTTATTCATAAATTTTTTTTAGCACATTAATGAACACAAGAAGTCCGTATACATGTATCCAGTACACTCACATATTCTTCTTTTAAGCTTCTTTTAAGCTTGAAAAGGAGTGGGAAGAATCCCATCCCCGTCTTCCACCCCTGTCTTCCAATAGAACATTAATTAAATGTTTGTTTAAGCTTCCTTTTCAGTTGGGGAAAAAAAAAATAAAAAATATTAACCTTTACTCCATATTTTGTGATATAACTCTGCAAAATGTATCCAACAAAAGCATGGACCAGATTTGTTCATTGGATAAACAATTTTTACATTTATTTCAACCTTAACTACAAATTTTGATCAATTTGTTTTGGGACAAATTTTTATGTAACTTAATACAACATGAGCATCAGAACTTTACAGCCTATTGAAAAGAACGCTGTAGCCCTCAAATAAAAGATTTATGATTTTGGAACAAGTTATTGAGCAATAGTGCCATATTGGAATTTTCTCCATGTATAAAGTAATAAACAATTTACTACTTGTTTATTTTTTTTCTTTCACTTCAAGACAGAGATGCCAAAGATGCTGTCTCTGCATGCTTATAAAATGCCAATACACACATTTGTACCTCAGTCTATGACATACACAACTGCTTTAAGGAGAAACTACTATCTTGTTGTATCTGAGTGATAAAAATGAGGCAAAGGCCGAACAAAGCACTCCCTGCCACACACTGTTTACTCTGTCAGTGAGATGAAAAAGTTGTTAAAAAACATTGTATTGTGTTGGGTATTGTAAGAGGAATCAGTTGACTTCTGAATTGGGAGTGGATGCACTGGATATCTCAATTTTAATTTGCTATTATTTGACATTTCTGAAAGACATTTTCTGTTTGAATGTTTATTTTTATTTATTTATTTATGTATGTATGTATTTATTCATTTATTTATTTATTTACTTTTTGCTTGTTCTTCAGACTATCACATTAAAGTGCAGGTCCAGTCTTTTTTTCTTGTATTGAGTAGATTATCATTGTATTCTTCAACATTAATCTAAAACAATTTAATCATAAAATGTGGAATTTCAATTTATATGGAATTAAAATGTTTTAATTTTAGGAAAAAAAAAAAAAAAGCTAGACATTTAATAAAGGAGGCACACAAAATACAACTCTGAGTAAGCTAATGATGAAGAAGAAACAATATAATATGGTTAAAAGCTCATAATAGTCAATTTGGCCTAATACATTGCAAAGAAATAATAACCCAGTGGTAGAAGAAGTAGGGTCTACTCAATTTTATTACTTAAGTCAAATTACAGATACAAAAGCAAAAAATGTACTCATGAAAAACCAAAAGTATCACTTATAAAAATCTACTTAGTATCTGTTTAAAAATGTACTTTTCATAAACAGGTAGTTACACAGTATTTCACGTACACGCATTACATGCATTTTCAAGCATGAAATGCAGTGATTGTGATATAGAATCGTCTTGATTTTTAGCAGTGGCAAGTTTGGCAACTGAATCAATGTCTTTACATTTTTATATGTATTTTTGTTTGCTCAAAGACAGGTGTTGAACTCAAAATCTTTAGCCAGGACCATGAACGTGCTAAAAAGTACTTTTTACTTTTCAGTCCTTTTCAAAAAAAAGTAGTGTAGTGGAGTAGAAACTACAGATATCATATAGTGGAACAGAGCATTTTCAGCAATCACAATTCTGGGTAAGTTTTTTATGAGGTAACAACATTATAACATGGTTTAAAACTCACAAGAATCCATTTTGTGTAATATAGGGCCTTTAAGTACCTACATAAAAAATTGTACTTTGTTACTTTCCACCACTGACTATAACATCAATGAACAAAACCAAGATATGATGCCGATTTTCAATAGTGGACCAGTGCAGGCATGTCTGGACAGGCTGCGGAAAACTCAGCGATAATTGGCGCATTGACATCTATCAACATGCAACAACATGTCCACTGCAAAAAGTGCCAAACTGGCCCAAATATGGACTAAATCTACCCATACAGCACATACACAGTAATGTACCAAGCCAAGTGTGCAGCCTGTAATTGCCTTGTGCTGAAATCCATTGAGAATTTCCCACCAAGTCTTTGAAGTGGAGATAATGACTGTTTGCTGACGAAATTGAGGAGATTGTGAGGATTCTTATTGTCTGACGGATCGTCTGTGGACACGTTTAAAACTGAGAGAAAAAGTTTGTAGTCATTTTCAAGGCATGATCATCTAGATATTTCTTGATGTTTCTTCAACAGATATATCTTTGGACACATATGATTGTAGATTTGACTGTAACCATAGATTTAAGTATATGACCCATGCTTGAACCACAATCAGTTGGCAAAGGTATGCATCACAATCGTGATCAGGAGTACTTAGCTGGAGTTTTTGTGTAATGTGTCTTTTGGGTTGATCCTGGAGGATCTGATTTAGACAGAGGATGAGCATGCAAACTTCACACAGAAAGACTCCACCCTTACCAAGAATTGATCTTGAGACCTTCTTGAGGCAAGAATTTTCAATAACAACTGACAGAGGCTGGATGAGTTTCAGGGTGCTGACTTTTCCAGTCAACCTAAAATGGTACACAGTAGTTTTATGTGTGTCCTTCCTGAGGATATTTAAGGCAGTTGGTAAAGTTCATGCAATAAGAAAATTTAGACATTCCCTATTGGTTTCATACATTGTTTTTTTAGTAGGCATCAGAACTCAAGACACATACTTAGCCGCTCTCCAGCAGTAATTGATTAAGACTCTTGGCCAGCTGAAGTAGTAGTACAGCACTATACAAAAAGTTGGAACGTTTTGAATGATCAGCTTGGGTATTTTTTATTTAAAGGTCTACAGCCAATCCTGTCAGTAAAAGCATGTGGTTTGAAGCAGAGTGCATGCTTTGGAGGAATACATTTTAAATAGTTTGTGTTAAATCCCACTGACTAGACCAAACTTGAAGTGTCATTAACGCCAAAAAACATTTATTTTTGTTGAGAAAAAAAACAGATAATGAAAATTATGATCAATCAATATGAGACAAATGTGTGGATTTTTTTTTTTTTTTTTTTTTTTTTTTTTTTACCATATTGCCCAACTCCTACATGGTGCCATACTGTGATTAACATTCTTTCCTCACATCTGGAAGATCTCAAGTTCAGTTCTCGATGGAGCGCCCACTGTGTTCCGATGCTGTGGATGATGCCTGGGCAATGGAGGAGACAAAGGGGACGTGTTGCGGGCGTGTTGGGGCATGCGTTCTAACGGAGCTCAGCTAATAGCTGGGAAAAGCAACTCTGGGATTGGGTTCAAGCTCCGGCATGCCCCCCATACACTCTACTGTGCGGGTATCTCTTGAAAAAAAAAAAATACAAGTTGTTAGGTCTTCTTTCCAATAGAAATTTTTTTTTTTTACTTAACAGAAAACTGTTAGCTTGGTGAGATAGAAATATAGGAGCTAGTGGGGTGATTGATGATCAGACTGGTTTACGAAAGGCTTGGTAGACTTACTATGGTGAAATAAAGAGGATTAGTGAAGTGTCTAGTATCACTGTGAAAAGCAAGTGGTTGTCAAAACGTTTTGCTATCTTAGAAGATACATCTTTCAATATTCCCAGTGTCAAAACATGAATGAGACAGGATCTAAAAATGCAGGCTTAGACAAAACAAGAACTTAAAGACCCTGTACCTCATTTTTCCCATGTATTTGAGCAAAATTTGTCTTGCCCCACTACAGATACATTGTATAAGTAGCTTTTGAGTCTACATCTAATTATCTCCTTACTGTCCAATAATCAGGAAGTGTTAGTCCAATAATCAGGAAGTGTTAGTCTACTGGTTCTTGTTGGTTTTACCATGATGGCAAAACCCTTGCCTGGCAAATCCAGAATGCTATCTCTCTGTATTTTTACACAGATAGATATCAGTCTGGTCCTCACACCCTCAGTTGTGTCTCAAGCCTGGTCAAACATGAAAGCAGGTCATTGGTCATCTGTCATTTAATATTAATTTAGTTTATTGCTTCATTCATTGATTCTACAGAAATCTGTCATGTTTTTCAGCCCCCTGTGATATATTTTCTTTTTTTTTTTCCTGATTCAGACAGACCATGCATGCTGCCAATTGGTTAATCCATCATGCCTATTTGAAATCAATCATGCCAATTTGAAAACAGGGAGATTCACTAGTGACCAGACATCTTCGTAAAGTATTGAATAAGTCTGTATTCTGGATCCCTGAATCATAATAATAACCAAATAATTTGGATGTTCTGAATGCATAAGGTGCAAACAGTTTAAAATGAACTAGTTCTGTTTTTTTCACGTTTTAAAAACAGTAAAAATTGGGTATAGCGCCTTTGAACTAAATTGGGATTATAAGCAAAGTCCACTACGGGTCAAAACCAGGACTTTCTGAATTTCCAAACTTTCAAACAGCTACCAAATCGCATTCCCGTTGCTGCTTAAACAACTTCTGCATTTTGCCAGTACTATTTTGGCCTGATTGAAAATGTTTCACTCTTCAGTGTAACAACAGCTAGACTCCTTGTGTCCTCTATGGTGTTACCTCTGGCTATAACAAATCTACAGTGTGTTTGCTGGTTCTACCCTAACAAAGGACCAAAGTGACTCAGGCTGGTTTAAGTACCAAAACATGTTCAAACTGAACCCTGATTTTACAGAAATACTCAAAATACATATTTCTTGGGTGAAACAGAGATGGCACAGAGGCTAGTAGCACTATTGCCTCACCGCAAGAAAACTGTGGGCCATGAAGTTTGCATGTTTCTCCCTGTGTCTAGGTGGGTTTCCTTGTTATTCAGTTCAAACTGTTCATCTTGATTCCAGACTCATGGTCTATTTTAAAAACAGACAAGGACAGTGACAATACAAACATTTTTGTTTTAAAAACACAACCATACCAGTGTCTCCACATCTTAGACTGATAGCATAATTTACTGTAATCTTTGTTTATGAGTGTTGTGGAAAAAATTACAATTCTAGATGAAAAGTAATCCATTTGCGAAGCTCGGTGAGTTTTGAAATACAGAAAAAAAAGGTTTATTCTTTGTTAAAGCAGATACAGACAAGACAGGGCCCAGGCCTGCCCTGGCCACAGACTGGCAGCCTTTCGGCATCTCCCCCAGTCTGTCTCAGTCTCAGTTTCAGTCTCAACCCAAGTTCTTTTGAGCATCTGAGGTCTGACTATTTTATACCATAATGACAACACTACATACATGTCAAAGCAGAGTGACTTTTGTTTCACACCCATGAGATAATGAACTTTTACATTTACAGACAGGTAGAACAACAAGTTTCCTGTGGGATGGAAACAGAACCTTTACACATGTTAATGTCTGGTCTGGGTCTGACAGACTGACACAGATCAAATGCTTTTGAATATACTTAAATTTCCATCATAGTGAGTGACATTATTATTTCATTTTCAGACTTATTTGTGCAAATAAAACTGTACATTAAAGTTCTTAGTACAGCTTGCAAAGTGTTCACTCGTGCAGTGACAAACATCTCGGTCGCACTAGCCCAATGTGGCTTTCTCAAGAGAACCTGTAAAGCGTGATGATAAGTCACAGCCTTTGGAGACTTTTTTGTAATGAGTCCAAAAGTGGATAGTGTATGA
Organism: Periophthalmus modestus; assembly: GCA_019594935.1. NCBI lineage: Eukaryota > Metazoa > Chordata > Actinopteri > Gobiiformes > Gobiidae > Periophthalmus > Periophthalmus modestus. The sequence continues at coordinate 8,255,788 of JAIEZT010000084.1, forward strand.
TGGTGTACAATATGATTTAAACAACAGGTAGATATTTCTTAGCAAATTATCAGTGCTCACAGAATAGGACAGAATTTCAGCTCTTGGGAGAGGTAAAAAGGTAAAAAGTCACAGTTTATTTGCACCCAAACGGAATGTGATTAGCTGTTGAAAGCTCATAAAATATTTTGATCTGTCAATGATGGATGTGCATCTGCTGTAGCTATACAGTGGTCCAACCAAGAGGTGGTGTGCCAACCCTCAATTATGTATGTAAAACTCTGTGCGGGCAAGAGGGTCTTAGTTGACAGTCTTAAACCATTATCCTCACAAAACTTCAAGTGATTGCCAAACATTGATTTATCGTCCATAATGTCTAAATTAATGTCTCCAATTACAAGCACATTTGATAACTTGTAGTCCTGTACAAATGAATTAATAAAAGACTGTCTATTAAGATATTCTGTCTCATTAAGATGGCACTCATAAAATAATATTTAAATTAACACATTCCTTTCAATTTTGGTGGATGAGCCACCTTATTGTGGTGGGCCGTGCATTTCACCCTTGGGCCTTCAGTGATGTCCCATTTAAACATTACAACATCACCTCAATATAGGCTAGTCAAGTAACAGCAAATTTTAGGAGGAAAACAAACATGCACTCATCTATAGTAGCAATGTGATTTAACTGTTCCATAGAAACACATTTGCATGTATGGGCAAAAAATGAAGGGGGTCGGTCTAGAATGCAATTGTCTTGAATGGGTGGGCAAACTGACTGAAATAATTGGGACTGTGTAAAAAGTGTAATGTGCAATGAGTGTAATGTAGAGTGAATGGAATGTGCAATGAGTAGAATGTGCAATGAATGGAATGTGCAACTGTGGGAACTATGCAGTGAATGTAGTGTGCAGTTTTTAACTTGACCCTTTTGTGACCCCAGCCCCTGGGACAACAGATGGAAATTAGTCTTTGGCTATAATCTGGTGTATTTACATTCATGTCGAATCATGTCTGTTCATTAACATGCATTGTCCCAGTCAAATAAATAAAATTAAATAAATAAATGAATAATTAATCTGCGCACCCACACCGGCTCGATTAGAGCCAACACCAGCCTTACTGTGTGGCTCATAAAAACGCTGCACGTAAGTGCCCACTGGCCAAATCTCTGGGTGTACATATGCCACATCTTTGCACTCGGCCGTAAATTTAAATGAGGCCATTCTAGCATAAGCAGTGGCTGTCTTCCTCACCCCAGGTGTAACAGAGCACAGAGTCGTTTTAACTGCTCCTGGCTGTCGCCTTGCCCTTTTAACAACAGCACTCCATTTTGGAGATACCGGTGGATTCAAGATTTTGCTGCAACGGTTCCCGAGCCACCTCCATCACCGCAGGGGGCCTCCAGTGCCACTGGTCCGCATGTAACCAAGCCCTCCTCTTGTGCCACAACCGTGGCACACTCCAGGCTACACACCCAGCGATTCACACCAGTTGTAATCTCATGGAGATCCACGCAAACATCCACTTGTACCTTTAGTGCGCTCCTCATGGCACCGATGTCGGCTTATGACTTCTCCATCTTCTTGAACTGGCTACACACAACCATGCTTGAGAATGTCACAGGAGGAAAATCATCTAAATAGTGAGATTCAAATTGTGGTATATTTTCCCCACATTCACTGACTTTTAAACAGCTCTTTATGTTGTCAATGCTACTGTCCTTTTGCGTTTCTGTGTAGTAGGGCACAGCTCAAACAGTATTTTCTTAGAGGCCTCTATCCTCTCTGTGTCAAAACGTGTTTGCACCCAGTAAAATAAGTTCCTCCTGGCTTAAAGTTCTAGATTTCACAGCAAAGAAGTTAAAAAATTCTTCCTCCACTATTATTTTACCATCCACTGTATCATAGACTTCAGTTTTCAGTCTAGAAGGAGCAAATGCAGGTGCAGCTGTAGTGCTGCATCATCAGCCATGTTGCCTGGATAAAAGACTCTAAAGTAACAATTTTCCCATGTTTTGACCTCCTCACTTACCTTACGAATTCAGAACATCGTACTTATTCATCTTGACTTTGCAGTCAGAGTAAAGCTAACCACAACTAGCATGCTACAACACACACTTCCTAATACTCGGGACAATACCACCACTATAACTAAATGCAGGAAATACACAATATTGTGACCTCAAGTGCTTCTTATACAATAAGTGTGAGAATTTTTGCTCAAATATATGGGAAAAAAAAACTGGGTTAACCTTGAGCAGGCATGCCCAAACTGTGGTGCAGGGGCCAAACGCAACCCTCAGACCATTTTTTCTTGGTCCTCAAGCTTCCAGGTGAATTGGCCCATGTTACCTTAAACAGTACTTTTTACTGTATATTTCTGAAAATCTACTTTAACAGGCCTATATCAAATATTTAATGTGTCCCATTGAGGATGCAAGCATGAATAAAGGTCTAGTGGACACCTCTGACCTAGAGGCCCAATGTATTTCTAAAAGTACTTGTAACTTTGAAAAGCTGCATTCTTTCAGTTTTGCACTCTTCAAAAAATTATTCGGGATTCTGTCACGATCACGTGGCTTCTGCCCTGCTTTGTCTCCTGTCTCGCCTTTCCCCTCCCCTGTCTGTCTGTCAAGAGCCGGCACTGGGCGGAGCGTCTTGCTCCTCCCACGTGCACCTGGGTCTCATCAGTGCAATTACCACCACCTGCTGCTGTATAAGAAGCCCAGGAGACAGACATTTTGATGCCAGACCGTCCACGTACCCACGTGAATGCCTAGCTCCTATCTTTTTGTATTTTTGCCTGTTGCGTGCTTGCTAACTCCGTTTTTTTGCTGTCACCAGACCCCACTTCCTGGAAACCTACTGCTCCTGTGCTCCTGGCTTCGCTCTGACTCAGCTCCTGCTCTCTGGTACAGTGCACCTCATTCTCTGCTCACCTTGTCTCTGGACTTCACCCTGCACTTGACTCTCGTCCTGGTTCTCCTCGCCCTGCTCCTCGTCCTGCTCCTGTGCCTGCACTCCTCGTTCCCGGACCCTGGCTTTGCACGCAATTCCCCATCCCGGCCTGCCCTCACCACGCACCGCACCGCGCCACCAGCTCTCTGCCACTTCAGCCCTCTGCCACTTCAGCCCCCCCTTGTTGCATTATTATTCACTAACTGGTAAATAAACACTGTTTAAACCCCCCCTTGTTGCATTATAAATCACTAACTGTAAATAAAATTCCTGTTAAACCTTCCCCGGTACCGCATCATTTGGTCCTTTCCATCTGCATTACGACAGATTCTAAATATGAATTTCCATGATTAATAAAAAGGCCTAAAATGGTCAGTTTTAAAGTAATTTGACAAGACATTTCACGCAAATTGTCTATGTATGAATAGTGTGCGTGATTGATGGTCATCAGAGTAGTTGTTGGAATAGATTGGCAGCGCATGCTTCCCTTAATCTACCCCAGGACAGTTTTCCAGATTGAAGTGAAATAGCAAAAATCCTATTTGGAAAAATCTTAGACCTTCAATATGTTGGCCTTTTAGAGTCAATCTATACATGAAATTTGATCTTGCATATAAATGCATTGTGGGGCATTTTACTCTAGTATTTACAATTAAAATATTTAATAGTAGACAACTTGTAATACATTTTTATACTTGTGTTTCCATGCTGCATGAACATATTGTTGCACCACTTTGTGAAGAGGGAATGCATTTGTAGATGTTTAGCTGCTTCGAAATTCCTGAAGATGAGCTAAGTGGGTTGACAGATCTCTAACACAGGTAAATGAAACCGAACTATTGGCGCCAAAGATGACATCTAGGAGTGCATTTTCAACCTTAGCTCACAACACCAAAAACAAAAGCTACAGGTCAAAGGTCTCCCCCTAATGTCCAGAAGGTGGATCTGCTTACTTTTCTGCAGACCCTGGCCACGCTTGGTTACTCTTGAGGCCTGTGAAACCCATTCAAAAGCACTGATAAATGTCCTGAGTGAAGGAGGCACAGTTTGCCCGATGGGGCCCTTGTTTGGGAGAGGTCAACTGTGTGACACCTAAGAGAGACACCTTCCCATGCCAGGACGCTTCACGGGGTCAGGGCCCCAACTGGCATCGCGTTTCAGCTGTCTGTCATCGCTAAGACAAGGCTTATTCCCAAGTACTGGAGGAGTATTGCCTGGTAATTCCAAAATGATATATCTTTAGCTAAACTATTTTTTTAAATAGTCTTGTTTACTTCAGTTATACATGCCAAACGAAGGAGCTAATTTGTCACCCATCATTTTGAACTATCTTAACTACCCTGTTATTTTGTTTAGAAATCCATTTATTTTTTTTATAATTAAGGGGTAAGCGTTAACCACCATAACTTTTCTGATTGGGACTTACCATTGCTTGGCTTCAGAGAGATGTTATTGCTTCACCTAAAATGTTCCACACAATGGCTTTAACCTTGCAGTATCTGGTAGTGTCCAGACAGTACTGTGGAACATTCTATGCATACCAATATGGAAACAAGCCAGTGAGAGATTCTCTTTCCAAATAGTTACATTCTTTGGTAATTTTTATATATATATATAATCTATTGTCATGATCTGCCTGTTCCCGCTTGTTTCCTGTGTTCTCCTCCCTCACCTGCTAACTCCGGAGCTGGGCGGAGCTTCCAGTCCCTCCCACGCACACCTGCACATCATCTGTGTAATTACATCCACCTGCGTGGGTATAAGAAGGGCTGGAAGCTGTCACTCGGAGACAGATCGTCCGTGTGCAAACGTGACTACTCTAGCTCAGTTAATTTTGTTGCTCTGTACCTGTTACCTTATACTCACTGGATTACTCCTTGTCTCCAGAATCCTGCTTCCTCCTCCGCCTGTTCAGCTGTCTGTGTCTCGTCCTGGATCCCGCTCCTCACTGGTATCGTTGCCTCGTCTCACCTGTCTATCTCTGTTCACTGGACCCTGCTCGTCACCCTGCTCCCAGCTCGTCACCTTGTTCCCAGTCCTGAGAGAGAGACTACCTTGTGCACCTTGTGTATATATATATTCACTTCTGTAAATAAACACTGTTAAACCGCTCCCTGAGTCGTACGTGTTGGCCCGCGCCAATCAGACATTACAACATATATATATATATATGTATATATGTATATATATATATATATATATATATATATATATATATATGTATATGTATATATATGTATATATATATATATATATATATATATATATATATGTATATGTATATATATGTATATGTATATATGTATGTATGTATGTATGTATGTATGTGTGTGTGTGTGTGTGTGTAAAGAGAGAGCGAATTTGCCAGTCATGGACATGTATGATTCATCCTTATCAAAACAAATATGGCTGCAGAATCAATGACCGAAGCACTTAACTCTGTTAATCTGATGTGAGAGAAATTCAGTTATTTTTTTCAAATGATAGATGACCAATGAGCTCCTTCATTTCATATGGGTTGCTGAAGTAAACAAATCTAACTGGACGGCTCTGTTTTGAATTTGGCTTGAGAAGTGGTGCTGCTCAACCTGATATCCTTCTGTGATAGAGAAAAAGCTTTTCTTTTGCTGTGCCAGTCCCACACTGCCATCTTAGACCCTGTTATCTTGGCCTACATCATTAGGTATAATACTCCCTACAACAGAAGCATAGCCAAACTTGACAATACTGTCTTGACAGTTCGTGTCTCCAAGTACTGGGTTCTGTACTGATGATAAATAAACTTCTCCTGCGTTAGAACTCTGGCTGCAGGCCTCTACTTCCAACTCTCCAGATACTTCAATTTATTGTACACTGTGTATTACAAATACAAAGGTCATTATTTGTTTTCTCTCTTCACCTCCCGTATCTTGCTGCCCAAGTTACTAATTCCCATTTTCAATACATTTAATTACAAACCGTATATTTCTGATCCGAGATAAACCTGTATATTTAGACACCATAGCCACACATGTTGATTGTTTTGATTGCTGGTGGTTGAGTCCTGACACATCTGCAAAAGTGATGACAAGACAAGGCGAGGGAGTGGGAGACAGTGACTGAGAGAGAGATGCTCCACTTTCTCTGGTCTGGAACAGGTCTGTGCTTGTGTGGACCTGTGTGGTGTGTGTTTGAATGTGTGTGAAAACCAGGCATGTCCAATCACGTATAGGACAGTTACTCGAAAGACGCACAACATTGACAGAGACAGTTGGGGTAGGGCCAACAGTATATGGCAAAAGTATCTGAATGGTGATATTGGTAAATGCTATAGCCATGCCATTACTGAACCACCTGTTTTCATTACTGGACCACCTGTCAGAAAAGTTACGTGTATCATTAAAGAACCTGTATGTAGTCTGTGCTCTTAAAAAAAAGCTACTAAAATCACATTGAACCTGGGTTGCCAGTACTTTTAACCTGCAGTTAGAGGACGCATACACATTTTTTCTTATTCTCAGTAAATAAACAGGCCATGTCTCATGTGAAAGCTAAGAACCTCCAGAATTCACTCACTGAGTTACAGAGGCTGCACTAGCACAGATTAATGATTGGCTGGAGGTGCTGGGGTTTAGGCAGTGACCATTAAGATCAGAGAGAGTCCTTTTAGTGTTATACCCATTAGATTTCAAACTTGAATTTGGCAATTCAAATGAGAGACTCATTTGAGGCTCATTCAATAAACAGCTTAGCCATCATGCTCAGTATTTTTATGATTAAGAAAAAATTACCATTAAAATTCTTATGAGTAAAAGCTATATTCGATTTGAACAATGTTTAGCTCATATCTGGGGAGCACAGATAGGTCATGTTTAAAATCAAAATCTTACATTTTGTAAACAAATATTTTTTAGCATAGGGCTCACCTGGTACTTATATTAATGTATAGGGAAGTAGGTAAACCATATTTTCACTACATCTAAAATAACACTGCTGTCTGCAGAGGGCGCAGTTTAGATAACCTTTAAAAAACCCTAAAATCAGTAGCAGCAAACTGTTGGTAAGATCTATTTTGCAATAAAGGTTATTTGAGCTCTACAACACCTCCAAACATAAAACAGAAACAGAGAAGCACTACACCTGATGACATCAGCAGGTGGAATAGTGTTTTGAGCTACTGTATGTGCAGTTTTTCAGAAATACATGAATGAAACAAAACTCAATGTAGTTTTTTTTTCCCCCATGACAGAAATAGCAATATTGCAATATTTCAGCATAAAGTATATAGTAAGTTAAGTTAAAAATAATGATACACTACGTAACATTTCTGGTGGACAGTCACCTGCTTGTCTCTATGGAGATGATATTGCTTTTCCTGTAACATTCCACAATATGGCATTGAACTGATCTATCTGGCATTTAATTAATTACTGGTGTCATTAAAATCCATTGAAACATATAAATTCTTTCTGTAAACAGGTTTATCTTTCCACACAGATGACCAGTAATTTGGCTTGGTGGCATTACCTGCATGTCTCCATGGATACAAATAACTGTAATACCATGCCATACTGTGGAACATTATAGGTAAAGCAAGGAATAACATCTCCACAGATATAAGCTGATCACGGACCCTTCACCAGAAAGGTTACATAATGCACCTTTATGTAAAAATCATATTTGTCACCGTGTCACAATAACAACTTCTTTAACCTATTTAAAATGAAAGGAACTGTGTGTAAGATTTAGATTTGAAAGTTTCATCTTCATCCCCTGGTTCAAGGTAGATATATTCAAATCAAATATAGCTTTCACTGAAAAATTATTATAATGCTGATTATTCGTAATTACAAAAACATTGGATGTAATGTCCCATTAATCTGGTGTTTTGGATCTCAACATGATTATCCTGTCAGAAACCAGAGTGAGCCTCATACAAGTCATACAAGTCAGTTGGGTTGCCAGTTTCACTGCTGAAATGCTGTGGATTAAAACCTAAAAGAGCTCTGTCTGATCTGAATGGTCACTTGCTAAACCCCAGCACCTGCAGCCCATCATGAATCATTGCTAGTGCAGCTCACTCACTGAGCTGCAGAGGTTCTGAGCTTTCACATGAGGCATGGCCTGTCCATGTACTGAGAATGAGAAAAAAAAACTTGTATATGTCCTCTATCTGTAGGTTTAGGCACTGACAGCCCAGGTTCCATTCTGATGGTAGTACTTTTGTTTTTAAGAGCGCAGGCTATATACATACAGTTCCTTTAACAAATGCATATAGGGCACAAATACGTTTTTCTCATTGTCAGTATATGGACAGGCACGTGAAAGCTCAGAACCTCCAGAATTCACTCAGTGAGCTGCAGAGGCTGCACTAGCACTGATTAATGATTGGCTGCAGGTGCTGGGGTTTAAGTAGTGACGTTTTAGATCAGAGTGAGATATTTTAGGTTGAAATCAACTGGATTTTAGCATTGAGAGACTTGTGTGGCTTATTCTGCTTTCTGACTGGATAATCTTGAGAACAAAAACACCACGTTATAACATAAATATAAATAAATGGGATAATGTTTTTGTAATTAAGAATAAATCAGCATTAGAAATGTTATTAATGAGCGCTATATTTGATGTTCACAGATCAATATTATGACAATTAAAATAATAATCAAATAATGCACAAAATCTGGCATCTTGTAGACTTACTCACAGTGGGAAGAGTAACCAAAGCATTTACACAAGAGTACTGTTACTTCAATAAAACAAAAAAAAAAAAAAACTCAAACAGAAGTAAAACTATGGTGCTAGAAAAGTACTCTGAAAAGTACAATGTCTTTAAAGAAGACTTACAGTGCTGGTATCTGCTATGTAGTTAAAAATCTATGATGCCTGTGGATGTTATATGTTATAATTTGTACATTTTGAATTGCAATATTGATCTCAAAGAACATAATGAAACAAGTCTGCTGGCTTCCGGTTTAGAAAATGGCAGTGCTGACATCGCCATAAACGTCATCACAAAAAAAAGAGCTGGTTAAGAACACAGAATCGGAGAGGGAAGTAAGTACAGCGGGGTGGGCGTATGCCGGTGGTGATGAAAACGCAAAATAAGACCTTGGAAATAAGTGATTCAAGATTTCTCAGACATGCACAAATGACTCCAAATACAACTTTGGCGGAGACAACTATAACATGGTCAAAAGGTCTGAAAAGTCGATTTTAGATGTACGCTTTAAAAAGTTAGTTAAAAGTTAGTTTTAAAAGCACTGCCCATTTTTGATATTAGTAAACAGAAAACAATACCAAAAACTAGTCCCTTACCGTCCACGTTGCAGACTTGGCTGTGCTGGACTGCTGGAAAGACACATGGAAGACGTGGGGCCCCGGGTAGTCAGTGTTGGACGGGATGGCCGGAGCCGGGGAGAGACCCTCAAAGGTGGAGTTGGGCTGGGAATACGGAGAGGGGGTGGGCACGGCCGACGAAGATGCCTGCTCCGAGCCGTACGGGCTGGCTGGGGCACCGCGGCTCCCCAGGCTCTCCATGCTGCTGCTCAGGAGGTTGTACTGGGACTGCAAGAGAGAGAGACGGAGAGGGAGGATGAGAGGAGAGAGAGAGGGAGGGAGGCAGAGAAGGAGAGAGAGGGAGGATACAGGTAAAGACAGGGGCTTTGAGAGGGATTTTAAGGCAGATTGGATTACTAAAAGAGGTGAGGCGCGGCGGAATGGATAACGATAGGGTTGTGGTGAAGTGCGTGTTATGGCAAAGTTGAATACAATATTATGGCAAAAGGTGTAAAGAGATTATACTTTTTAGTTGTCACACTTAAATGTGTTGTACTTGATTTTTACTGTCTTAAAAAGTGTGTAAAACAGAAATACTTTCTTTAAACAGTTTGCAGTGGTCCAAAGTTATTCCTCACTTACCTTCTGCATTCCACGTATCCTACTTATTTACCGCGATTAGTTTATCAGAGGTTTTCACAATTTTCAGAGACCACTGCAAAGTTCTGTTGTGATGGTAAAGCTAACAACAACTAGCATGCTAATGGTGCACCTCCTGTCACCTACTGCAGATAGTATGCCGCATACTTATTTTGAGCCCAAGAGCTACAGACTGGGGCAAGACATATTTTGCATTTATTTATATTACGTATTTGGAACAGATAGAATGTATGCTTTGTTTTAAGTCAGTGTCGGTATTGGATTATATCGGTATATAAAATATCTTTTACTATTGACATTGGGACTGTAAAAGCTGGATAAGTCCATCTTTAGTCATCAGTCACGAGTCTGCAGACATTTTTATTATGTCATTTAAATACATTTATGCATTGGCCTAACTGTCATCTGTTAGCCTGAACCAATATATATTTTGAATGTTAATAGTTCGACTGACCAAGTCAGAAGTGCTATATTCTGAAAATTTGATTGGATGTGATTGGTAAATCATTAGGGATGCAATTTTTGAAGCATAGTAAAAGACAAAGTTTAAATCTGTCAACTGGACAAAGTTAACAAAATCAAAGTTCCTCTTTTGCTATTGATCAGACCTGGACGACTGAGGGATTACACAGACAATTTTTGAAGCACCATAATTGCCTCCATAAACAATAAAATCCCCTGTTTTATTCTGCATAAAAACTGCCAACTCTGTACAAACATGCACTGAAATGTGACTCTTGTATTAGTTTGTAAGTTCATATTTCAATCTCTTTGTTAATTATTCTGGACACTTTTAGGATGTGAACTTTAAACAGAATCCTATTATTAAAACATAAACCACAAATCTAATCAAAATCATGCTTGTCAGAAAAAAAACACAATTTCAAAATTTTCCCAAATCGTCAAAAGTCATTCTGAATTCAAGTCATTTTGACTCATGTCATTTTTTTTTTTTTTGCAGATTTCTTTTTATTTATTAATTTATTTAAGATTTAAGTTGGCACCTTAATCATTAAAACACACACAAATAAATCCCAGTTCAACTATATTATAAGTGCACCTGATAGTATGTAAGTTTAGTAACTTCATACTTTTGGGTTTATTCATCTAAAATATACAATATTACAGGAAATTCTACATTCCTGGGTGAGAAGCCTCAAACTCCCTACCCTAAAGAATACCCATTGTCAATAAAGCCATGTTTTCATTATTTTTAAAGGGGTGCTATGTCATTTTTCTGGTTGAAGGTTTGTCACCTGCTGTCTCCATGGAGATGCTATTACTCTGCATAGAATATCCAACAGCATTGCTTTAAACTTCTGTATTTCCATGAAAACAAGCTACTGGTGTGACCAGGCCAACTTGCAGATCAGAAAAATTATATTTTTAAATGGATGAATGCAAATTCAATGAAGACCTATTGTGCCTTTTCCTGCTATATATTCTTAATCTATAGAACCTGTGAATCATTATGATATAATTTGCCCATTTCAAATAGCAATATTAATCAAAAACAACAAACAAGACTTAATAAGGTCTGCAGACTTCTGCATTAGAAAACTGAGGTGACCATTGGGATAGCTGCAGATCATGCTAGCAAGCAGCATATTTTTTTGTTTACATTTGTACCAAAATGACTATGTGATGCTACCGAATCCTATGTGTATCACTGATTAAGACAATTTAAGTAAGTACAGAGCAATTAAAGATTACTCAGACATGTACGAATCACTCCAAATACAACTTTGGGTAAGTAAATGGTGAGGGGAACTATAACATGGTTAAAAGCATAAAATATGCTTGTATTAATGCAGAACTAAGTAACATTTTACCTCATCATTAAGATAAGATAAGATAAGATAAGATAAGCCTTTATCTTATCTTATCTTATCTTATCTTATCTTATCTTATCTTATCTTAATGATAAGATAACCTTACCTCATTAAACAAATTTGTAAGTCCCTGTGATGCTTAAATATGTACTTTGGGGGTGTCTGAAGTGCAGAAAACCTGCCTTGCAATATGGGTGACATCAACCCGAATAGAGTTCTCCTGGGAAACCTTGGATCTTTTATATATATATATATATATATATATATGTACACTGCCTAGCCAAAAAAAAGTTGCTACCTGGATTTAACTAAGCAAATGGGTACGAGTCAGGTCTAGGTTCAGCAACAGTCTGTGGTCAAAGAATGAGGTCAGCTGACTACCTGAAGATACTGAATAACTAGGTTATTCCATTAGTGGATTTTTTCTTCCCCAATGGCATGGACATATTCCAATGTTTGCAATACAATGCCAGGATTCATTGGGTTCAAATTGTGAAAGAGTGGTTCAGGGAGCCTTAATCCCATTGAGAATCTTTGGGATCTGCTGGAGAAGGCTTTGTGCAGCGGTCAGACTCTACCATCATCAATACAAGATCTTGGTGAAAAACGCACTGAATGGAAATAAATCTTGTGACATTGCAGAAGCTTATCAAAACAAAGCCACACTGAATGCGTGCCGTAATCAAAAATAAAGGCGGTCAAAAAAAATGTTACTGTGTGACCTTATTTTTTGGTGCGACTTTTTTTTGGCCAGGCAGTGTATTTGGCAACATTATATGTTTTTATATGTGATTAGGCTGCCATATTTCAATAAAAAAGAAGAAAAGGAAAAAAAGGCCTTTGGAGTCTGTCTCCTTACAGTATATTCTCATACGGGAGGTGCAGGGGGAGCGCTATCACTGAAAGGTTCTGCTTTCATGCCATACTGTGGAACATTACAATTTCATCTTCATGCAGACAAGCAGGTAGCGGACTCCTACCAGAAAAGTAACATAGTGCACCTTTAAAAGCTAGGGATATTTGCATTTTCCCAGGCTTACAAGATGAAAAATTAAATGAATGAAGTGAGAGTCTCAGTATGTGGGTAGATGATAGAAGTCTTTTTTTTTCAATGTAAGGAACTTTTTTGACCACAAACCAATAGCCAGTGTCAAGTCAAGTCAAGTGTCAAGGATTGATGCTAGGGCTGGACAATTTGTGAAAAATATCAAGCTGCATTTTTTCTGACAGGCATTGTGACTGCAATTAGATTTGCGACCTATGTTTTAATAATAGGATTCGGTTCAAAGTTTACCTTTTAAACTTCTAGAAGAATTGACAGATAGATTGAAATATGAACTGAAAAACTATTACAAGAATCACATTTCAGAACATGTTAGTACAGATCTAAACTACAGGGTTAGCAGTTTTTATGCAGAATAACACAGGATATACTGTTGTTTGGAAAGGAAATTATGGAACTTCAAAAATTGCAGCCTTTGCGGTTTACTAAATTGCGTGCATTCAAAGATTCGATTTGATTCGCGATTAATCTCACAGCCCTACAATATAGTTGTAGTAGGTAAGTACAAGTACCAAGTACGTACCAGAGCAAAACCAGGATTAATAATGGACTGAACCAGGGAAAAAAACAACTCCAGACAAAAATTGAACCTAGGACCTTGCTAACCTTTAAGCTAATCTCTGCTCTGACAGATAGCCTCACATTGGGGTAAGCAAGAGCTCCTTGGGGCAGTACAAGATGTAAAACACAGGGTTAATCGTGCTTTGGCTAATTGCCATCTTCTCCCCCTCCTCACCTGTCTGTTTTGGAAAGGAGGGGGATATAAGTTCTGTCTCATCTGTCAGAAATCAGGGATCCATGAGGCAAAGACAGAAGCCTCTGACAGACAAGTATGTACAGGTCCCACATAAAAATTATTATATTTTGTGGTTTAGTTTTTGCTGTTTTTTTTTAATATTCTGTTATTTTGTTTTGTTTTGTTTTATATATATATATATATATATATATATATATATATATATATATATATATATATATATATATATACATATATATGTATATGTATATGTATATGTACATACATATACATATACATACACACACACACACAGAGGTGGGCTCACACACAGTAAATGCTTTCCATTTGAGCAATTAAAAATTGTGACACTCCAGACAAGACTGCCATAAATGTTACATAGTGCAGCTTTAAATTTCTGGGGCAGTGAGGGTTAAGTGTCTTCCCATGGACACAACATTAGCATGCAGCTCTTTAGACATTTGAGGTGGCTACCCTCTGGTTAGTGGGTGAGTAATTGTTATTCTAAAATTGTTTCACACACAAAAGTGAGCAAAGTGTTTGTACTGTTGTTGTGTTAAAGGACACAACAACAGTATAAACAGGGGGCATGAGGGAACCTCTGACTTTATCCATAATAATACCTATAGGTGTGTAGACATTTACTTTTACAACTTGAGGAGCTAGTGCCTGTTGACAAAGATTCACAGTTGTAGGAGATAACACACTTTGGTAAAGCCACAACTGCCCTGGGGCTAAGTGACAAAAACATGGCTGCCATATATATTCACACTTATTCACAGTGAAAGTGTTCACTCTGTAACTTATCTGGGGGATGGTGCACAAGCTTCTTTTCTCCACGGAGATGTTATTCAGAAAAGTTTCACATTCAGGTATTAAATGTATTTATCTCCATGGTGTGACATCTCTAGACTAGACTAAGTTACCAGTCAGATCTGTGGTGACACATTCCCCACTCACAGTAGGCAGTGTGTGTTTTGCAAGTTATTTTTTGCAATAACATCTGTAATTGATTTATTACAGATTACATTTACATAGATACATAGGTTCAGTGCATTCTCTAGAACATTTCAAGCAAAGCAATAATCTCTATGGAGAAAAGCAGGTGACAACCCTCCCTGCTGGATTTGAATCATCAACTTTTGCTGTATAAGATGCTGTACCAACTGAGCCACTGCATCCCAAATTAGAATTACTTTTACAAAATACTGAATTTGTTATGTATAATTTCAAGAAATGAATTTGTTAAGAAATCATCATCATCTTTGTGTGCAAAGTTTTTGGAATTTCTGCCAAAAAAGTGCAATTCTGTGATGTTGTTTTCCAGGACAACATTATTCAAGCAGCAACATGTGACAACATGCATGGACCTGAACTGTGGATAGCAAACACAGCATACTGCAACTGAGCTAAAGTTTGAAAAAAAGTACAGCCTCCCCAAAAAAAAAAAAAAACAGTGATTAGTGATCATGCAATTTGATAATGCATTTATTTAGTTATTGTAGAAAAAATAAAAAATAAAATCTGTATTATGTATTTATTTTTGTTAGCTTAATTGCATTGATGTGAATATAAACAGACTGAAAGCACAATTGAATCCGTTCAATGATATTAATCCACAAAAAAATGGACTCCCATAAACAAATTTACGTTTTACTCTGTATTGAATAGTCTTATTAAAAAATGTATTATTGTATTATTATTGTATTGTTGTCATTTAATTAAAAACTCAGATGAATACCAATGAAAATATGAGAAAATGTAAGAAAAAACTATACATTTTTATCTAGGCAAAAAACAAAACAAAACAAAAACATAAACAAAACAAAATTAAGTAAATACTGCATTACCAACAATTCCAATGTCTACTATTCTGACATCACAAATATTTGCAAAATTACAAAAATCATAATATTTTACCTTCTTTTTCACGTAGTACATCCTCTACCGCTATTTTATCTTGTGCTCAAAAGTCCACTCAAAGACGTCCAAAATTGTACCACCTAAAAGCTGGACTCTGCATTGCTCAAAGAAGTAGTAGTAGTTTTAAATCGACAACCAGGCAACAGTGAACGTGACCCAGCTACTGACAGGGACCAAGGTGTGGAGAGAGAGACAGAGAGAGAGAGGGAGAGAGAGAAAGAGAGAATGAAAGAGGGATGGGAACCCAAAAAATGGTATAGTGCGTTCTAATTATGGCATGCCCGGACATAGACAGGCAACGCCGGGGCACAAGTACACACACGCTCGCAAACACCTTGTAGAGGCCTGCGCTGAGTAAACACTACTGTCTGGGGCTGACACAGAGAGAGAGGGGGGGGGGGGATAGAGGAGTAGAAAGAGGGAGAGAAAAAAGAAGAGGTGAGGGGAAGAAGAGAGAGACAGGAAGCGGGGAGAGTAAAGAAGGGGTAAAAGACTGAGAAATGTAGTAAAAAGACAGATGAAGAGAGATAAGAAGTGTGGGAAAGAGAAGAAAAACATATACAGAATCAGTGGGAGGGAGGAGAGAGAGATGGAGAGAGTAACAGAGTTGAGAGAGAGGATGAAGTGAAAGAATATGGTAGGGCATGAGGTGAAGGGATTGGAAGAAGCAATTTGAGTTCAAGATCAAGCATGACCAAATTTAAAATAGTGTGCGCAGAAATTCAAGTCAAAGCCTGATCTGATCAGAAGCTAAGCAGGACTGCGCCTGGTTACCACTCGGATGGAGAGACTGCTGTTAATACAGGTGCCACATTGGAGCAGCATGGTTTGAGTGCAAATAAGTCAGTGTCAGCAAGACACTTAACCCACATTGCTTAATTAAACTAGGTCCTAGTAAGAATGTGTGGATGGAGTAAATAAATAGTGCACAACTTTTTGTAAAAAAGGATTTGGAGCAAAAAGTTCTAGATAGGACTAATGCAAATACATTATGAACATCAGTGTCAGATATGATGTGAACATTTTCTAAGCAAATTTAGATTTTATTGATTATAACTGCATAGAAAAAATGTAGGATGTCAAAGTAGTCTATGTTGACATTTTATGTTTTATTCCATAAGAAATCAGAACATATTATGTAGAACATTATGGATATTACATGGAAGTCCATCACAAAACGCACAAGGTTAATGGACAAAAAAGCCAAAAATTACATTTAAAAGGTAACAAAGGGGCCGTGCAAAGAAGCTTAGGCCTATAGACGTATACTCAAAAAGTGCATTACCTTCAAACATGTATTTGACTATATATTCAATATCTCTTGGTGCATATGCCCCCCTCAGCTGTCCCCATGTCAACTATCCCGAACCTAATCACCAGTGTTTTTGTCCCACAGTGGAGGGGAGAGGAGCAGGTCAACGGCCCAGACTGAGTGCATCGTCTCTGGGTCACTCGAGGATGCAGGCCTGGGCCAAAGTATGGATCTATACATGGACTCAAACAACACTGTGCATATGACGTAAGAGAGGAACTAAAGAGGGCTCAATCAATACGAGACAGAGGACATGCCAATGTAATATAAGTCTATGTCGATTTTATGTATTTTTTGTTTTAAATCCAGAGATACAAAACAATCTCAATCTCAAGTTGTCACTACAACATCACAAATCTGATAAGATGTGCAGTTGTTTCATTAGCAAAATACATGCTGATTGTGTGTAGGGGAGCAAAAGAAACTCAGAGCAGAAAAAATGAAACTGAAACTAATGAAACCTTTAATACATTATTTTCGGAGAATATAACATTCTCAAAACAATACAAAGCAACATGCTGATTTAAATATATTAAGCCTTATTAATTAATTAATACCCTAGAGAGGTGTAATGCCCCCTCTTTAAATAATATGGCAGTGTAATGCTACATTTAGACCTCAGCATCACAATTGCAACTGCGTCTGCAGGGCAGATGCTTGAAACATATTGATGTGCCACGACTCCAGGGTGTCAAACTCTGATGTTTGACAAGTGAATGCTCAAATGCACCAAATCAAATGCTTGAAACTTCCAGTAAAAGTGGACTAGCCTAGCTGTGCATCTACATAGGCTTTGCATGTAAAACAGTACTCTTACTTAAAGATCATATATTACGCAGTATTTGCTCTTGTGAGCTTTAAGCCATGTTAGAATGTTGTTACAGTCTCAAAAACATACCTGGAGTTGTGTTTTGTTTCATTCACACATGTCTGAGTGATCCTTTAGTTATTATTAGTCTGTCTACATCTCCACAGCTCAAAATGCTCTGTTCCACCTTGTGATGTCATGAATCAATAGTTTTCATGTTAACAGCTACTTTTTACCTTTTGTTTGGTAGAGATTGACAAATCCAGGGCTGAAATCATCCAAATGATTCTAGTGAAGATGTATGGAGTTTAAAAATGCAACAGAGCACTTCCTGTATTACCACATGACATCACAAGGTGGAACAGAGCGTGTTCAGTTCAGAACTCCACGTATGTTTTGTGATGAAGAAACATTATAACGGATCAGAAAATAGTGTAGTATGGGCCCTTTAATTGCAATTTGTGGCTACTCTACCGACCTCTGCTAGCACTGAACAAAAGATGAATGTTGATAGAGAGGGGTGATAACTTGAAAAAAAAGTATTGAAAAAAGCTACTTTGTAAATGTAAATAGTTCCTCGTCTCTCTGTAGGCAGGTGTGTAGAGGTGTACTATGGGGTGACACATGGACTCCCAGGTGTGGAGCTGTGATACCTGCACTATAGGACAAGTCCAGACAGAATCCACACAGATCCAGTCCTGCTCCTCTCACTGTGCTCCCACCTGCACTGTTAGCACTCGGGATGGACTCTACTTTCCCAACTCTTTAGACGAATAATATTGAAAACCACAATTTTATATTTATATATATATATATATATATGGCTAATACTGGAGAAGGGGCCTTACACTGCTCCTAACATTTAAGAAAGGATCAAATGAAGAGGATGAATTTCCTCATATGGAACAATAAAGTGCCTCTAAAAACACACTTCCTCAACACTTGATGTTAGTGAGGTGGACTAGCGATCCATATTGGAAAAAATACAGGGAATATGTGTTCACCTAATCTGTTGTAGACCAGTTTTGTTATTTTCATCGTGGCACACTTTTGCAATTTGGAAGTTTAAGTAAGTAAGTAATGCCCATGTCATTGTATCTGGCAGTAGGGATTTTGGATTAATGTATGTTTTCTGGTTTAGAGGTTTGCTCAGGACACTCCAAAATGGCCAATTATGATATTAAATAACTGTGTGAAATATTTTAAATGGAAAGTCAATGCTCCAGACTAGTGAGAATATTACTTATTTATAACACTTAACAAGAACAGCAATAATTACAGTCTTACCTCCCTTTCCCAAGCCAGCTGAGAGACATAGTCCCTCCAGCATGTTCTGGGTCTTCCCCGGAGCCACTTAGCTGGCTCCTCTCGATGTGGAGGAGCAGCGGCTTTACTCTGAGCTCCTCCTGTTTTACTGAATGCATCCCACATATGCCATCAACCAATTTTGGGGTTAGTAATTGAGATGCTGCTGCTTGTTGTGAATCAATAGCACAAAAGTTGAAAAGAAACCACTTAATACACCAATTTGGAAGTGTCACCTGTCCAATTTGCCATTTAAATACAGGCCTCAAATTTCTTTCCTCACTTCCTTGTCCTTGATTCCTCTCCTCATTCCTCCATTTTCCAGTAGCCAATCGAATGCGCCATATTAAGAGGTGTCCCAAGGCTCAGAGGAAGAAAATCACAGAGGAAACATGAGCGAGGGTTCAGGAGGCAGACATCAGATAAAATAATAACACACTTCTCACTCCTCACACTGAGGAGTTTATATTGTAGCTACAGCTTAAGCACAGGGACAGCAGGAGGGATGTTTGACATGTTGCATAATCCTGAATTTGACATTGAAACTAATAAAAGCATATGTTCAAACATGTTTATCTGAAACCAAAGATGTTGGTCTGACTTTGATTTAAAAGTCCTAGAATAATAATATAAAAATCAGACTGAGAATAATCCTCACTACAAGGTAATTTAGTCAGAACGAGCACCTGGGGAAGGTCCCATTCACCCTACAGCTTGTGTCTCCTCCTGCCTCTCTCTTCTGCTCCTCTCTCCTCTGCACCTCTCTCCTCGCTGTGTCTCCTCTGTGGCCAGGACTTCCTCGCCCATTTCCTGCAGAATCGAGGAGAGGAATCAAGGAGAAGGAAGCGAGGAAGAGAAATGAGACATGGCCATCCTCTCAAGATGGCTTTCACACCTGCACCTGTCAGATTGAATCAAGAACAAAAGCCTGGGACAAGGATTTACAACTGCAAACAGGACAAGACAGACCGTAATGTAATAATGGTAAGGACTTTGTACCTGATGCCCTACCTTTAATTGAATGCCTATTAAGAAAGTTGAAGACAATCACATGGTGACTTCTGTATTATTCACTGTGATTCTGTCCTGAACTGGCCTGTTAGAGACTAATGAGTATCAGTACATTTTAACGTGTACATATGTAACACATATTTCTCTCTGTGTGTTTCATTAATTTAAGACAATACAGAACTGTGGAAAACTGAAGACTGTTTTTGTGTGCTTACTTTATTTTTAAAACCAACATTTGATGTTGTAGGCCAAGATGTAAATTGAATTAAATAATAATAATAATAATAATAATATTAATAATAATAATAATATAATAATAATAATAATAATAAGTATTATTATTATTATTATTATTATTATTATTATTATTATTATTATTATTATTATTATTATTATTATCATTATTAAAAGGTACATTTTTCATACTAAGGTAGTATAAGATACACATGTGCATTCCTCATGATTTGATCACATTTTATCAGCATGAAAATGTTATGTTTGAAAGCAGTGACGTGCAGTCAGGGGAGGCAGGGGAGGCCGTGCCTCACATGTCATCACAGAGAAAAAAATAAATGAAATGGTTATATTTATCCAATGATTTGTACTATAAAGTTGTTTTCTATTTAACTTGGCAATTTTATTACTGAATTTTTACGTTTACCGTACTGAGAAGAGACGCGCGGAGAGGCACCAGCTGTTTGTGCCTCACCCTAGACTGACTGTGCTGTACACTCAGCAGTGACAGCTGCAGCTTTAAGCGTCTGTGAAAAGGTGCCGAGTGAGGCACATAGCTACCTGGACTCATGAGCCCAGAGATTCTTGCAACTCCGCAGAATAAAAGCTGCAGAATAGTGACAGCAAGCTACAACATTTTAGAGTTAGCAAATCAAGTTTAGCAATCCGTTCACTTTTTTCTTCATGTCTGGCCCTACTTTTTAAATGGAGGAAGATTACATATTAAAGCTCAAGCAGTTTTCTAAACTGGACTTTCGGTTGAAGCAGGAAGACCAACGCCAAAGGAACTAAATGGTCTGTTCCAGACTACGGGACGAAAGACTCGCTCTTTTCAAACAGAGTGGTACGAAATGGTAAGAAATTTAATTACTTCAATCCACTGAAAATTGGGGAACCAGAATAAGGATTAAAAAAAATAATAATAATAAAAAAATTAAATAAAGTACAAAACCAGCTTGCTTTTTATTTCATACTATTAGAGCTATTTCATACAGACTTTGGGACTTTTATTTTTGAAAGCCTAAACATAGTTTTATTGCACACAACCACTTTCTATATTATTTTTATGTAAATCCAGCAACTTTTTTCTTTGAGTGAAAGAATGAGTATTGTTAATGTACAAAACACATGCACTTTCCACGTTGTAACTGCAAAGCCCTCAAAGTTATACTCTTCCCACTAAACTATTCAATACATCTCAATATTACAATATAAATTATCTTTACTTAAACTTATTTTATTGTATATAATAAATACCAACATAACTGAAAGCACATTAAGATATTACATTATGCATCATAGACTGTATGCATCAACAGCTTCATAGTAAAAGAAAAATGTAAATCTGTCAACCTGACAAAAAGTCCTAGATGACTGAGAGATCACAGGCATCAACAGTTTCCACTAAAATATGTCTTTTTCTTACTGTTACTTTTGGACAATTTATTCTTTATTCTTCTTTTAATTGAGTAACATGACAATTGACATTCTTCCAGTGTAATTTTTGGCTACTTTGCCTTCTTCACTCTCTCAGTGTGTAGACTATTTGAATGACAAAGCCTAAAATCATGTCTAAATGCTGCCCCCTTTTGGCAAAATTGTAGATAAAATCTATTGAAAAAGCATGTCAGATGTAGGCACAATGGGCTAAATGTTTGTTTTTTTTTACATTTAGCCCAAAAAAAATGTTTTAATATATATGTTTTATTTAATCAATTTGTAGCTTAAATGTATACTTCAAAATTATATCTCATAATTATGTTAACTTATGTTCAAATTTTGAGTCTTATAATATAACTTATGAGGTAGTGTTTTGAAAGTTAAGATAAAGGCCTCTTGACACCATCATTAGTAAATAAGTAAAGAAATATGTGAATATTATTTTCAAATTATCAACTTTTCTGCAAAAAAAACCCCAAACAAACAAAAAAACTAAACAGAACACACACACACACACACACACACACACACACACACACACACACACACACACACACACACACACACACACACACAAAAACAACACTCATCAAGCTCCAACCAAACCAGGTCCCAACCAGCCAAGCAGAACATATCACTAGAGACTTACCCCACTGCAGAGCATCTCCTGTCCTGCCAAAATTTCCAACTATGTCCTGTGTCCTTTCCCCTTCCTTCTATGTCCTCTGCACTTTATACAGACACTATGGGCCCTGCATGTGTCTAACCACATCTAACTACTGTACCACACTCCTCCTCCTCTTCCATTTTGTGTTATGACTCTTCATTAATGGGAAAGGCAGGCCCAGACTTGTCCAGTAAACACTACTTCTTGCAATATTCCACATGAAGAGAACATTAGAGATGGAGATAATAATAAAATCACTGCTCTAGTCAGTTTGTACTGTTGTTGTATCCATGGGCAAGGCACTTGACTTTTCTGTGTGTTTGTGCAAGTTGGTGGTGGTTTGTGGGGACACTGCAGATTAGCAGAACAGTCTCCAGTTTGTGGTTAAAGAATTAACCACAGCCTACAGTAGACACACACAGACGTGTTTACTTCTATCACTAACCCTTTGTCAGAGTGATCATTGTCATTGTGTCATTCTCATTCATTCAGTGTCTCTCGCCTAGTAAATCCAAAATGTGGTAGAGTGTTAAGTTGAGTATTATTATTATTATTATTATTATTATTATTATTATTATTATTATTATTATTATTATTATTATTATTATTAGTATTATTATTATTTTACAAAATATAATCACCAAACAATGCCACCAGAGACAGGACCTTAAATTGAGGCATGCAAGTATGCTGGTAAGTATATGAACCCAAGGTTTAAGTTTGGATGACAGGATTTATCATTTAAATAATTTAGCAGTTCCATTGTTGTACTTCATTTCACCCCATTTATCAGCACAGCAAGTCAGTCTTTCTTGATATTTGTTCCACATCGAGGTCAGTTCATGGTCAGTTCACAACGAAAAGGGCCAGGTGAGATCTCTGTGGGACCTGTAGCAGGATATCATGTGGCTGTTCAGGCTATATTACCACAATATCTCGCTGTATATTTTAAGCAGAGGGATGTCAGCCTGATCAGCTCTCACACTGCCCATCATCGCTGTCAACTATCTTGCTGAAGTTGGGCGCGAAGGGCATGACTTTATCCTCTCCTTTACCCCGAAAGCAAACCATGCTGCAGGCATGGGCCATAGTTATTACTGCTAAAATGTATCGAAAACAATGGGAGGTCAATGGGCAATGGGAATGATGAGCACTGAGCACTCGTCATTCACCAGCTCGTCGGGGATGCTGACATTGACCTCATGGTGACGGGAATGTTGGAATGTTGAGAGCTTTTCAAATATAATGTGTCATTGAAATGTTAACAAATTGTTTTTGATAAAATTATAATTTTTATTTATTAGGTCTGAGCCCCTACAGGGCATAGGGCGTATCTCACTCATCGTCGTGTCTTGATAAATTTGCGTGCGATTTCGTCCTCTCCTGAGTCAATCATTAACGCCACAAAGGTGGCGCGAAATGCTCATGTCCATCAAACACACTCTTGGCATCAAGCCCTATCCAAGCACCCACTCCCATGGCACGGGCCATATTATAACTGCTAAAATGAATGGAAATCAATGAGAGGTCAACAGGCAACCACAACGAGATGGGGCCATTGGCGAATGACGAGCGTGTGGTGACATAGGAATGTCGAGAGCTTTCAAAAAACGTATAATATGTCTTTGTAATGTTAACGGATATATTGTTTTTGCAAAAAAATATATATATATTTTTAGGCCCGAGCCCCTATGGGGTGTAGGGCCTGTTGCTTTTCCAACTACAAAGTTTGTTCTCTCCTTTGCCCCTGCCCTGACTACACTATTCAAGCAACCCATGCCATAAGCATGGGATGTGCATATTTGCTCTTACTAACATGTCGTAGGTAATGCAAAGCAGTCATGACCCCCACATATAGTTCTGGCATCCAGCGCAATCCAAGCATCCTGGCCTGTGGCATAAGCAGGAATTTGACCCCCTGAACATATTAAAAAACTCAAAATATTTTGCCTAAAATTCAGATCTGCTGAAAAATGTATTTTTTTATATGTTACACAACTGGGCATTAAAAGATGGTGCCACCTGCAAAAGTCAAAATACATTGCATCAGTGGAAGACGTCGCAACGTCAACTTTGTTGTAGAGCAACAAAATTTGGTACACAAATTTGTCAAGTGATTCCAAATAAAAAAGAATATATATTATTATGGCCATGCCGCCCGACAAACCGGAAGTTTTGAAATGCTGAGTCTGCATTTTCATCTTCCTCGCTTTTTAACTATCTCCTCTGAGGGGGTTTCACCGACAGGGCTGAAAATCACTGTACAGCATCTAGTGGAGG
Organism: Periophthalmus modestus; assembly: GCA_019594935.1. Taxonomy (NCBI): domain Eukaryota; kingdom Metazoa; phylum Chordata; class Actinopteri; order Gobiiformes; family Gobiidae; genus Periophthalmus; species Periophthalmus modestus. Next base: position 8,280,276 of record JAIEZT010000084.1, read on the forward strand.
ATCAGAATGTATCCAATTTATGTTGATACATATCACAGGTTGCATGCCAATTCCATCGGAATTTTTGCAATTTTCCAATTTCAAAATTTTCTCCCATTTGTACATACAATGCCCGACTGGGCTCAAACTGGAATAAGTTGTAAAAATGTCTTGCCTAAGCCTACTCATTGTGAAAGAAATTACATTGTCACAACAGCGTTCCCTACAGAATAACAAATACATTTGTATGGAGGGCTGAAAATTAAGTTTTCTGAAATGTTACAAAATTTCACAAAAAATTCCAATTGATCATCCCAATCAAAAAAGTCAATGAGACCCATGTTGTTTTTTTGCACTGTGTTGCCACAGCGATGCACCAAATTGCCGATTGTATCATGTTTCATTTTATTTATTTTTTCTTTGTAAGCAGCCATATTTGTTTTGATATGGTTGGACCATGAGTGTCCCTGATTGACTAATCCACCTGTAATCACGCCCATCTGAACGTCACCGATTCATTAGTGACCAGACTCAAATCTATGTAAAGTATTGGAGAATTGAGTGGATCCCTGGCAACTACCGTATTTTCCGGACTATAAGTCACACTTTTTTTCATAGTTTGGCTGGGGCCTTATACTCAGATGTGACTTATATGTGAAATTATTAAAATATATTATTTCACATCTTAGTTATTGTCACACTGACAACTGCACGAGAGCACTCACTAGGCACGCTTCCGGAGCGGTGCTTCATCTACTTCTGGAGCATCTGGAGTTGTTCAGAAGCGACACCGAGGATGAAGAATTCAATGGATTTAGTGATTTGGAGTGAGATCAAGAGTAAACTTGTTAGCTTGGTTTTTATGCTTTAGTTATCTGATTAACTGTTAATATCTTAATTAACATACCAGATCCTTATTCAGTTTGCTGTCTATGCCTCATGTACGTGTTTACGTATGTGTTAGGTAACGGTTAATTATACATGTTACAGTTCACTTCTTTGATCACTAGTTGGTGGTGTTGTTTTTTAGTAATAACTGTAAGGAAACTGTACTTGACTCGTTTTCTTTTATACATTTCATATTTAATTTCTCCTTATTTATTTTCCCCTTCATTTATAAGACCATAATGGTGATAATTTTTCATTGGAACATTGTAAGAGTTTAGTTTAGTTAGTCTAGTTCCTGTTTTTTCGGTTCAGCCTTTTACGCTAATGTGAAGTCTTACCTGACAGAGTACGATATAAGAAACAATTGAAAAGTACAATACAACGTTTTTGGTTCACCGGTTTGTTTATTAGCAGGTCAAAGTGTATGTATATTTTCCATGTGTTCATATCTTATTTTATGTTTATATGTAATATGAGCCAGAGCTTATGTTATATTTTTTGTGTTTGCTAGTGCTATGGTGTGAACTGTGATGGAAAAGTAAGACCACAGTAAACATCAGTGAAAAGAACTCTCTCATGTCTCTCCTGTTTGTCGACAAACTGGCATATGTTACGTCAGCATAGCATATCTGATTAATTGTTAATTTCTTACGTAAACATATCAGACACTTCGTTGTCAGTGTGTTACGTTAGTGTACTGTACTGCTATTGCGCTTCTCTATCTTATTTTTATTATTATAACTTGCCTTTAAAGATAAAATGTCTGTTCTTGGTCTCGGATTTTGTAAAATAAATTTCTCCAAAAATGCGACTTATAGTGCAGTGTGACTTGTATATATAGTATATATATATACTATATATATATTTGAACACCCTGTGATTTTGCAAGTTCTCCCACTTAGAAATCATGGAGGGGTCTGAAATTTTCATCTTCGGTGCATGTCCACTGCGAGAGACATAATCTAAAAAAAAAACTGGAAATCACATTGTATGATTTTTAAAAATAATTTATCTGTGTGTTACTGCTGAAAATAAGTATTTGAACACCTGAGAAAATCAATGTTAATATTTGGTACAGTAGCCTTTGTTTGCAAATACAGAGGTCAAATGTTTCCTGTAGTTTTTCTCCAGGTTTGTTCACACTGCAGGAGGGATTTTGGCCCACTCCTCCACACAGATCTTCTCTAGATCAGTCAGGTCTCTGGGCTGTCGCTGAGAAACATGGAGTTTGAGCTCCGTCCAGAGATTTTCTATTAGGTTTAGGTCTGGAGACTGGCTAGGCCACTCCAGAACCTTGATATGCTTCTTACGGAGCCACTCCTTGGTTATCCTGGCTGTGCTTCGTGTCATTGTCATGTTGGAAGACCCAGCCACGACTCATCTTCAATGCTCTAACTGAGGGAGGGAGGTTGTTCCCCAAAATCTCGCAATACATGGCCCTGGTCATCCTCTCCTTAATACAGTGCAGTCGTCCTGTCCCATGTGCAGAAAAACACCCCCAAAGCATGATGCTACCACCCCCATGCTTCACCGTAGGGATGGTGTTCTTTGGATGGTCCTCATCATTCTTCTTCCTCCAAACACGGCGAGTGGAATTAAGACCAAAAAGTTCTATTTTGGTCTTATCTCACCACATGACTTTCTCCCATGATTCCTCTGGATCATCCAAATGGTCACTGACAAACTTAAGATGGGCCTGAACGTGTGCTGGTTTAAGCCCTTTCCAGCCTTGTGGAGGTCTACAATTTTGTCTCTTGTGCATTTTGACAGTCATTTGGTCTTGGCCATGTTAGTAGTTGGAGTCTTACTGATTGTATGGGGTGGACAGGTGTCTTTATGCAGCTACCGACCTCAAACAGGTGCTTCTAATTTAGGAGATTAAGTGGAGTGGCGTTGGACTTTTTAAAGGCGGACCAACAGGTCTTTGAGGGTCAGAATTCAAGCTGATAGACAGGTGTTCAGATACTTATTTGCAGCAGTAACTAAAGAATTTTTTTTTTTTAATTATACAATGTGATTTTCAGATTTTTTTAGGTTATGTCTCACAGTGGACATGCACCTAAGATGAAAATTTCAGACCCCTCCATGATTTCTAAGTGGGAGAACTTGCAAAATCACAGGGTGTTCAAATACTTATTTGTCTCATTGTATGGTAGTATTCCCATTTATGAATTTGTCCCCATAATTTGGGAAATAACTGCCCAAACACACTGTATAAAAGCAGCATGCTGCCTGTGTTCTAAGGTAATTAGCCTCTCCCCCCTGTACACATGGCCCCATCTCTCCACCTGTCCTCTGCTGAGACTCAGGAGAGGGAAAACCAACCACAAGGGAGGGAACATGTATGGACTCTTTTATCAGCAATGGTTTGACCCCTGGCCTAAGTAAAATTGATGCTACATACAGATGATTCTTAGACTATTTTATTATTTTGTATTATTAATTGTTGGACAAAACAGGGGCATTGAAGAGACTTTGAGCAAATGTCCAGGTTCTGGAGTTAAACCTAGAACACCTAACACCTACAAATCACCTAGACCATTACACCACCATCTCCATAGACTGATTCTTATCATTCTCAGTATTCAATTTCAGTGTTTGCCTTCACAATGTGGTTCAAACTGTCACTCCACTTTGAGCCAGCTGGGGGATGGGGTTCACCCTAAAGCTTGAACTGAATGACTGGGAAAGTTAAGATTAAGGAACACTTTATTGTCCCCATAGGAAACGTGTCCTCTGCATATGAGCCATCCTTCAATGGGAGCAACTTTTCAGAACAGTGATCTTGAACTAGGCTTGATCAGAACTACCTTAGCTGGAGGATTTGACCTAATGTGCATGTTTTGGATGGATAGGAAAATTGGAGAGTTCAATAATGTGGCTTTAAGATAGGAAACAATGTAAAAACCCATAACCAAGTTGTTCACAACCGCCCTAAATGATATTCTTTAAAATAGCACCCCAAAATGCATTGTAAATGTTGCTGTTACCATGACGTTGTCGTTGATGTCCCTCATGTGGTAGACCTCCATAGAGATGTCTGCAGAGGAGCGGTGTTGCCCAGAGGAGCTGCTGCTGCTGCCTGGGCCTAGTGCCCTGTCTCCAGCTTGTCCCTGTCCTCCAGCAGGCAGTTCAAAGTACGTGCTGTCGGGCTCACTGGAACACGACACAGACAAAAAATATTTAAAATATTCTACTTCTGGTTTAGTCTAGTCCAGGTTTACTTTCAGATTTAGTCCCAGTTTAAACACAGTTTTTATGGGATAATCGTGCAAGTGTGAAAAAACAAAAAAAACAAATCAAACATTAGGTTTTTTATTTTTTTTTAATTTTTATTTATTTGTGTTGCAAGTGTTTTATTAAACATAGCCTAAAATAAATACTTGTTGTTATTTTTTACATTTTAGATGAAATGGAAAAAAACAAACAAAACAAACACAAACAAACAAAAACATGTTTTTCAAATACACATTAAAAAACTTCCTTTCTGTAAGTGGCCTTGCACATCCACAAACCTCATTCTTATTGGGCCTGGAGGAGGGCCTCTTCCTTGCTTCTTTCCATGGAAATATTGTTCTTTTGGCTATACCATTTCACAATATGGCATAAAATATATCTCCATGAAGGAGCATGGTTTTAACTTTCTATTTCCTTGGAATCATGCCAGTGACAACTCCAGAAAGTTACATACTGTGCCTTTTTACGTTTGTACACCATAAACTACCCATTTTGCCAGCCCAATAAATCATTGTCTTTGAGCTTCTAGCCCTAATATAACAACTATCATGTGTTTCCAATGATGCAACATTTTAAGACTTTCCCTATTATATTTTGTTTTTGTTAATCGCAATGGCATGGCCCTGCCTTTTTCATCATTCTAAAACCCATAGCTAGTGACATGCGTGTCACAGGTGTGGTGTGGTTCACTTACAGCGAGCTCCACAGGTGCTCAAACGTCCCTCCCTCTTCAGTGGCTGTTGTCTGGGACATCTTAGAGGAGGGGGAGTCCGGGAGAAAAAGGCTTCTCACTCTGCACCATACACAGACAAATAGAAAACAGAAATACAATAATAAAGAAAATTACCTCATCAAGTTCACTTAAGTTTCATCCATGCACAACACTTTTCCTCCAGTTAGGTACTCCTGATCTATGTCCTATCAATGCGCCAGCTGAGATATTGGTGGTAAATTATCTCATTTATGCATACCAAGTCACATTTGGCTATGGTTTTGCCTGGCATCCAGCATACACACTTCTTCACAACTCTATGGAGATGTGAATCTCTTAGACTTTAGATGGACTGATAGGTAGATTAGCCAATCAGGTACATGCATGCATATCAAAACAAATAAGGCTGCTTACAGGGAAAAAAGAAAGAAAAAAAAAATATCACAGAGGATTGAAAAACATTGCAAATTTCTACATAATCAATAAGTGAAGCACTGAAGTCTGTTAGTTTGAGGTGAGGGAAATGTGATTTTATTCAAAAATTATGACCAATGAGGTCCTTCTTTTCAATGAAATAAACTCATCTAATTGCAAGATCATGTGTTTAGACATAATAGAGGCAGTGGTGACCAGACTGATATCCCTCTGTATAAAAGTATCTAGCTTGCCAGGCAAGCTATGTCTTGCATGTAATCTGATAAAACAAATACAATTTGTATCCAAGCATTTAACAATATAAAACTAGAACTAAAAATATACAGTACAATGCTGAACTGTTCCATGATCAACATTTAAAATCGTATTTTTATTTACAGCGAATAGGCATAATAATTGTATACTGGTTTAAATGTATTTACTTATTGGTCCACAGCTATTAGGCCTAACATGTTCCCTGTATATTATTTAGCTTGAATTAAAATAATCAAATAATCAAATCAATATTTTTTTTTATTAATAGCTTTCCAAAGAGCCATTTTTTTTTCTAATGTAGGAAACTGAGCGCATCTTTATATAATCTATCAGAGGAAAAAGAAGCGCACTCTCTTCTCTCCTCCATGTGTGATCGCACCAATGTGGTCCCCAAGAGATGGCGTCAAGGGGCCGTGGGGCGTGCGCAGGCCTGCCCGCCTCACCTCGCGCGTCACATCATCTCCACCCGTGGCCAAAATACACCACGCTTCTCCATTACGCACGAGCACCAACAGTAACCACAAGATCCTGGAGTATATGAATTTTACGCTTTGTAAATAAGAATGATGATGAATGATTAAGAATGATGATGAGGTGCATAATTCTTACGACAATTTGATAGTCCTATCTGAATTAACAAAATAATCTTGGCATTCAGAAGGTTCAACCCCGCACTATCGTATATTGTCATTTGTCACTCCCCAGGGAAAAATCCAAAAGAAAAAATAATAAAAGGAAAACTGCTGTAGCCTAATTTGTTCGTTTGGCTCAGATGACAGCTTTACATAAATGCGCACAACCTTGTAAATACACTATCAAGTTCACTTAAGTTTCTACAAAACTTGCCTAACATGTATTGTACGTCTCCGTATAGTGAAGTCGGATATAAATAATATATGTTTGCGTGCCCTCACCTGAATAAACATAATGTTTTGTAGTAGGACAAAATAAAGCACCACTGCTTGAGTTTTATCACAGTTTGACCCACAAAGTCCCGACGGTATCTGACTGAAAGCTGTCTGTACACTGCTCCTGAGCCACATCACCCCGGCAACACCTCACCCGGGAACCAACGCAAACTGTGGCAAAGGTGCGCGACTCCTTGGCCATAAACCATAAACTTTAGTTAGCGATTAGGCCCCATTCAGATGACCATCGTGACCGTGACCCACCTTTAAGCCAGCGCATAGATTCCAGTAACTTATCAGCAAACTTCGCTCCCAGTCAATTTAAGATATAGTTATGTGAAGATGTGACGTAATACATGTTTTTGTTTTCCCCCCCTCAAGCAAAGAACCGTTTTATGCACAGATAACATTACTGTTTAGTGATACGAAACGAGCAAGTGTATGAAATATGTGTGATCTTGCATTCAGCCGATTTTAAAAGTTTCTATAGCCTTGAGATTGCTTAAAATACATAGCCTAGAGTTATAAAAATCTGTACAAAAATAAATGACCCGAAAAGTATTGCACATGATATTTATGAAATATAATACTGGCTACAGCTTTTGCATCTCGTAAAAGCAACTGACTAAAGATAGAATTGACTTTGTCCTATTGATGAACCCATAGGCCTACACAAATAGCTAGAATTTCGGCTAAGCTCAGTTTGTTTCGGTAAATGCAGCCTGGGAATCTATTGAACGTGAACCGCATGCTACATTTACAGACACATTTTAGAAGTATTTAGATATTGATTGGTTTAATATTAAATTGTTAAATTGTTAAGGCCTGATCAAATCTGATTGTAATATATAATATGTCTTTGTAATATTTCTTTTCCCAGATCTTCTCCTGATATAGGACTACTTAAATCCAGTTCTAGACCTGCCTGGTTTAGTCCTCTCTCACTCTACCGCCTAGTTGCGCGCTCTTTTCTCTGTCCCCATCGGCCCCAGCCCAGTGACGCGGTAGGTTTACGCCTAATTGGGATTCCTCCTGGACCGATTTTTTTTTTTTTTTCACTTACCAGCACCACGGGGCTGCGCTAGGAATGTCTTTTCAATAAACAAGTTACAGGTAGAGGTCTATAAGCACTGCGCACCTAGCCTACTGAATAGAATAGAATAGAATAGAATAGAATAGAATAGAATAGAATAGAACAGAATAGAATAGAATAGAATAGAATAGAATAGAATAGAATAGAATAGAATAGAAAAGAATAGCGGTAATAATCGTGAGTACTCGACTGTTAAAACAACCGTAATCGTATTTTCAGAACTGTTATGATCACATGGACTATACAGACTCTAAAACACATACCAAAAGACCATTTATAGGAGAGACAGCAGCATTACTCAATCAAAATGTCAATGTAATAAATAAAACAAATAAACAAAAAAACGAAATAAAACTTTCAACGTGAAAATAATGCATAATGGCAACAGAACAATATTCGTACAATATTTTTTAAAGCGTTGTGTAATAACTACAGGAGAAATGCGTCACGTTAGTCCTTTGTATAGCGTCCACCAGCTCTTGTATTGCTGTACAATATTAACGTGCAACCAACAGAAACCGGTTACATTATCATTCAGTAGCCTAATAATTCCCCCTAATTTCCTGTCGACTATGCATTTCTCGCAGGCCTCGATCTGTTTGCGTTTCACCTGCGCCTTCACCTGTGTCTGCTGTGCCAGGTTACGCGCATCCATGACAACACACGCAGAGCACAAGGACACGGTGGTCCTATAAACGTCAACGTGTTTCACTGCGATAGTTTCAGATTAAACGTAGTGTAAGGCCTTTAATATTTGGGTATTTTACATTAGGACAAATTTAAAACATACATAGGGTTGACAAAGGCTGCTTGATTTAATAAATGAACACGGGCAATGGATGAATATTAGCATTATCAAAAGAAATAGAGGAGAGAAGAAATAGGCCCTGCACTACGTTACCAATTTACAATTTATGGCTTTTCCGTATTGAGGAAAAATAATCGACAAGCCAATAATCTTTCTGCCTTCTATTTTACTTTCAGCTTTTAAGTGTAGCAATTTTGAGGCAATTTTTTTCGTATGATCGTTAAAATCTATGTATTAGAATACAGAATATCATTAATAAATGTGTTGCCATCCTTCCTCCTATGCGTAAACTGCGAAACGAATAGCCTAAATAGCGTCTACCTTTAAACATGAGATAAATAAATATAAAAACAAACAAACAAACAAAAAAACACGTAGCCTACCTGGATATAAGTATTATGCCAATCCAATCCAAAAACACTGGAATAACGTTCGTCCAAAACAGCTTTCAGTTTATTGGGCAGAGCATCGAACAAGCCTCCGTGAAACGACAACAAACATCACTAGAGGAGAGGAGCGCACTGTTTGGATTAGATAACTGAAATTATAGATTTTTCCGTAAAACGTTCAGCCCCGATCAGGAAGAAAAGTGATTTGCATGCTGCTGGTCAGTTGAGCGAAGTGTGAGCCAGGGGGAGCCCAAGGAGGCGCTCAAGGCAGGAGGCGGTAGCGCGCTTTGGGCGCGTTTTAAGCGGCAAAAGTGTCCCCTTCACAGCTGCCACAAGGCTCTCACAGCTCTGACTACCGATGCTATAATCGACATAATCTTTTTGGATGGGCTTTTATTAAGCTAATGTTATAGTGTTTTGTTTTTTGGTTTTGTTTTTTTGTTTTACTTAACGCAGTTCTTTAATCGGACACAAAACTGGCAGGGATGTTGATTAGGCTATAACAATAATTAATAGGCCTAATTTACAAGATTTGAACTGACAAACAAATGCATCCTATTCGATAGCCTATTTGAATGCGTTGGCCTATCCTTAATTTGACAAGATTCATATGAAAATGCAGTCAAATATACTTTATCCCCACCCCACCTGCAAGGGTAATTGGTGACATCATCATCATTCTATCAAAAAAAAAAAAAAACACTACACACACAAGCTTGTATGAAAACATTAATAGCCTAAATAAATAGGACTTAATAATAATAATAATAATAATAATAATAATAATAATAATAATAATAATAATAATAATAATAATAATAATAATAATAATAATAATAATAATAATACCCAATATGAAACCATTAATCAACATTCGGATAATTCAACATGGCATCAGCAGACAACAACTGTAACCCACTATTAAACCCTGATGGAATCAACTGTAATAAAACTACATTTCCTAGAAGTCTACGCTCCACTCGACTGCGCTGATTGGCTGTTGCTGTACTGACGTCACCTTCTCACCCAAACAAACTGTTGCGGAGCTATCCCGTAGAGCTGTGCCGTTTTATTTAGCGACTAACTTCTTCGCCAATTTTCCAGCCTTTGATTCATTTTTTAACTACCCAGGTATGTTTTAAGTATTGCTGTGCGTCATTTCAACACGTGATCGTGTATGTTTTATTATATTTGGTTCTAAGTTTTGCAGAATGAGTGACAGTAGCTAACGTTAGCCACAGTTAGCTTCTAGCATTGGTTTGTTGTTGTTTTTACACATCATCTTGGCCTATCAATCACTTTTCATGCACTTAAACTAAAAACATTTTAGTTTTGCGTTATTTTGTTTGTTTTTACACTTTTCACTAACGTTTTAGGGAGAATAGCTACTGTCTGCCTAGTATTAATTTGTCATCATTTAGGAATATATCAGAAAAAGTTCAGATCATGACGTTGCTTAGTGCTATTACATACGTCAAAATGTTTAAATGTAGGATAAGCTTTAATCTTCAAATTTTTTGAATTTTATTTGGTTACATAACTCCATCTAGAGGCTTAATGTTGGGGCATTAGGACAGAAGCTGTAATGTAATGCAACATTTTAGTTCATGCAAAATACAGTATTGTTTATTTGCAATGGTAATCTGCATATTGTGGTGGGCTAAATATATTTGATAATAGTTTTAGTCAATTATTAGTTTTGATATGTTCATTTAGGTACATTAGAAAAAGTTCAGTCTCTTGCTGCTTATTCTATGTTTTGCTCTTTGCAGATGAGATGACAATATGAACTTCTCAGAGGTTTTCAAACAATCCAACCAACTATGCAAAGTGTCTCCAGATGGGAAATATTTGGTAACTTTTTAGCTATTGCAATTATTATTAAAATCTCTATACGTATAATGAAATCAGACTTTTGCTGTGTAAATATCTGTTAAGATGCTCCAAGAAACATATTATCATGAATGTACTGTAAAATTGGCCACAAAAATCCAAAAATGCTACTTTAAACCCATTTGAAAAAATATTCTGCAAGTCAAATCATAAAAAAAAAATTGGTACAGTTGCTATAGCAATTTACAATCCAAACGAAATATTCTATCTTTTACGTGGTCAAAAGTCCTTAATATAGCATTCATAACAAGAAACTGAAACTGCTTATAATATATAAACTTTATACTTGATATTATAGAGCATAGCATAACATAACATATTTTGCATAGCTTAAAAAAACCCTCTATTTTAATGTTAACTTTATGATACACAACTGACCTCTACTCAAAAATATTAATTCATCTATATTACACTTTGTACACTAAACTTTCTACACTCTTTTTCATTTATGGTTCTTCTTTCTTTACATGATCATTTGCATTGTAGATTCTCACATCAAAACTATGAAAGGACACATATGGAATGTAGCAAACAAAAAATAAACTCAAAATAATGCAAAACTAGTTTTAGATCTTTCAAAATAGCCACCCTTTTCACTTCACATGTGTGCCGTGTCAAAGCCAAGAAATGCAAATCATTTCAAAGCTTTTGCAGTGGTGTCAACAAAGCAATGGGTGGCAGCTCTGAGAATTTGGAATAAAAATATAAAAACAAAAAACAATTCATTGAGTTATTTAGCTGTCATTCTGTAGATCTTGCTTCATGTATTAGATGTCTTCCGTGTGTATCTAAATTGTAGAAAGTTCTAAACTTAAAAACACATACATTGAAAGAGGAAGGCGTGTCCAAACTTTTGACTGGTAGTGTATATCTGTGTCACTTGTATTGATATTTTAGTTGTGTTATCCCAGGCGACGTGTGTGCAGTACAGGCTGGTGGTGCGCGATGTGGCCACGTTGCAGATCCTTCAGCTGTACACGTGTCTGGACCAGATCTCTCACATGGAGTGGTCCTCAGACTCACAGTTTGTCCTCTGTGCCATGTACAAGAGAGGCCTGGTGCAGGTGAGGATCTGGTAGAAGCAGAGAACTAACCTGGGTTTGTAAGTAAGGCTGCAAATTTAATCACAATTGAAATGGACATAATTATCAAATTGCAAAAGCTGAATTCTTTGAAGAAATATAATTTTCTCCACAGACAACTTAATGTTCCATCTTATTCTGCATAAAAAACTGCTAACCATGTAGTTTAGACCTGTACAAACATGTTCTGAAATGTGATTGTTGTGATTAATTTGTCAGTTCATATATCAGTCATTTTTTCTATTCTTCTGGACACATTTAGCTGTGAACTGTGAACTAGAATCACATGAATCGCAATGCTTATCTGAAAAAGTGCAATTTGATATTTTGCTTACATCGTGCAGCCTTAGCTGTAAGGACTTTTTTCCCTTAATATCTTATTTAATCTCAACAAACATACAAACTGGCTAATCCACCATCTCAGAAAACAAGGGTCAAATGCAGAGGTCACATTTTCCTACATGGAACAATAAAGTGTACCTTGCCATGATGATGATATTGGTTTGTGTAGGTTTATATTGCCATCATGTCAAATACCCCACAGTAGTCCATTATTAATTCAATTCTTACTGGTGGTAAGTAATTTCTACCTCTGGCTAAAGTAGTAAAAATACTGATACCCAAATACTAATAGATGCCAAAACTAATAAGGAAACTAGATACTCAGTTTAACACTCAAATCACACAAATAGGACAAATATAGACCTTTTTTATATGGTTCTATATTTGTCTTTATCTATATCAAAACTAGTACTAATTGAGACCAAGACCTCTCCCAGACCACAGGATCCAGAGCTTGAGACAAGATCGAGACCTGTGGATTGAGACCAAGTCTTTTAAATGTCAAAACCAAACTGAGAACAACTTTGCAATTATCTGCATTTATTTGTATTTTGACACATAGATTAAAAAAAAAATCTATATAATATTATATTACATTATATTACATTATATTGTATACATATACATTTCATCTGATTTAATGCTGATTTAGGCTTCAAAGCCAAAGAAAGGATACTGTATTGAAACACCCTTTACCCCTTTTTTGGACCCTCACCCACTGGTTGAGAACCCCTGTTTCAAGCCAACTTCCGCCTGCACTTTACAGAAAACTACTTCAAAATGAGTAGGATCTTAAGTATGTGTTAGAACATTTTTTTTCACATTCATAACTGTAGTTGCATTACCTTACTGGATATGCAATGATATTTACTCAAGTTCGAAACGAGACCCAGACTATTAAAAAAAAGCGGTCTTGAAGCTGTCTCGAGTACTACGACACTAAAAATCACATAAGAAAGAAGAAAGAAAGTACTATTATTTTTTACTATTTATTTATTTTTTTGTGGTAACTTTAAAAAAAATATGTTTTTCTTTATTATCGTGGTTTCAAAATTTGTGTAAGGTATTGACAGTTTTCCTTGGCATCAAAATTGAGTTTGAAATTATGACTTGCCTGGCCACTAACACAAATGGCACAAATGGCTCCTTTGACAATGCACATTCATACTGGAAAGGTTGGTGAAATGTCTAGCCCAAGGACACAAGGATAGTATTAACTGCCTAGAGCAGGATTTCAACTACATATATTCCAGTTAGAGGACAACAGGTCTGTCTGCTAAGCTCATTGCAGTATGAACTCTGATCTGAAGTTGTGCGTTAAAACAGAACTCTGAACAATCTGTAGAGTCAAAAGCTGAAGAGAAGGAAATGTATATAGTGTCCTTTACATTATTTAAACCTGTGCTGATTGCCTTTACAACTTTATCTTGTAGCTTTGGAGATGTTGATGGCCATGACTCCTCTTAACTTGGTAGTTCCAGGGATTCAAAGAAGTTTTTGATCCAATGAAAAGTATTAAGATAGTGTATTGAGGCAAGATACCCGTCCTTCTCCTAGCTTTTTCATATTATCAAATCACAACTTCCTGGATGTTAGAAAGTAATGTAGTAGTAAAGTACAATAATATTTTTGATCACCCAAGTGGAATTTGATTATGTTGTAAACATGTACATATAGGGTTGCCAGACCAATAATTTGATAAACCAGAGGTTTATCAATTTTTTTTTTTTCAGTTACAGTAAAATTTTCATCAAGCTCAAACTACTAATACAATAACAACAGTATTGAAACGATGTATTTGATCAGCTGTCAAAATGTTATAATATAAAAAAGACATTATTTTGTCATATCACTATCAGCCTGAAGAGTTATTAGACCTAACCTATACATTTGTGGATTGTTTTTTAAAGTTAGAATAAACTTTTGAAACATTTAGAAAAGTTTTTCATCGCTCACCTTTGCAGAGGAATCCAACGCCAGTCTTTCATGTTTAAAAGTTTTTGTGGTGAATTGTTTTGGCCGTGTGAGGGGAATCATTGATGTCACTCTCTCCTCTCTTGTCCTCAGGTGTGGTCTCTGGAGCAGCCCGACTGGCACTGTAAGATCGACGAGGGCTCTATCGGACTGGTCTCCTCGCGCTGGAGCCCCGACGCTCGTCACATTCTCAACACCACTGAGTTCAACGTAAGTGTGGCGAGTCGAAGTGAAGTATATACTGCTTCGTATGAATGCTCTGTGCTCTGGAACTGTTGCTGGGCTCATGAGCAAGGGGGGCCACTGAAAAT
>JAIEZT010000084.1:8299581-8464581 GCA_019594935.1 Periophthalmus modestus
AAAATGTTTGCGTAATTTCTTCATTTTGAAATATTAATGATAAGTTCTCCAAAGCGTGTTGCTCAAATTGTTTATATTATGCCTTATTAAGGACCTTTTAATGAGTTAACGTCTTTTCCACCTTTTCACACGCTTCTTTAGTGATTACTGCTTGGCACTAGCTATCCCTAATTTGTAATTGCGGTTGATAATGTAGTGTAATTGGTGCAGTATAAGCGGCCTAACACCTTGGCCAGTGGTCCGCTGAACTTACCTTCACCCTGCTTTGAAATTTCATTAAGACAGTGGCAGACGGGTGTAGGTGTCGAGCTTAAATTTCATCCCCGCTCATAAACAGGCCTGCTATATTAACTCGTTCTGGACAGCTGTGTTCGGATCGTGCCTGTGCCGTGCTGTTTGTCTGCATATGTGTCAGTAAATCTGCTTAGCTTAGCCGCGCGTCACTGGCTCCACGTTTAGCTATGAAGGGAAGCACATAGTTGTAAGTTCACAAGTTTTATTGGGACGGTAGGAAAAGAAAATAGTTTTATTAGTGATAACAAGAGTTTGTGGCAGTCCCGGTCTACCTACTGTAATTTGTAAGTAATATGTTGACAGCACAGTGGCTTGCGTATGAATACGGATTGATTTGGTATTTTCTGACAAATCTTGTAATGGAATTTGAAATACATTTTCACATCAAGATAAAGTTCACAGTACTGAACAGGGGCATGTATTTCAGAACTCGTATTTCAGAACTTTTATACACGTTTGTAATGGCAACATCAGATTTTTTCAGGTGACACCATTCTACCATAAAAACAGATTTGTAAAGCAATTCAATTCAATTCAATTCAATTTATTTTTGTAGAGCCCAAAATCACGACAGCAGTCGCCTCTTAGGGCTGAACATGAGAGTTGATTAACCATTAGAAAATCAACAGTGAAACCAAACAGACAAGCAAATTAGAAACAACAAGATTGTTCCAGAACATCCCCTGTCCTTAGACCCTCCTTCTCGCAAGGAATGGCATAAAGACAAGCAGACTGACAAAAAAGTGACATACTGCTCTTTAATTGATAGAGCTTTTCTAATAAGTGTCATCAGACATATCATAAACCAAATGTCATTATGGAACAGTTGTCAATCATTCAGGATGCTTCCATGTCAGAGATTTAATGGAGCGTTGTCACATGAAACCTCTCCGTGTATTGTGAGTACTTATCACCCCACTGCACGTCTAAATTCCTCTCGTTTATCTTCGGAGCTTGCAAAAAGCCACTCGCGCATCTACACTAATCCACGTTTACCAGCCTGAGGGCGACAAGCTGTGGGTGGAAAAACCTGCGCCAAGGACGATGCTGAGCTCTGCCACTTCTCTAATGGTTTTTTACATCATAGGCATTGGATTAGCAATAACATTCCTGCCCTTTGCTATTGGAGTCCTGCTAACGTGTAGCATTGTTGGCAGCATCCTTCCAGTGCTATAACCGAAGATGATGGGACAATGGTATACGCCTGCAACCAGATCTTGTTCTCAAGGCAGTATGGCAGGGCTGTAACAGGAGAATAAAGCTATATCGGTTGGACGTGGCTTTGTATGAAGAATGCCCATGGTTTAATCCCGTGTTGACAGATTGGTCTATATGGCATTGGATGCACTCACTAAGAGCTGCAAGACTGGTAGCTGGGGCTTTTCAGTAACAAAACTCTTGTCGCATGTGGCCAGCTCTGATTGCAAGATTTCACAGATGGCTGTTTTATAAATACTTGTTTGTCACTTTATTAAATAAATGAATTGGACATAGTGCAGTAGTTGCTTGTATCAAAGTCATTTTGGTATTGGGGCAACTACCACTTGTGAATGTCATTACTTATTGCTGTTAACAAGAATTGTGAAGTCCCTAATTTAGTTTGGTTATGCTAATAATTTAAAGGCCCATATTCTACTAAACTCAATTTTTTAGCTTTTAATCATGAACATCATATTCATGATGTTCCATCGTGAACATCATTAACAAAATAGAAGCTATATTTTTTTTGCATTAACATTTGTATACTCCTGCATATTCAACCTGTCTGATCTGTTCTAATTCCAGATAATTCCAAATTCCCTACACCAGGAGTTTCCAACCTTTTCCTTGTGGGCAGCGACTTTTGCCAAATTAAATTTTTGCTATTCCTGTTAAGTCAATGTAACATTGATTTACGTACAGTTATATGCACATTAAACTTAAAGTATACAATGGTAATAGGCATGTGATGAATAAGATTTGAATTATTCAGCATATGTATAATTCTTAAATTCTTTGTGGAACTACTTGAGACAAACCTGTTGCGATGTGCAGTAATTTCATTAGTGAGATGCTGATTGTGTTGTGATGGCACTCAGAAGGGGAGTGACTCGGACTCAAGGAGGGGAGACTCGGAGCATCAAAAAACAAAATTAAACTTATAAAACATATTAGTAGTTTCTGGTGAATTTTGCATTTTCAAAACAATAAAAGGTAGCATGTTGATCTAAATATGCTATATGTTAGCAATTAATACCCCATAGACATAAAATACCACCTACATCAAATACATTGAAGAAACAGCATTTTCTTGAAAAGAATGAAAACAGGTTTCAACTGTAGTTATCTGGACCACCAAGGTAAATCATCCCAAGACTAAACTATGTCTAACCCAGGATTAATCTGGGACTAAACCAGGTTTAACCCAGGACTAAATATGGACAGGTCGTAGGATTTAAGATTTTCACAATTTGGTGGAGATCAAGCAGCTCTTTAGGTTTGAACTTTTTCATTGTCTTCTTCCTTTTCATCCTTGCTTCAATGGAGGCTTTTAATCTTTTAATTCTTTCCTTTTGTCTTTGGTACCTTGTCCTTGTGTGATAGTTCAGGGGTCTCATTTATAAAGTGTGTATATGCAAAAATTACGTAACTTTCCAGTTAAGTTTGTGATCTAGAAAAAGACTGACATGAAAAAAAAACTTGACGTGAAAATGAGTCTGGTTGAAAAACTAATATTTTGCGAATCAGAGTTTTCAGAGATAAGCCAGAAGGAGATCTGAGCTCAGAGAGATGGGAAGTAAGCAAGTTTTGAGGAAGTTTGTACTTTGTCCATACTTTGACTTTTGGTAAGAATTCCACGTAAGGTTTTATAAATGAGACCTCAGGGCGTTCTTTTTATTTTTAAAGAGCTGCTCTATCTATCTACTGTGGACTCTCAAAGTGGACTCTCAAAGTCCGACAGTGGTCAGTGGATCCTCTACATCTGCTACCGTGGCATGCAGGGGTCTTTACGCATGATACAGGATATTCATACCTTTGATCTTCATTGTAGCTTGCATGTTAGAAAGAGAAATGACTTGTATATACTTGTAGTGTTGGTAAATGTATATCAATTGTAAACATCTTTTTAAAATTGTTATATTTTTTAAAATCCTCTTGTCAAAATCCATTGAACATTATGAATGCAGCAGCTCACAAAAGTGAAACCAGTGATTTGTCCTTTGTAAAAGCATCATTTCTTCCATCTCAAATAGATAAACAGCAGCTGTTTTGAGGAACGGGTCTTGAATTTTCACACCTGCTCCAACGCCTGTGGCCCATCACCAGAGCAGCACCTCACCTTCAGTGCAGATACCGCATCGTACGTGCCACTTTACCGCCCAAGATCTCACTGCACAGTGCTGCATGTGGAAAAGCATTTCCCACCTATTTTCCTTACTACCCCTCCTCTTTCTTGGCTTGGTTTAAAGTTACGCTGCCTTTTGCGTCGGCCTCTCGGTGCTTCCCCTATGTGCAGGCTTCAAGGCATCTCAAAAGTGTGTTTGTGTTGTGGCCTGTTGCCATGGAGATTAGTTGGTGGAAGCGTGCGGTGACGGGGTGCCAGAACGGGCGCACAGTTGGAGGTGTGAGGCCGATACTGGGGCCACACTTCAGGGCTGTGAGGGCAGAAAAACAGGCTCAGGTGTCCAGCCAGGCAGCACGATGAAAGCTTTGTCACTGGGAAGATTTATAGAGGCGCATTCCTGCATTCAGTATACAAGGAATGACGAGGGCATGTACGCATGAGCATGAATACAGGTAATCTGTAAATGTTGTAAGGCAAGGAAATGATTGCATTGAATTTAAAAACTGTAAGCAGCATAGAGGGTCTCTTCTCGTGTGTTATGGATTCAACTCCTTGGGTCTTATTTATAAAAATGTATATGAATTCTACGTAGTCTTTAAGGGTGCGTATCAACAAAACACTTTCTCAAACTTCCTAAAACTTGCTCAATTCTCATCTATCTTGGCACAACATAGCCTGCCTCCTCTCTGAAAGCTGCAGTGCGCAAATTCCTAGACTGTATTGCTCATTTTTATGTAAATTTGTCTTTATAGATCACAAACTTGATGTGAAAAGTGGCGTATGTAACATTTTTAGATGTACATATATTTTATAATTGAGACCCCTAGGATGGATGGATAGGTCTGTCTGTGCAGAGTTTGCATGTTTCACACCATGTATGGGTGGGCTTACTCTGGTTAAGATGGTTCTGAAGTCAAAATCAAGATCTAGAGATGGGTCTCGAGCACTGTACTGCAGTTTCTCACTGCTCCTGCCAGGTCGCACCAGCTACATTGAAGGATGGGTCAAATGCAGAGGACAAATTTCAGGGAGGAATGCAACCATTTTTTTTCAAATTTCATAGTCTTTGTATAGAACTATGCATGCACACTATGCATTTGTGGGATGTGCTATAAGTAAATGACTAACCTTCCATCGGATCAGGGTAATTTTTTTTTTTTTTAACTTATTAACAAATAAAATGTGTTCTGTGATTAACACAAGCATACAAATGTTTGGATTTAGGGCTGAGAAGTCCTGTGATTAAATTTACCACAAGCATTACAGAGAGGAGCTGACCACACTCATGTTTGGATTTTAGGGTTCCAGTGAGAAGTCTCCCTGTAAGTCGTCCAGATCTGATACATAGTAAAACCCAAAGTTAAATCTGTCAACTGGACAAAAAGGAGCTAACCACACTGAAGCTGTAAACTCCCTTCAGAAAGATAGAAGACAGTTAGTACAGACTGCTCTTTAAATGTCCAGTATATATTGGTTTAAAAAAAGATTTTGGTGCTAACTTTTGGTACATTGGCTTTAAATATCCGCATCAATGAGCCAATAGATACACAGCACAGAGTAAATATAGTTATGCAAAAAGTGAAAACTTAAGCGTGTATCAGGACACATCAGCTGTGCGGCTGGTGCATTTGTTTCCCAGATTAAATACTGTTGGACGTGCTTTTTGAATGCATCAAGTTTATTATTGTTGTGCAGTCTAAAGCATATTGTAGCCTAGATGCTCGTTTGTTTCTCCCAGCTTACCCCCAAGGATAAGTGGGATGTTCTGAGTGTTAAGCTGCGGATGAGAGACAAATGTTGGAGCCCCAGGAAAACTGCAGTCCTGTGTGTACTCCAGGCCTGACTCAGTAATGGTCTAATTAAAAGGCTGTTGTTGATACCCAGACAACATATGCAACAACAATTAGCAAACAAATGGCTCTTGCAGTGCAGTACAGTACAGTTTTCATCCCCCTGGAACTTTTTCACATATTGTCACGTCACAACCACAAATTTATATTTTCTTAGCATTTTATGTGAATGGGCAACACAAAATGGCACATAAGTGTGAAGTGGAAGGAAATATTTTACAAGATTTCCAATTTTTTTATTTTGAATAAAAAAATTTTAAAGTGCAGTGTGCAATAGTATTCAGCTTTTCCTTGAATGCAACCGATTGCTTTTAGAAGCTGCCTGATGAAAAAATCCACCTGTCACAGTCCTGCCTGTTTGCCCCTGTTCCTGCCTGTTTTCCCTGCCGGGGGGTTCTGACCCTGTTTCTGCCTGTTTGCCCTGCTGGGGGGTTCTGACCCTGTTCCTGCCTGTTTCCCCCGCCGTGATGTTCTGACCCTTATCTTGCCTGCTCTGTCCTGCCCATCCTGCTCACCTGCCTGCCTACCCTGTCCGCCTGCCCTGTCCTGCCTGCCCTGTTCTGCCTGCCTGGATCCTGCCTGCCTGGATCCTGCCTGCCTGGATCCTGCCTGCCTGGATCCTGCCTGCCTGGATCCTGCCAGCCTGTTTGCCCTGCCAGGGGGTTCTGTTCCTGAGCCTGCCTGTTTGCCCCGCTGGGGGGTTCTGTTCCTGAGCCTGCCTGTTTGCCCTGCTGGTGAGTTCTGTTCTTGACCCTGCCTGTTTGACCCACTGGGGGGTTCTGTTCCTGATCCTGCCTGTTTGCCCCGCCGGGGGGTTCTGTTCCTGATCCTGCCTGTTTGCCCCGTCGGGGGGTTCTGTTCCTGATCCTGCCTGTTTGCCCCGCCGGGGGGTTCTGTTCCTGATCCTGCCTGTTTTCCCCGCTGGAGGGTTCTGTTCCTGATCCTGCCTGTTTGCCCCACCAGGGGGTTCTGACCCTGCTCCTGACCCTGCTCCGATTCCAGTTCCGTTTTTTGTTTGCTGCCTCCCTGGTTAGCTCCGTACCTGTTCCCAGTTGCTAATCAGGGGGGCAGCCTATATGTTCTGTCCCTGTCCTGTCTAGTTTGCTGGGTTCTTGAGTTTGAGTTATGTGAGTGACTTTCAGTTTCCTGGTGTGAGTTGTTCTTGAGTTTGTTTATGTTCCTTTGTTCGTCTGTTTTTTCATTGAGGATACGCAGGCTCTATTTCTGTTTTTTTGGAATAAACCTGATCTGATTTTGACACTTCGAGTTGGGGAGCAAACTACAGAATGAAGTCAAAGGAGCACACCAAACAGGTCAGAGAAAAAGTTGTTGTGAAGTTTAAAGCAGGGCTTAGATCTAAAAAGATTTCCCAAGCGTTGAACATCTCAAGGAGGACTGTATCGCACAACTGCAAAACTACCCAGACATGGCCATCCACCAAAACTTACAGAACAAACAAGAAGAACACTCATCAGAGATGCAGCCAGGAGGCACATGGTGAGAGCTGCAGAGATCCACAGCTCAGGTGGGGGAATCTGTTCACAGGACAGCTATTAGTTGTGCACTACACAAACAACCCATCCCCACAGTCAAACAGGGTAGTGGCAGCATCATGCTGTGGGGGCATTTTTCTTCAGCTGGAACAGGAAAGCTGGTCAGAGTTGTTGGGAAGATGGATGGAGCTAAATACAGGGTGATCTTGGAAGAAAACCTGTTGGAGTCTGCAAAAGACTTGAGACTGGGGCGGAAGTTCACCTTCCAGCAGGACAACAGTCCTAAACATAAAGCCAAAGCGACAATGGAATGGTTTAAAACAAATCATATTCATGTGTTATAATGGCCTAGTCAAAGTCTAGACCTAAATGCAATCGAGAATCTGTTTCAAGATCTGAAAACTGCCATTCACAAACGGTCTCCATCAAATCTGACAGCACTTAAACTGTTTTGCTAGGAAGAATGGGCAAAAATGTCATTCTGTAGGTGTGCAAAGCTGGTGGAGACATACCCCAAAAGACTTGCAGCTGTAATTGCAGCAAAAGGCGGTTCCACAAAGTATTGACTTAGGGGGGCTGAATACTTTTTCATGCTGCACTTTTCAGTTTTGTATTTTTTATTTTTTTTTTTTTAATCTGGAAATGATGTATAATTTTCTTTCTACTTCACACTTTTGTACCATTACCATTTTGTGTTACTTATTCACATAAAATGCAAATAAAAAAATAAAAAAAATAAATAAATTTGTGGTTGTAACTTAACATTTGAAAAAGTTCCAAGGGGATGAATACAAAATTTTGCAAGCCACTGTATACAAACTCATGTCTAGCACAAAGTCTATGGAGCGATTACCAAGGGAGACAAAGTGCTTTATAGATACCAGTTTATGGGTATTCAAGCACAGGATCTGATATTATTTGTAATTAATAGCATTGAAGTGAAAGGAGAATTTTGTATTCTATTTGTTTCAATATTGACCAGTGGTGGAACAGATTCTGAAAATTTGTAGTCAAGTAGAAGTACAGTTGCTTTGCTAAAAATGTGCTCTGGCCAATCAGAGTGGGTGATGTTGTGTTGTTATGTGTTTTTGCATCTTGAAAAGCAAGATGTAAAGTCTGAACTAATCATTTCTTACCTTTTTCTTTCCACAGCTCAGAATCACTGTGTGGTCGCTGTGTACCAAAGCTGTGTCTTACATCAAATATCCCAAAGCATGTCATAAAGGTAAGTACAAATTAAAGGGACAGTGTTCTGCAAAATCAACATTAGTCGGGATCATTACAAAGTTGTTCCCCATTAGAAATACTTTGACATTTGCTTATTTCCATGTTTGTTAAAGTAATATTTTATTTTTATCTATTGGTGAGCTTAAACACTGTTACAGAAA
This sequence comes from Periophthalmus modestus, assembly GCA_019594935.1. Lineage (NCBI taxonomy): Eukaryota > Metazoa > Chordata > Actinopteri > Gobiiformes > Gobiidae > Periophthalmus > Periophthalmus modestus. The sequence goes on from JAIEZT010000084.1 coordinate 8,307,932, forward strand.
GGCATATCGTATAAAATTATAATAATCATAATCATCATCATCATCATTACACAAACCCTTAAAAGAATCATGGAAAACCAATTGCGAGAAAACTATCCCAGACAGTTATTTCTGTGTCATGGTGCAAAATCAGAATGGCAGAATGAGTGAGGGCGAGGCTAAAAGTTCAGACTAAATCATGTTCCTGACTCCTGATTGAAATCAGGTACATGCCCTTTAACAAACAAAATACATGACAGTCCAATGTATTTTGTTATTCTACGGAATCAAAACATCGATTTAGTTAACTGCTTTAGAGATATCCATGTATCGGGGCATGTAATGCATCGAAGTACCGTAATTTTATGACCATAAGGCGTGGGTAAAAGTTGCGAACATCGTGGGAGCGATGGATGACAGACGGCGAACACAGCTTTACAAAGACTAGGCTAGTTAGATTTGTGAATGGATTGTGGCTGCTTGGGCTAACGTATCTGCTTGCACTGTTCTTTGAGCTTTCGCAAAAGTTGGCATCGTTCATGAGGAGCGGTACGGCAACCAAACGGACTCCGATAGTGACGAGAGGGAACCTGGTGTATTTCATAGAGATCTAGCGCAGCTGTTCATTTCAGATACAGAGGATGAAGACTTTGATGGATTTGTGAATTAACTGAAAAAATGATGTGAGCACTTTGCTAAATACTTGAATAAAGCACAACCGAACACAGTATGTGCTCTAAAAAAGGCAAAGGAAGCAAAACTAACATGCATGTTTTACCGTGCCTGCGCCCTAAGGTCCGGTGCGCCTTTTTTATGTGTTAAATGCAGAAAAAGCACCCATAATTGAACTGCGCTCTATTATCCCGTGCGCCCTATGGTCGTGAAATTACGGTAGTTGTATTGGGATATATACTGTATCGTGGAGACTGTATTGGGATACAGATTGTATCACAAGATACTTGGCGACACCCAGGCCTTTTCTCTTGGAAAATAGTTCAAACCATATTTTGAAAGATTCACGTTCTGCCAGTAATGTGCCGTAACCCACAAAGTTTTGTTCCTTTAAGTTAAAACTCCTGAGTAGTGTGAGGAGCACCTGAGGACATCATTATGGTCTGATTCACATGCCGTTCTTTACCGTCAGTTTGCGGCCGAGTATACTCTGAACCAGGGCTCCCTAGCTGACAGCTGCTCCCCTCTTCAGTAAATGGGACATGCTCTTCATAACAGAGCTGTCAGCGAGCACAGGAAAAATGATTGTCCACCACTCTCCCCGTTTTCCAACATACAATGTGGCGAGACAAGAATGCCCATGGAAATAATGTGGCCCTGATGGAGACATAGCACTGGAGATCTGGGCATATCATTATACTGGGCATTTGCTGTTATGCGGAGGTATTTGATAACACTCAGAGGCCTCCGCAAATATTGAAAGCTCCAGTAAAATCTATTGCGAGGTAGTTAGTGGAAAGTAAGCATAAAGTAGTATAGTATATATATATATATATATTTTATTTTTTAAACACACACATATCACTGTCATTAAATCAGACTAAACGTTTCCTGTTTTGCTAAATGCCAGAATATTGAGAGAATGATAATTTTTCAAGAAAATTTTTCATTACTTTCTTCAAAGTCAGATGTTTACATACAGTAAGATTACTATGCCTTTAAACAATTTGGGAAAACCCAGATGTGATGCATTTGATAGGTTTATTGACAACATTTGAGTTAATTAGAGACACACTTGTGGATGTAATTGAAGGCACACCTGATACACACTGCTTTGTATAACACTGGGAAAGTCAAAAGAAATCAGCCAAGATATCAGGAAGAGAATTGTGGACTTGCACAAATCTGGTTCATCCTTGGAGGCAATTTCCAAATGCCTGAAGGTGCCACGTTCATCTGTTAAAGCAATTATACACAAGTATAAACACTCTGGGAATGACCAGCCATCCTATCACTCAGGAAGGAGACAGGTTCTGTGTTCCAGAGATGAATGAGCTTTGGAATATGCTTTGTGTATATCAACCCAAGAACAAAAGCAAAAGACCTTCTCAAGATGCTGGCTAAAGCTGGTAAGAGCGTGTCATTATACACCGTGAAACGAGTACTGTACCGACATTGGCTGAAATGCTTTCTCCCAGGAAGAGGCCATTACTCCAAAAGAAATATAATTACAGTTTGTAAATGCACACAGAGACAAAGACCTTCATTTTTGGAGACATGTCCTGTTGTCTGACAACTATTTGACTATAATAATCATTGTTATGTTTGTAGATACAAGGGGAAAGCTTACAAGCCTGAGAATGCCAACTGTGAATTATGGGATGGCAGCATCATGTTGTGGGGTTGTTTTGCTACTCTCAATGCATCAGCCAGGAAGTTAAAGCTCAGGCGCAAATGGGTCTTCCAAATAGGCAATGACCCAAAGCATACTGCCAAACTGGTTACAAAGTGGCTTAAGGAGAACAAAGTCAGTGTTTTGGAGTGGCCCAAACCCTGATCTCAATCCTATGGAAAATTTTGGAGCCAGTTAAACCAGTTCTACCAGGAGGCCCAAAATTCCTGCAAACTATTACTAGAAGCTTGACAATGTTATCCAAAATGTTTGACCCAAGTCATACATTTTAAAAGCAAAGGTACTGAATACTGATGGAATGTATGTAAATATCTAACTTAGAGTAAAGTACTATAATGGAAAAAAAAACATATACAAGTTGCATTTTTGGGGAAATTTATTTTACAAAATCCAAGACAAGAACAGACATTTTATCTTTAAAAACAAGTTATAATACTACTACTGCTACCACTACTACCACTACTACTACTACTACTACTACTACTACTACTACTACTACTACTACTACTACACTAGTACTACTACTGATGATGATGATGATGATGATGATGAAATAGATAACAACAGGCTGAATAGCAGTACAGCACGCTAACATAGCATATGCTGGCTTGTCCACAAACACGAGAGACACGAGAGTTCTTTTCACTGATGTTTACTGTGGTCTTACTTCTTCATCACAGTTCACACTAGCAAACAGATAAAATGTAACATAAGCTCTGGCTCATATTACATATACACAAAGAATTGCATTTGAATGCATGGAAAATATACATACCACTTTGACCTACTAGTAAACAAACCGGTGAACTGAAATCTTAATATTTTACTTCTCAATTGTTTCTTAAATAGTGCTCTGCTGGTTAAGACTTCACATTCGCATTAGCACTTCACATTCACATAAAGGCTAAATTAGAAAGCAGGACGTTTTTGTAACCTTTAACTAGACTTGTGATAAACTAAACATTTACAATATTGTTCCAATTTAGCGGGAAACGATGAGTTTACACTTGCTAGATACAATAACTGAACTCGTAAGATGCTGGGCAGTCAGTGTGAGCAGGGTGTTCTGAGATAAAACATCAAATGCTGCCAACTGAATTAACAGGAGTGCAGGTCACAACATAAGTCACCACTACACCACCACCACCACCACTGCACCAGCAAATGCACTCACTCACATTGTGGACATTGGGTTTTAACATCTGTGCCAAGCGCCAAAAGCGCTATGTATTTCTCACTGGTAACAGAAGAAACATTGTCTCCAGTGTGGGACATTTACAGTATGTCAAAGTCCAAGTGTTGTGCTAAATAATATCCATATTCAGTCACAGTCTGCAGCATCCGTGCATCTATCCATTTTCTTCCGCTTATCTGGTGCTGGGTTGCGGGGGCAGCAGTCTAATCAGGGACTCCCAGGCTTCCTTCACCCCAGGCAAGTCCTCCAGCTCCTCCGGTGGGACCTTAAGGCGTTCCCAGACCAGCCGAGAGACATAGTCTATAATCTGATTCTGATTCTCTGATTCTAGTCTCTCCAGTGTGTCCTGGGTCTTCCTGAGGACCTCCTCCCTAGGGAGGCGTCCAGGAGACATCGTGAGCAGATGCTCGAGCTGAGCTGGCTCCTCTTGACATGTAGGAGCAGTTGCTCTACTCCAACCTCCTCCCGTGTGACAGAGGTCCTCACCCTATCTCTAAGGGAGCACCCAGCCACACTACTGAGGAAACTCATTTTGGCCGCTTGTATCTGCGAACTTGTCCTTTCGATCATTACCCAGAGCTCATGACCATAGGTGAGGGTAGGAACATAGATTGACCGATAAATGGAGAGCTTTGCCTTTCATCTCAGCTCCTTCTTTACCACAACAGTCGACCGCATGTGTTGCATACTGTAACATCTGTGTAAGCCCTCAGTCGTCCAGGTCTGATCCATAGCAAAAGACGAAGTTCAAATCAGTCAACTGGACAAATCATTGTAGGAGTGAAGATGTTTCGCTGCTCATCCAAGCCGCTTCTTCAGTTCTGGTCAGGTTGCTGGTGGCCACTGCCTTATATCTATCTCAAGGGAGGGGCTAACTACACTGAAACTGTAAACATCTATTGTCTCCAGTTTCAGTTGGAACTACCCTATTCAGCCCTTAATGACCCTGCTATTTTTCACATTGTTCTGGGTCTGAGGATGGAGTTATAGATGGGGGAGAGATGATGTCTCAGGCCCCCATTCCTGTTTAAGGAAGGATTCTCTTTCCTAATGAAAATAGCTTCTTTAACTCCCCTTTCAAACCATTTCTTTTCTCTGGCTGAGATCTGAACTTCACTATCTTCAAAGGAGTGGCTAGTGGCTTTGAGATGGAGATGTACGATGGACTGGGGTCCAGAGGAACTCTCACGCCGGTGTTGGTAAATCCTCTTATGGAGTAGCTGTTTATTTTCTCCAATGTAACACTCACTGCACTCTTCACTACACTGAATGGAGTAGACCACATTACTTCGTTTGTGGCGCAACCCCGCTTGTGACAAAACACTGGCCTACAGAGCCACTCGTTCTGTACAACGATTAACCTGGCCCTTCACTTCATCCTCCAGCATGCCAGAATCCTGTTTGTGAGGGAAGTCTGGGAGTCCCTGCTTAGACTGCTGCCCCCGCGACCCGGCATCGGATAAGCGCAAGAAAATGGATAGATGGATCCTCGGTGTTAGTTCTGAACAACTCCACCTGGTCCGGAAGTAGATGAAGCACCGCTTCAGAAGTAGATGGCTGCCATCAAGCCTATTAAGCACACCACTCTTTGCTGCACCATTAACTTGATGCTAATATCTTACCTCCATAGGTAGAAAACAGTACAGGTTTATTTAAATAGTGTTCAGCTGTTGTGCCTTGTGTTGTGAATGGATGGTATATATCCCACACTGTTTGACTGGAGCCTCCTTTGATCTCTCTGACAGCCCTAGACTTCAGCAGAGATGGCTCCTACATGGCCCTGGCTGAACGGCGAGATTGCAAAGACTATGTCAGCATCTTTGTGTGTGACGACTGGCATTTACTAAAGGTAAGCTTGATTATTGTTTTGTTACCTCATTATTAAAAGGTGGAAAATGTTTCAAATGTACTCAACTGGACACTTTTTGAAATCAAGACATTTTGGTTCTGGCTCCCATCCAGAAGTCATTTCAAATTGAAAATGGGTTCGTTATGGGAGCCAAAAATATCTTGATGGGAGCCAACAGCATCTTGATGAAATCAACATGATTTTGATACAAAGGGATAGACTCAGTACCAACTATACCATACTACAATGATAATAAAAACATTTTTATTTAGACTATAGAATGTGATTTTCGTAGTACTTTCTTTTATATTACTATGTATCATCATATCTATGTAATGTTGTCAATAAACCCATTAGAAGCTTCCAAAGACATGCCATTATCTGGGTTGTCCAATAGAATTCTTACTGTAAACTTCTGTGTAAACTTCTGACTTTGAAGAAAATTATGGAAAAAAAAAAAAAAAAGTCTCATTATTCTGGCATTTAGCAAATAGAAATAATTTTGGTAATTCTAATTGACCTTAAACTGGTTTCAACAGTATCCCAATCCTTATACTGGATTTACCAACTGATACCAGTGTAGAGACTGAAAGCTGATGGAACAGCAATACACGTAAATATGAATAACTGATCACAATCAAAGGGAAAAAACAATCTGAGTAACAAATGCTGCAATTATTTAAGTAGTTTGTCCCCTTTTTCAAACAACATAATATCTAGTGCGCTCATTTTGTGATGATCCTGCAGGACTAATTTAAAGTGTGCACTGTAAACTGTCTTGCCAATGGGACCACTTTTACCAGAGTAGAAATATTAATAACTGTTGTGGTTCTTCCCTGGTGTTCTTCAGCATTTTGAGACAGAAACTCAGGACCTGGCTGGAGTGGAGTGGTCTCCCAATGGCTGTGTCCTGGCAGTGTGGGAGAGCTGTCTAGAGGTTTGTAACAGCATATGTTGATTATCATCAAATTTATGTTGATTGTTGTGGATATAAAAGCTACAATTTAGGCAAAATTGGATTTCAGATTAAAGCTTATAATGGATTCTTTCCACCACTGTATATGACCTCAAATCTATACTGTTGAGAAAGTAGAGTCACAAACTGACTTAACAAAATTAGCTTGTTTTCTTTAAGTTGTTTTTTTTTTTTTTTTCGTGTCTATAAATGTCTACTTGAAGTCTAGAAATCAGAGGTCAGAATATACAGGGCTTCTGGATGAAGTGAAACGTGCTTATTCTGTTAACTGCTTTTCTCATCTAGTCTACAAAACATGCTTGAATGTTGTATATTACTCTACAAAACATGCTTGAATGTTTTTTAGAGTAATATACAGCATATACCATACATTTCAGACTATAGAGCTCACCTGAATATAAGCTGCACCAGTTAAATTTGAAAAGAAAATCCATTGTGTACATGTATAAGCCACACCTGAATGTAAGCCACAGGTTTTCATGTTGTAACATGAGATATTTACACAGAAAGACTGTACACGGAAGGGTTTTAATGTTTTAATTTAAGACACACTTTTTTTTTTTAAACTGTGCCTGAAAATCAGCTTTTTAGAAAATAAAACGGCACCAGCACAGGCTATTTGCTTTTATTTCCTCTGAAAGCCTTTGTCGTCTTTTTAGACTGGCTACGTTTTTCCTCCAATGTCGCACCATCGGTTCATTAATGCCAAGCTTACGTGCAGTGGCTCTACTTCCTTTTTTAATGCCAAGCTTATGTGCAGTGGCTCCATTTCCTTCGTTGATGCCAGATCCATTGCCTTTAACTTGAAGCTGCATCATATTAATTTCTTCATGTGTTCTCCATGATGAGGATGTGTGCATGATGCGCAAAATGACAGTTTTAAATCAAAACTAGTGTATTCTTCAATGCATAATCTTTCCTCACATCTGTTTCACTTTTGCAATTACTGGTAGAGAGTGACCCCCAGTGACTGTTGGCCAGTAAAAATCTATAAATAGGCTGCATCGTTGTTTAAGCCGCAGGGTTCAAAATGTGGGGAAAAAGTCGCAGCTTATAGTCCAAAATTTACGGTATATAAATGTAGATGTAGAGATAGATACTAGGAACAGCAAATATACAAGATATGCATGTTTGAGTAATCTAGCGATATCTCTCGGTAAGATCCTATCCAAAGCTCAGCCCACAAGCCTATGTCACCCAGGCTCCTGTACTTAATGTGGAGAATAAAGCATTTTCAAAACAATAAAACGTAACATTGTGGGTCTAAATATGTTATGTATTAGCAATTACTACCCTATAGAAGTGTAATACACGTCTTTTTAATTGTATTTAATTTAATAAATGTAATTTAAATTTTTTCCTTCTCCCCTCAGTATAAAGTGTTACTGTATTCACTGGATGGGCGTCTCCTGTCGACCTACAGCGCATATGAGTGGTCTCTAGGAATCAAGTCTGTATCCTGGAGCCCCAGCAGCCAATTCCTGGCCATCGGCAGCTATGATGAGAAAGTAAGAACAACTATTTAAAGGCTTGTATTATACTATTTTTGTCATTATGCAATAATTCTCTAAAATACAGGAAATTGCTTTTTTTGTTAACATTTGTGTACTCTTTGTCAGTAGTGCAATTCATGTTAGGGCTAAAAATAATAAAAAAAATAAGATTACAATTAAAGGAACTATATGTAGCCTACACTCTTACAGTGTACTACAATCACAACTGAACGTAGGTATTGGGATTTAGGCAATGAGGATTCAGATCAGAGAGAGTCCTTTTAGGTTTTAACCATCTGGATTTCAGCATTGGAACTGGAAACTGAGACTGGAAATGAAAGACTCGTGAGGCTCATTCTGTTTTCTGATTGGATAATCGTTTGGAGAACGAAAACACAAAATTCTAAACTAATCAACTTGGCCATCATGTCCAATGTGTTTGTAATTAAGAATAAATCAACTTTACATTGTTATCAGCAAAACCTATATTTGATTTGAACATATCTACCTCATATCTGGAGACACAGTTAGGTAATATTTATGGAATTTAACATCAAAATCTTACATATGGTTTCTTCCTAATTATGAAGTGTGTTTTTCCTTGCCTCAGGTACGAATTCTCAATCATATTACATGGAAGAAAATTGCACAATTTGAGCACCCTTCAACAATTAACAACACCAAAGCTGTAAGAACTATTAACAAAAATGTACACAATGTTCAGAAAATATGATCCAAATCGTGACAACACTAATGCTTATTTTATGCGTGTGTGTGAAGGTTGTGTATAAGGAGGTGGAGAGACGGCCGGCTGTGAGTGAAGACCTGTCCATCCACAATATCTCCATGAGCTCCACTCTCTTCAGCACGCAGAGCAAATGTACGCACATCATTATTATTCTTTTAATCTAAAGGGGACATATGCAAAAAAAATACTTTTAAGAGATTTCAACCATGTTATGTTATATTATGATTTCTCCTTATCATTTACCCACTCAAAGCCTTTAAGACACCATTGTTCTAAAAAAATTCCTTACATGTGCATTTTCTTCTAAACTGGTGATAAACATAGGATTTGATTACTTGCTAGTATGATCTGCTGCTATCTACACTTGGGGGTGCATGACACTTTGTGTGACTTATTGCTTTTATTAAGAGGTTTTAGATCAATACAGCAATTTTAAATGTCCAAACTTTAAACTAATAATCGACAGGTCTCATAGATAGTAACTGTATAGCAGACAAAAGCATAATTTTCTTCTTTAAAGAGGGGGTATAATGCAAAACACATATTTTTTGAGCTTCCTACCATGTTATAATCCATGCATTTTTCAGTAATTTAGCAATCTCTTCCGGGCCCTATTCAAACCCTCCTTATTGTTAGCAGTACGAGCCTGTAAAAAACTCCACCCACAAGCCTATGTCATTCATACTCCCCCATGACAATTCCCCATTAATATACAAAACAAATTATAGCAAAAGATGAAGGTCAAATCTGTCAACTGGACAAATCGTTGTAGGAGTGAGGACGTTTCGCTGCTCATTCTTCAGTTCTGGTCAGATTACTGGTGGACACTGCCTTATATCTATCTGAAGGGAGGAGGTAACTACACTGAAACTCAAAACCCAGGAGGGTTTCTGTTTGTAGTCTATTGTGCTGCCGTAAGTATGCGCTGTGCCTGAGTCCTACTTAGCATAGTCATTCAAGCCACTAATGACTGATTTCACATGTTTTAGCATCCTAGCTAGCCCTATTGTTGTCTGAGGATGGAGTTATCCTATATCTATAACTCCATCCTCAGACCCAAATAGGTTTTGCATTCTAGTGTAGTTGGCTTCGGGTAGATATGAGGCAGTGTCCACCAGTAATCTGACCAGAACTGAAGAAGCGGCTTGAATGAGCAGCGAAATTTCCATCTTCCCTCCTGACACGTTTTGTTCAGTTTCAGATTTTCTTTTTCTTTTCTGATGAATCAGACCTGGACAACTGAGGGATTACAAATACAAAAACATGATACAAAAGTGTACACAGCAACTTCACATGCCTGATGCAATGTGCAGTAGTTTCATTAGCAGGATGCATGCTGATTGTGTGGTGATGTCACTGTGAAGGGGGAGGGTAAAGAGAGGGGGGGACTCAGAGAAAGTGAATGCTTATAAAACATGTTAATGTATTGTTTTTGGCAAATATACTGAATTTTCGAAAATGATAAAAGTTAACATGATGATCTAAATGTGTTATGTGTTAGCAGTTAATACCCAATAGCTGCACTTGCTTGATCCTTACCACTGTTGCCCTCTGCAGATGAGATATCTCCTGTGCCTATACATCTCCCTGTGGTTAAACCAGACCCAGAGCGCGCCAACCCTAAGATCGGCATCTCAAGTCTTGCATTCAGCTCTGACAGCCGCTACCTGGCAACTAAAAACGGTAAATGCAGTTGGGTAAGAGGCTCAATACTAATCGGGGTGCATAGCAGTGACTTGCAGTCCGGTGAGGCAGGTGAGGAAGTACCTCTCCTGTCATCACAGAGAAAAAATAAATGAAATGGTTATATTTATCCAATGATTTGTACTATAAAGTTATTTTCTGTTTTTTATATTCAAAATCTCAGTATTTTTTTGGTAAAATCGCTGAAAAAAAAAAAATCTGCGAAGAGATGTGCGGAGAGGCACCAGCCGTTCGAGCTGTACGCACAGCAGTGACAGCTATTGCTTTAAGCGGCTGTGAAAAGGCGCCAAGTGAGGCACATAGTTACCTGGCCTCATGGTAGAGGGTACTCGTGAGCCCAGGGATTCTTGCAACTCCTGGGGCAAGTTTAGCAATCCTTCACTTTTTTCTTCATGTCTGACCCTACTTTTTAAATGGAGGAAGATTATATTAAAGCTCAAGCAGTTTTCTAAACTGGACTTTCGGTCAAAGCAAGAGGTTATAATTAAAGGAAGACTAGCACTAAAGGAGCTAAAGGGTTTGCTCCAGACTACGGGACGAAAGACTCACTCTTTTCCAACAGAGTGGTACACATGAAAAGGCTGACAAAACCAGCTTGCTTTTTATTTCATACTATTAGAGCTATTTCAAACAGACTTCGGAACTTTTATTTTGAAATTCTTTTTTATTCTCACTTACTGAGGGGGAAATTGGCCCAGGGCCAAATGTACTTGCCGACACCTGGTTTACATGTTTGTAAATCTGATTGTGATGACATCAGTGCCTCACCAGCCATGAACCTCACCGCACGTCACTGTGCTGGGTCCTGTAAACTTGATATCAATACTAAGGAATAGACTTGGTATTCAATTCCAATACCACAATGACTTTCAACATTAATACTTTTTACCGTTACCTGGCAATTACCAGGTGTAATTGCCAGGTAACGTAATTCCTCCGTAGTTCTGGTAGTTTCCACAGTGTTCCATGGGCGTATACTAGTCTATGTGGTCTTACACTAGTTGTGATACAGCTCAAGATTATTTGAAAGCTATTCAGGAAAGGTTCATTTCTGCCCTGTGAATGCAATTTTTAGTATCTGATTTGTGATACTTCTGACAGCCCTAGTTCCTCACATTTTTAGCATTTTGTGACTGTTCCTTGTGTTTTTCTTCCTGTGTGCAGACAGTATGCCCAGTGTGGTGTGGGTGTGGGACATGCAGCAGATGAGCTCTGCAGCGGTTCTGGAGCAGACAGCCCCTGTGCGCTGTTTCCAATGGGACCCCCGACAGCCACGCCTTGCCCTGTGCACCGGCAACGCCAAACTCTTCCTGTGGTCCCCTGCTGGCTGCGTGGCTGTGCAAGTGCCAGCAGAAGGTAATGTGTCTGAAATCTGACAATAACTGCATTTTCTTACTAATACTTTTTATCCTCCATTTTATTATTTACATAGTTTAATTACATGTCATAATATTATCACAGTAGACTGGGACAAGACAACAAAAGCTGACATTTTTTCCCTCATAGCTCCTTCCTGCCCTCCCCTTTCTGAGCTTTGTCCACTCCTCTGCTTATTTTCATCTTACCTGACACACAGGACTCTAGGTCCAAATCTTGCTTTGCTTCCTCTGTCCATGCTGACTGATCTTTTTCAATAGTCTTTCAGTCTTGCTGTTTACTGAGTGAGTTTACAGTATCTTTCACTTCGTTTTGCCACTTTGCCCACAAGGGATTTTTTGACACTTGACACAATCAGAGGGGCGGTGGAGCAACTTTGACCCTTTTGTGACCCCAGCCCCTGGGACAACAGATGGAAATTAGCCTTTGGCTATAATCTGGCATGTTTACATTCATGTTGAACCATGTTTATTCATTAACATGCATTGTCCCAGTCAAATAAATAAATAAACTAAAATAAATAAAGTTTACGTGACACTGGGCTCAAACTTCTCTATCATGGAACTGGACATTAGTGCACATTCAGTGTCCATTTCTCTCCAGAGAAAAAAAATTAAACACCCTCAAAACCTTTCTTCTTTTACACACATTTTTGTGTTAATAGTGCAGCACCCACCGAACTGGTTTGTGGGTTACACCAGTCACATGCTCATTTGAGTGAAACAAATCACACGTGGCACACATCTTGTGTGCTTTGGGTTAGTGGGCAAACAAATAGACACTAAGGTTCTGTTCATTAGCCCTGACTAAAAAACTACTACCCTTCTTTGCTTCCTTGGACCTCACAACACTCATCTTAACACTCATTTACTTTTCATTTGTTAAGTAAATCTGTACTCTGATTCCTCTTTTGGTGGCAGGTGGTTTCCAGGTACAGTCCCTGATCTGGCATAGCAGCGGAGACTCTCTCATCCTCCTGGGGAAGGACCAGCTCTGCCTGTGCTACATGGAGACCCAACAGGACCAGCAGTAGAGCACAGCTATATGGACTCAACGTAGAATGTATATGAGCAATGACACTGTACTGTAATCTGTTTGTTAGAACTATAAATACATTCTGACCAAACTCCCCTGTGCAGGTAACTAGGGGCTTCCTATTTTTACAACTTAAAATAACTTCAAAACATTCCACTTAAGTATTTTCAGTCAATGTTCAATTGATACATTGTGATAATATAGTTTTGTAGTTTCTATTGCACTTAGTTTTGTATTTATTTATAGGAATTGATTGAATAAAATGCATTGGTTTGTTATGCTGAGTTTGTATTGTGTCTTTATAGTGTTTAGACCAGGAAAAAAAAATAATTGAACAATATTAAAAATAGGTCATCTTTAATTGAATTGGAACACACCAATTGCGGAGCTTATCACTAATCATAATGTTTTAATTATTTTTAATAGGTTGGGTTCACATGACATAGAGAATCTATAGCTTAAACTGAGCTGGAGGACAGGTCAGAATTCTGTGGTTGCATTTGCTGTTTAACTGTCCGATTGCAGATTTGTTGGTTTATGGTTAGTTAATACCTTTTCAATTACTGGACCTGTGCAGATGAAACAAAAACTGGAACAGAGTCTTCTCTGTCAGCATATGTATAAAAGTAAAATTATTTTCATAGTCTCAAAAAGCTGTGCCATTATTCAACACCAAAGATGTGACTGTTGCCAGCTTAAAGGACTTGAAACCATAAGATTAATATGGAAAGTGTGTAGACCCAATTCCAAACAAATAAGGTTCAATGTTTATTGGAGATTCACTACTTTCAAAAGAAATGTCTACACAGAGTTACATAGGCCCTTGCCCACCATCTCAGATTAGAACATCAAATTGTAGAATGTGAATGCAGCCTATTGCTACTTTGCAAAAAGGTCATGAAGCTAACTGACAGCACTGCTGTCTAAATTAAACTTTAATATAGAATATTGTTTTAACAATCTTTCCATAAAAATGAACTTTGTATTTTTTCGTGAGACCCTCTAAAAAGTTATCAGGGTGTGTTGCTAATGTGTGCATTGTGTCACCTTGCTAAGACAGTGTGATGTCACTGTAAAGTATCAATTCAAGTTCACTTACAAAAAAAGAAAAGTGGGAACCCAAGAATCAACATTTATTATCCAAAAACTAGACAACAAAAACGTCAACATACTTTTAATAGTGATAAATCCATCCAATACATACATAGCTATTTAAACATAACCATAAATAGTTTTAATTACACTAAAACAATAGACATATAAAAGTGCACATCCTTTTAAAGCGCTCATGCAATCACCCCATGCAGGACACATCCATTGATATAGCATCAATGACATGAAAAAATCCTTTGGTTGCATAAAGTTCAATGTTTAACTTTTGTCAGTCAGGCTGGGGTACAATACACACAGGCACCCATAGTACTACAACCCACAAGTAGTAGTATTACAAATATAGCAACACGGAGTGAGAAAACAAATTAATTTCACCTAAGAATTGTATGTGAAATGAATTGTGAGGTTATTTTCCCTCTCAAGACATCCTACATATAATCTATTTTTCTAATTACTGGTGACTGCGTTGTTGGCACTTGCAAAAAAAAAAAAAAAAAAAAGAAAAGAAAACAAGACAACAAAACAACACCTTATCCACTAAATGTGGAAAATTACCACATGGCATGGGTTTGTTTGAAACTGGGGGCTAGATAAAGTAATTTAACGGTGACATTGTTCAAACACACAGATGGCAGTATTGTTAGGGGAAACATTTAGTTAAATGTGTGCCATTTTCTCACAAAATTATAATAAGGGTTTGAGAAGCTCGGCGTAGAGGCACTGCTCTGGGAACGCCTTGAGGAGCTGAAGGAAGTGTCTGGAGTGAGGAAAGTCTGGGAGTCCCTGCTTAAACTGCTGCCCTGGAGAAGTGGAAGATGGATGAAAAGATCTGAAACACCTTGGGGAGGGTAGGTAATGGCAAAATTCCATGTGTAGGTTTTAACTGGACACAAAATCTATAACATAACGCATTATCATGTCCAAGCTGTCTTGTTCAACCTCACAGTGGGACTAAACCCCTGAGTTTCCTTTACTTTTGCAGATGGTAAGTAAACTCATTATGGATGCCTAAAACTGAACAAGACTGACCAGTTCATGCATTCTCTCACCACTGGCTTTTCACTTGTCTCTTCCACCATCTATGAGCAGAATATTCCATATTGCATGATAGACATTTTATGTCTTATAATTGAAATTGAGTATTTAATAATAAATTAATAAAATATAAATTACCATAGACTACATATAAATAATAGAGAAAAACATCAATTTGTTTAGAACTTTTAAAAGAAATTGACTGATAACCTCAACTACTGCTGCGTTCATGTGGTCTTTGGGATTCCAGGATGTCTGACTGTTTGCATTCACATGTTTTCATCTTCACATTGAGATTTTGATCTCCCCCATAATAAAAATCACTGAGTAATTCACTCATAACAACATTTAATAGAGCTAACCTGTAAGATTTGTTACTATGCTACTATAACAGTATATGATGTTTTACTAGAATTATCTACTGTTCCTCGTCCTTTTTTGGCAATTGAAGTGCAAACTAGGTAAATTGGCAGCTTTGTGGTCAAAAATGTATAAAAATGGGTGTGCCCTGGCTGCAGTGGCTATTTCAGGTAGTTGGTGACATCATGCAGAACTGCCCTGATTACAAACACCTGGCTGTAGGGGAGAGTTTGAAGTATGGATACTTCAGCACCTGCCTCTCCTTCCCTCTCTCTCTTCTTTAGTCCTCCAGGTACTGCCCAGTTTAGCAGCTCTGTTTGCAACATTTTTCAAATTCTCAAGGACCACATGAACACAGCATATAAACATAATTTTGAATGTTGCTGCCCCTAGAGTTCAGTAACCATGGTAACAGACTCAGAGTTTAGATTAACTGTAATAGCAAGTTTGTGAAGCCAATCCCAAACACAGAATTAAAGGATCACTATGTAACTTTTCTGGTGGGAGGTCTGCCACCTGCTTGTCATGGAGATGTTATTGCTTTGCGTGAAAATATTCCTCAGTATGGCATTAAAGGTATCTCAACTGCAGGTGTTTGCATTGCTAAGAAATACCTTGAAAAAAATGCATTCTTACCGTGAGTAGGCTTGCCTTTACACAGACCTGACCTGTAACTTGGCCTGACAGCTTCACCTGCTCGTCTCTATGGAAATACAGTCATACTGTGTAACGTTCCAGATAAAGCAATAACATCTCCATGGAGACAAGCAGGGTGGATCCTCCACAAGAAAAGTTGCATAGTGCATCTTTACACTATTGCTTAACCTGACCACAGACAGGCTGTGTCGCTTGTGCTTAAAAGCCGATCTTGCCGCGGGTCATGGAGTAACCCAGTTTGGCCTCATTGTTGATGAAGGACATTATACCCAAGTAGGTCTCGATGAGCAGCGGTCGTTCGAGGATCAGGACCCCGTTAGCCCGGCCGGGGATCGGGTTCTCCTTGTGTGCCCTCTTCACTGCCTGGACCAGCTGGCAACGGAAGTTATCCAGCTAAAAATAAATAAATAAAAATAAAGTAGTTTCCCCTAAGCATTTTCATAGCTTTGAGCCATTTCAGTCATGAGTGATTATTTTTCATAAACAGTCAAATACATTTGTGCACATACAAGTGATGTGCAATATTGGTTAACACAATAACTATAATTGCATGAAAAATATTGCAGATAACACTACAATACAGTTACAGTTGTTTTATGTAAAAAAAAAAAAAAAAGTTCAAAGGTAAAACAAATAAAACATTTTTTCTGTTAAGTTATTATAGTGACACAAGTTTTTTTTTACTTTTTTTGTTTGAATTTTACATTGTTGAAATATTGCAATAATATCATTAAGACGAAATTAAACAAAATTAGTGATGTTCACATATTTTCTTACACGGTACATCCCTGCTACACAGGCCCATAAAATGTATAGATATATTAACCAATATTAAACTTGTGTTTATAAGTATAATAAAATCTGACTTAACAAGTGCACAGCTTGGGGACATTCAGTGGTGTGGTGACATTTAGTGGCATGAGCCTGGATTGCAGCTTACTTACACTTGGATGTTTGGGTTTTGTTTTTTTTTCCATGTATTTACTTTTACATTTACATTTACAGCGTTTCTTGTTGTATATAATGTACAAGAGTACATTAAACATGTTAATGCTCATGTTTGCTTGTGTTTGTGCATACAACATTTTGAACATGTCAATCATACCAAACTATAAAAATTGGAAAACAAAGAGGAAACAAAAAGAAAGATGTAATGAAAAATAATATGAAAGAAGAAATATATAGTAAAATTGTATTCTGTGATGTTGTATTGTTAAGGTAAATAAATATTTTCTGATAATATATTTTAGCAAATGTTTCTTTACCTATATTGTTTTTGAAAACCTCAGTAAAAAGTGGTTTTACAAAGTCAAATGGTTTTTGTGCATTTTATTTGGTACTTTTACAATATTATGTTTTTTTCCACTTGAATTAGAAAATACACATTTACAATACAATACACACAAACTGACCGTTTTTTTTTTTTTTGTTGTTGTTTTTTTTTATCTAGGCCACAGTATTATGCCTAAGGTAGGGAGTTGCCAGTTTAAAATAAACCATCTTCATAGACAAAGACGTGACTATAGACGCTTATAGATTTATGGCGCTCTCTCAGGCATTCAGCATAGCAACATTAGTCCTTTGTTCACAGAGCTGTTTACGAGACCTACACCAGCGACACCACTATCAGAGACAAAATATAATGTAGAAATGCAAAAAAACAACCAAGAGTAAACAACTGCAACTATCATTGGGCCTGTCAATGAATATATTTTTGGCAATGTAATATTTTGGGTGAAAAATAATGAAAGTAATACACATAGACACCAACTGTAACTAAATGTACAGATACTTTTTTTTTTTTTTTGCAATTGATAAAAAAAAGAAAGGAAAGAAGCAAGTGGGGGCAAGTTCCCAATAAATATCAAAGGTGCACCGTGTAACTTTTCTTGTACGGGTTCTGCCCACTACCAATATCCTCCATGGAGAATTGCTTTGCATAGAATGCAATGATGTAATTACAGGTGTTTGTTTTGCAAGAAAATAAAGTGAAAAACATTCTAATAGTGAGTGGAGTCGCCTCTCCATAGATCCGGGACCTCATCCTTAAGTTTATAAGAGTGTGTTGAAAGAGTTTGTACGGGTAAAGGAAATTTCAAGTGCAGAAACAAGATTTATAAAACCCTGCACACACAGCTGAATGCCATCTGCCATCCATAAATGCCAGTCTACCTCACCAGTATATGTCTAGGATACACCCGTTCTAACCTTATTTGGACATGCAAATTGCCTCATTGACATGCTTTATATATTTATAAAGGGTGAGAGTGATGTTGGTGCAGAAGTAATTCAAGATGGATGCAAAACCACGCAAGAAAATGAACTGTACCAGCTTGGAGGTGATAACTCTGATCAGGGAGACTGATACATGAAAAGCAGTGTTATTTGGGAGCCACAGCCATGGTATTATCAATGAACAAAAACAGGATGAGTGACAGCTCGTCATAGGCTGAATTTTGTCAGCAGTAAGGGGCTCATGGTGCAATAAAAAAGAAATGCTCTGACTAAGTGAGAACACATAACTTGTTGTATGGTTTGTATGGTTTGATGGTAAGAACATGTCACACAATAGACTGCTTTAACTTTTTTGGCATCGACCCACATGACAATGGAGTATATAATATTAAGTAAATTAAGCATAATATTAAGTAAATTAAGCAAATGGAATGCCAAAACCATAAATAATGGACAACATTTGGTATTTTCAAAGAATCAATACAAAAAAGAAAAAAAACGAAATGTCCTTCATACTTGAAGGAGCGGTGCAAGAAACACAAATCATTTCATGCCACGTAACTTTTTGTTACAATGAGTAAGAAAAAGTTACTCAAGTAAATGTAACTAAGTACACATCTGGATAAAACAAACATTTGGTACCTGGCAGAGTGAAGCCACCTTCTCATCAGCGTGGGCCATAGGGTGCTCAGTGAAGGTGCAATAGGGCATGTCTGTGGACCAGGGGTTCCAGCGGTTTAAGAAGGAGGCTCGAGGTCGCTTATCCCACTGCACACGCACTCCATACCCTTCTCTCCTGCAACACACAAACAAGTTACTATTAACATGTGCTTGGTCACTGCTTAGGGATAAATTGGGTATGGTAGGGCTGTAACAGTTTTGTTTTTGTTTTTTTTTCCATGTATTTCAACTAAATTTATAGTAATGCCTAGAATGTTCAACAGAATGAGATAAGCAGGTGACACCTTGACTGGGATCCAAAATACACATTTCTCTGAAACTTTACAAAGATGTGCATCTGATCTCCCAGAGATCAGGTAGGTGTGATGGGCGTGATTGATAGGTGGATGAGCCAATCAGGGACACCCATGGTCCACCAGTATCAAAACAAATATGGCTGCTAATGAGGAAAAAAAGCTGAAAATATCACTTTGCAGATTTCTGCAGAATGTTAATCTGTGGGGAAGGAAATGTTATTTTGTTCAAAATAATAGGTGACCAATGAACTCCTTTGTCACATGTCACAGAACTAAACAAATCTGATAGGACAGTTGTGTTCTGGCTTGAGATGCGACAGAGGAAGTAGTGACCAGGCTGAAGTCCTTCTGTCCAAAAAAATGCAGAGATATTATTCTGTACTTCCCAGTCAAGGGGACGCCACCAGGCCAAGTTACAGGTCAAATCTGTGCTGAGGCAAACCCGCTCACAGTATAAATGCATGTCTGTGTAATTCCTCAGTTGTCCAGGTCTGATCCATAGAAAAAGATGAAATAAAATCTGTCAACTGGACAAACTGTTGTATGAGTGAAGACATTCCCCTTCAGGAAGGGCACAATGTTACATAACATGGTAGAAAGCGAAAAAGAAAAAAGTGCATTTTGCATAATACCCCCTCTTTAAAAAATACTTTGCTATAGTATGAATGCATGTTTTTCAAAGGACGAAATTAAATCTGTCAACCGGACAAATTGTTGTAGGAGTGAAGACATTTCACTGTCATCCAAGCCGCTTCGTCAGTTCTGATCAGATTGCTGGTGGACACTGCCTTATCTGTCTGATGGAAGGGGCTAACTACACTGAAACTGTAAACAGCTTTTGTCTCCAGTTTCAGCTTCGCTGATCTACAATTCTCTCCTCAGACCCAAAACAAAGAGAACACTAGCAAGGTCATTAAAGGTTAAATAGAGTCGTTTAAGCTTCAGAAAAATGAAAGGCAGTATCCACCAGCAATCTGATCAGAACTGAAGAAGCAGCTTGGATGAGCAGTGAAACAACTTCACTCCTACAACGATTTGTCCGGTTGACAGATCTAATTTTGTCCTTTGCTATAGTATAAATGTTTGTTTTTCCAAAGGGGGTATTATGCAAAATTTCCTTTTTTTTTTTTTAGCTTTCTACCATTGTGCCCTCATAAAAAAAAAAAAATAAAACACACACATTCCTGAAGGGCTTTTAGATGTCATCCATACATGTTTAAGTGTTGTAGCGAACTTTCTCAGGCCCTATTCGAACCCTCTTTACAGTTGGCTGTAAGATTCTGTGCAATGCTCAGCCAAAACATGCTCCCACACAACAATTCTCCATAACTATACAAAAGCATACCCCCTCTGTGAATGAATAAATGCAAGATTTAATGTGGAATGTTCCAGGAAAAAGTAATAAGATCTCCATGGAGACTGACCCTACACAAAAAGTTGAATAGTATATCTTCAAATCACATACTTGGTCAGAGATTTTGGTGGGAATTCAAACTCCCCGATGGAGATGGTGTCCACTGCATTTAGGGAGATTCGGATCACTTGCTGACACAACAGGTTGATAAAGTCGTATTTACAGACCAGAAGAGACCTAGAAATGTCATTAAAATATGTCAATCCAATCCAATCCACTTTATTTATATAGCACATTTCATAAACAAATTGCTTCCAAAGTGCTGCACAAAGACACAGTGACTAAAAAATAAAAATAAAAGAACAACAATGAAAATACATAGATACTGATTTAATTTCACTAATCTTAAAAAAAAAAATAAAATCAGTAAAATCAAATAAGAGCAACTCTATAAAAGTACAAAAAATAAAAAAATAAATAACTGTACCTAAAATCATATAATACAATAAAACACATAAAAATAATAAAAAAAAAAAAAAAACAATGACTGAATAACCTTAATAGAAAAATATTTCTGTAATGCTGTTACCGGTCAGTGATGAGAACCAGTCTCTCTTTGTCATTGTTCCAGTGGTCAACCCTGGAAATCAAAGTTGAGACATTTATTTGCGCCTTGGACAAATACAGATTTTAGCAATTCAATGTACAATACAACAAGATGGGGAGAGTAGCCAAAAGTAATAAAAGATCCTGTTACACTATACTGTTTTATAATGTGTCGTCATTCATACACAACCATATAAACTGCAAAATGTGAAATACCTATGTCAAATTCCCTATCCCTGCTATAGGGAAAACTACATAGCTACTATAGTACAATTATAACATGGCATTTTCTCAGATGCTCAAAGTTGCTTTACAATGGTGTTGTGCATTATTCATTCACTCCACACTCACTGGTGGTATTGTAGCTGTGGCTACAATAGTAGCTTAACACCAGAGTGTGAAGTAAAAGAATAATGACTACAGTGTAGCGCTTTGAAGGGCTTGATTTTGTATGATAATAATAATAATAATAATAGTAATAATAATAATAGTAATAGTAATATATATAAATATATTTTTTTCAAATCTACTCTCCCATCTAATCAGGCCCAACCTTGCTTAGCTTCAGAAACCAAATGAGATTGGGCATTGACTGAGGATTGGCAGCCAGTTGTTATTAGCATTTGGCCCATCCTTCAGTCAGTAGCCTCCATTTGTTGTACAATAAAGATTTGAATTGAATTTGTATTGAGTATAGTCTGTATCGATACATGTAACCTGAAATGCCAGAGTCACAAGTCACAGAGAGTACATGCATACTCCCCCAATCACAAACTCTCATATCTGTTTTAACAGACTCTGGTAGGAAAGTAAAAATTAAATACATAATTTTTGAATCTATATTTAGTCACGGGTGTGTTTACAGACTCACTCAGCCAGCAGCCACACGCTCTGCACCTCCCCGTCCTCTGAGGGCAGAGCCACGGTCCGTATGTCGCTCACCGCCTGCTCAATGGTTCCTGGCTGGGAGTAAAAAATGATAGGCTAAACTACTGGTGTCTAACTATAGTCATACACAGCCTGAAACTGCCATAAAAATAGAATCATATTTTAGTCCAGTTAAAGTTATTGTGGATTGATTGAATAACTTTGCAGTGACTAAGCCAGGACCAGTTAAAAACAAGTTATCTTCAGTCTTTCCCATTAATAGACACAGGCTATGGTGGCTCCCCATAGTTTAAAAAATGAAATAATGATAAAATTCAACTTTGGATTCAAGAGGAGCAGTGCGATTTTCATTCTGGTCACGGAACACTGGACCAGCTCTATACCCTCCCCAACCAGTCCAACCATGTGTTCTGTAGATCTGGAGAAGGCATTCCACCATGTTCCTCATGGTACCCTTTGGGGGGTGCTCTGCGAGTATGGGTCCGGGGCCCTTTGCTAAGGGCTGTCCGGTCCCTGTATGACTGGAGCAGGAGTTGTGTTCCCATTAAGTCAAACCTGTTCCCAGTGCATGTTGGAC
This sequence comes from Periophthalmus modestus, assembly GCA_019594935.1. Taxonomy (NCBI): domain Eukaryota; kingdom Metazoa; phylum Chordata; class Actinopteri; order Gobiiformes; family Gobiidae; genus Periophthalmus; species Periophthalmus modestus. Next base: position 8,330,455 of record JAIEZT010000084.1, read on the forward strand.
TCCACCAGGGCTGCCCTTTGTCACTGGTTCTGTTCATTGTATTTATGGACAGAATTTCTAGGCACAGTCAGGGGCTGGAGGGGGTCTGGTTCAAGAACCGCAGGATCTCATCTCTGCTGTTTGCAGATGATGTTGTCCTGATGGCTTCATCGAGCCAGGACCTGCAGCAGGCACTGGGCCGGTTTGCAGCTGAGTGTGAAGAAGCTAGGATGGGAATCAGCTCCTTCAAATCTGAGGCCATGGTTCTCGACCGGAAAAAGGTGGCTTGCCTCAGGTGGAGGAGTTCAAGTATCTCGGGATCTTGTTCACGACTGAGGGAAGGATGGAGCACGAGATTGACAGGAGGATCGATTCAGCATCTGCAGTGATGCTGTCACTGTATTGGTCCATTATGGTGAAGAAGGAGCTGAGCCGAAAGGCAAAGCTCTTGATTTATCGGTCAGTCTACATTCTTACCCTCACCTCTGGGTAATGATCAAAAAGACAAGATTGCGGCTACAAGTGGCCGAAATGAGTTTCCTCCGCAGGGTGGCTGGGTGCACCCTTAGAGATAGGGTAAGAAGCTCGGTCACACGGGAATAGCTTTGAGTAGAGCCGCTGCTCCTCCACATCGAGAGGAGCCAGCTGAGGTGGCTCGGGCATCTGCTCAGGATGCCTCCTGGATGCCACCCTAGGGAAGTGCTCCGGGCATGTTCCACTGGGAGGAGGAACCAGGAAAGACCCAGGACATGCTGGAGGGACTATGTCTCTCGGCTGGTCTGGGAACGCCTTGGGGTCCCACCGGAGGAGCTGGAAGACGTGTCTGGGGTGAGGGAAGTCGGGGAGTCCCTGCTCAGACTGTTGCCCCCGCGACCCGGGCCCGGATAAGAGAAAGAAAATGGATGGAGGGATGATGATAAAATGCTAAAAATAAAAACATAAGCATTTAAAAACTATGATGAGTTTTGGGTAAAAAGGGCTGTGACTGCTTAAAGAGTATGGTTTGGGTAATAAGTGGGATTTATACTCCATAAATTATATGTTATTATATATTCAATTGGGCCTAATCATATGAAAATGACTAGGACTAAACCAGACATTTACCCTGCCAGTAAATCAGTTAAATGGGCCTACTATTTCTATTAGTATAGTTACTTACTGCTACTAATACTGGACTCAAGTGAGTTTTAATCAGGTAGGGCATTAAAACAAAATATGAACCAGTAGTAATCCAGGTCAACACATGGGATAACAGTAACTATAACAGATGTGAATTACATAATAATAATAATAACATTAATAATAATAATAATAAAGATCTAACCAACGCCACTATTGCCCACCTCGTAAAAACAACATGCACAAGACAAGATTATGAACAGGACCTGCGCAGCGACAGCTCACCCTGAACACAAAGTAGTCCTTGACTTTGGCTTGCATCGTGGGGTTGTGAACGTGGAAAGGCTTGAGCGTTTGGAGCGGGGGGCAGCAGGCCACCGAGGCAGCCCGGGCGAAGCTGTGGGCAGCTCCGGCCCCTGGGGACGGCGTGAAGGCGACCTCCACCCCCTCTTCGGTGTCCGCAGGATGGAGAACCGCGGCGCCGGGACTCCCTGGCTCCACAGAGTCGTTGAGTTGCAGCATGGTCCGAAGAGGCCGGAGCCTGTGCGCTATGGAGACGTGCCCCTCAACGAGCAGACTCACCCATTACGCACCAAGCAAATGTTTTGGTTGAAACAAGGAGGAAGTATTCTTTCACTTCCTGTTTTGATTTCCCTGGTCTTAAAGAGACAGTAGGAGACTACTGCTGCTGACCAGTTAACTGTAGTCTAAAATCAATGCCCTGGTCTTCGTCAAACGCACCCAGTAATGACACGGAGAATCCCTGGTGGTAAGACCGAGACATCTCGTCTACATCCAGTTGGTTAAAACCTAAACTACCTAAACCGTAGCACTTGTCCTGTTGTCAACCATTAATCAGTGCTAGTGCCACCTCTGCACCTCAGCTCTAGAATTCAGTCACTGAGCTGCAGAGGCTGCACTAGCACTCAATAGGGATTGGCTGTTGGTATATATATATATATACGTGTGTGTGTGTGTGTATATATATATATATATATATATATATATATATATCAGTGGCGGGCCGTGCATTTCACACCTAGGCCTTCAGTAGTGCTCCGTCTGAATCAATCCAACCCTCAATAACTTTAACAATTTAAAACAATAACAATTTCATGGCTATAAAACTTTTACTGTAGCTACAACTGCGACACACAAAAAGCATCAATAATAACCTCATAAAATTGCGATATTATTTAGGAATATAGCCACTCACCAATAATCCGTTTTATTTGTACACAAAATTCATCCTCCTTTCTTTCCTCAAGAGATTTCAATTAGTCTGTCGTACAGATTATCCGTGCGTTTCAGTTCCATCAAGAAGTCCTTTTCTATCGCCATCGAAGCTAATGCTGAAAGTCGAGCCCTGTCTGTCCGCGAGGATCTTGCGGTTGACTCTTCGTGGCTCGGAGCCCGCGCTGCGTTCAGTGGCCTCGTAGATTTCCTCGTATCGGCTCCTCTCTCGTTCAGCTGTGTCACAAAACTCCTTTACCCTTGCCAGACAGACAAAATCATCCAGACGTGATGCAGATGCCGTGTCCCAATTCTCCACATGCACGGTTCAATGTGCTGTTCGAGGTGCAGGTCGAAGTATCCCCCCGACTTAAATACGAATTGAGACACGGCTGCAGTTTGCTCGCTCTGGCTAGTTCACTCTCTCACTGTCCAATCATAGGCTGTGAAAACGCTGACGTTTCCGTGCGCCTGCTAGAAGGCCTCGGTGTCGCCAACTCTAAATCTGATTGGTTAAAGCAACAGTTTCACGACACTTATTTTGTGCTACGGGGCCCGCAGAACTGATTATGAAGGCCTTCAGGTAGATTTCTGACCCTGGCAACAAATAACGGCTGAAATGTGATTGGTTAAATGCTTAAATATGAAAACACATCTGGAAGCAGCGCAACCAGGGGAAAAGCAATGAAAGGAAGCTGACAGACAATTTCGAATGATTTAATAAGTATTCATGGACAAAATATAATTAACATCAGTCTGTGATTCAGATATTTTTTTAGGCCAGCAGAGAAGGCCTTGCAGGCCCTGACGGTCCACCACTGATATATATATAGATAGATAGATAGATAGATAGATAGATAGATAGATAGATAGATAGATAGATAGATAGATACACACGCACAACATCCCCATAATCCAATCGGATAGGAAGGTTGCCTCTTTCAAGGCATGTACCATTTAGCCTATAAAATGTGTGGCTTACATGTTACTTAAATCTTTTTGAGAAAAAAAATCAAAAATCATATACTTAGTTTTATTTGCATTCAAAAATAGTTTCAGATTTATGAGGGAATTTTGTATTTTATTAAAATCTTATTGCTGTTTTAAAAGAGATGCACTATAAACTGTCTTGGTGAATGGTGGAGGGAAAATTACAAACATATCTGTCAGTAGTTATTAAAATTAAAAACAGACCCTCTTTTTAATGTTGGTTTTACTATTTTGTATTTTATTATTATTAATGTTAAAATATTACTGGAGTCAAAATGTACTTTCTCTCCTAGCCACAAAATGGCGCTGTTGACGTTATGTCCCAGTGCCGTTGGCCTATACAGGGGGCAGAAGAAGGTAGCACAGGCGCTGCTAGGTTGAGAAATATAACGTTTCTTACCATTCTTATTGTGGAACTGTGTTATTTGTTATGCGCATTAATGGCTATAGAGGCCAATAAGGACGCTTGAACACAATATTTGGACCTGTGGTTTATGGAGCCAAGTCTTAGGGAAAGAATTACGAAAGGTGTTTTGGTACATGCATTTAGGTACTTTCTAATATCAGAAATATCTTTGTTCTCAAATTGGGGAGTAAAATGTAAAAAAAAAAAAAAAAAAAAAAAAAAAAAACACAGTGTATTCTCAATACTAATTTTGAGTAACTGTATTTTAGTACAGTTACATTCTTGTTTGGCGGTATTCAGAATACAGTCACTTTCCCAAATTGAAAGCCATACATGGTACTTTATTAAGTTATTAGACTTGCTTCTCTCATTAGACATAAATTCATGCACAACAAATATGGCGACAAATTTAAAACAGTTTGTAATACTATGTAATATTTTTTCACAATAATATAATACAATTTCAGGTAAAATTATCCCAAGTATTCAGAACACAGTACTCTGATTGGACAAACAATAGAAATGTTACAAAATTCATTTTAATGCACGTATTCAGCATTCTGTAACTAAATACATTTTTCAAAGTATTGCTTGCTTTGCTTTTTGTGACTGGGAGCTTAGTTTGACATGGAGACTTAGTATAAAACCACATGTAATTGGACTTTTTAGGATTGCAACAATATAAGTTCCTGTTCCTGAGAATATGTTACAAAAAAAACATCTCTGAAAAAGAAAACACAGCCATGGGAGTGTGTGTGGCTCTGCTCCTGTTTCTCGGTGAGTATGACTTTGAGCCTATATCCATGCAATTTAGTCTATTTGGAGTATATTTACTTTTTAGATGAGATGAGATGTTGGTGGCTGTGATTGTCAAATTAAATTTACTTAGATTAAATTGTACCTCAAATTAAAGCCACAGTATGTAACTTTTTAGCCAAACAAAATGACAAAATTTGTTCTGAAGGTTCCGTTATATATATGTTTAACTTTCTGTCTTCATGAAACCATGTGCCACCTCCAGAAAGTTACATACTGTACCTTTAAGTGCTAATTAAGTGTCTGCCTGAAACACAGTGTGGCTGATCGGTGCGGTGAGTGAGAGCTGCTGGATGAGATTGAATAAATAATAATTGCTGTGTATTTCCTGAACAGTGTTGTTGCACAAGCAGCATGGTTTCATCAGAGCACAAGAAGTTTATAAGTTCACAGAAGGAGACTTTGCAAGAGTGAGATGCCCTTCATTTGGACGCAAGATAATCTTTTGTAAAAACACCTGTAGCAAAGAAAACATTTTGGTTCAGACTTCAGAAAAAGCAGCATGTAACGGAAGGTTCTGCATTGAACATCGTGAATGGTTTAAGTCTTACGTGACCATCACCAGTGTGACCAGTGCTGACTCTGGACAATACCAGTGTGCCATGGACAACGGTCGAAAGAACGTCATATTTACACTGGAAGTCACAAAGAGTACGTATTTTTGCATATCAGAGGTTTAAGTATTACCTGGTTTGATAGAATAGTATCTGTGATAAATATTTATCTTATTTTCACATCCAATAAAGGGCCTGTACCTTATTAACTAATACTTACTTCACTTACCTTATGCATCCTAATTATTTACAGCAATGAGTTTATAAGCACTTTTCATTGACAAGAGCTGAGTTTACCATACATGACGGACTTTAGCAACACTTAGCATGCTAACTGCACTCTTGTTGATTATTGAACAATAAAACACTTTATAATTAGATGCAGACAGAACACAGTTGTGTTATTTTGACCTCAAGATGCTTAGAGGCTATACCTATACTGGGGCAAGACAAATTTTGCTTTAATACATGGAAAAAAATACTGGCTACTTTAAGTTTGTGGAAAAAAAAAAAGTTGACATGGAAAGTACAAAAATACAGAAAGTAAAAATGTTGTATCATCATAACTATTAAATAACAAAGTAGTAATTGTGGAATTACCTACATGTATCTGTTGCCTGTGTCCAATGTGTGTAATGATAAACTACACAAAAAAGTTAACTAGAAAAAATAGACAACATTTGAACTAAAGTCTGAAACAAAACAAAACAAAAAAAAAAAATTTAACTAAAGTTTTGTGAAGTGAGCAGTTTCACCATTCAATGCAAGATTAATCACATCTAAAAATGAAATTACGAAGACTGAAATTTTTATGTACCGCAATTTCTTCCATAAAAGAACAACCCTATCTTATTCAAGAGTCCTACCCCTGTAGTTTAGATCTGTACAAAACTCTATTCAGAGGGCTACACATATGCTACCAATTTGGCAAGAGCCAGGTTAACAGGCTAGATGGCAAATCTTCTCAGAAAAATCACAATTGGCTCTGTGCACAAAAGCGCACAACCAACTCACGGTTAGCTTTCTGTCCAGTTGTGGGCTACCTCTATGAGGTTTTTACTGAGTCGCACTAAAATAAATAAATACTGACTAACCAGACAGTGGACAGGCGGCTGCGGGTGGATACAACATGTTAAAGACTGGCAACATGTTAAAGACTAAACAAATGAGGTGAATACTTCACTGGAGGACACCTCTGTGTTTAGAAAGAGAGATATTTGTATCTCAATACTAACATTAATGATAATTTTGAAGCATAATAAATATTTTTTTTAAAAACACCACAAACTGGAGTAATCTAAATATATTCAAAAACAGGAAGTCTTTACTTTAATTCACATATTTATATATATATTTTTTTTATGTTTATTTTACATTTTATACTATTAAGAAAAGTTAGCATTAGCATTGGGCACTTGATAAAAATCACTTGATCAAAATAATCACTTTAGCAAAATAATCTCATAGTTGTTATAATTTTCCACAGTCATGTATCCTGGACACACGCTTGGACCACAACTTGGACCTCATGAACTCAACACAACTAACTCCTCAGGTACTGTAGAGACAATGGTGTATTTATTAGGAAAAACTAAAGAATTCCTCACTTACCTGAGTGTCCTAATTATTTACTGCAATGAGTTTGTATGTTTTGCAACATTCAATGCAATTTCTGATTTCTGATAATTAGATGCAGACAGCACCCAGCGGTGTATGTATGACTTCAAGAGCTACTTATACAATCTAGATTAATATTGCTCAAAAACATGAAGAAAAAAAACAAAAAACGGGTACTGATTTTTTTTTTTATTCTAGCATCTGACCCAAGGACAGTGCTGCTTTGAGTACAAATGACAAATTTACACAGACTTATTTAAAAAAAGGTGATTAGATGACAAAATCACAGCAAATTCAGCGTGCCTCTACTCTTATGGAGCTCAACAGCCACCCTCTGGTTTCGGAAGTAAATTCATTCATTTTTCCATTGACTTTTCAAAAAAAGTGAAATATCAAGCATTTGCAGGCACGACGGAGGCTAACCAGCTAAGTTGTAATTAAAGTCCATAACACTGTTGTTTTAAGTAAAAAAAAAAAAAAAAAAAAACACACATTCAAAACAAGATCCCACAAAAGCTTTTAATGACTTTGTTGTTTATAGGGACTCAGAAACAGATTTTACATAAAATTATAGCTTTTGTGGTCAATAGTTATCATGTAGCTGATTAGCCCTCAGCAAGCTTTCAAATTTGTAATTTTTAAAGTTTTTGTTCAAAAAGTCTTGCAGGCAGTTGCTGATGAGCTCTGTGGTAAATGCATGTGCGTCACAAGTATTTCATAAGTGGGACGTACAAGAGGAGCAGAGGAGTCTGGGTTTTTTTCAAAAAACAGCTCACACTTGCTGCTTTCTGGGGCATTTTACAGGTCACCTTATACTGGAGCTGAATGAAGTGTGAGTCAGCGTGAGTCATGGCTTTTAGAAGCTCTTTCACCATAGTCTTTTACATTAACACTAAGGTTCACAAGTAATTCTAAATTCCCTCTGCCCTATGTCATGCACCTACTGTTAAGCCTTTTTATATAATAAAAATGTAAGTCTAATTTTGTCATATTGCAGACAGGTGAACATGAATGAAACAACACGGAAATGCAGTGCGCTGCTGTTATTGGTTGCTAACTAGGCTTGTGATAAAAATAATAAATAAATCTGTAAAAAATAAACAAGCTGAAACATTAACCCTTTCTATTTATATTATCCCTGAAGGTATCAAGATGAAATAAACTCCCAAAGAGCTAAACATCTGCTCTGTCTGGCTGAGATCAGACCTGATATCCCTGCTTCCTCCTCTGCCCAGCTCCTTTTCAAAAGTCATTATTGAATGGGTGCGACGCCCATGAGGCAAATCATGAAAGACCCACACTCTAAATATAGGAAGACACATGTGTTACCTTGACAAAAAAGCCTTTCCACACTACTAAAACAAAAATGTGTATCACGCTCTGAGGGGTCGACTTATAGAATAATTTAAAAAATGAAATGAAAAGTTGCTAAAAATAGTACACTTCAAAAGACTGTACAAACTATATACTAAAAATATGATAATAATGAGAGGAGCTAATCAAGGGAGTCAACTTCCATATAAGATGAAAATACTCAGTTGTTGAAAAATAATAATTACTTATAAATACAACAGACTGAAGAAATGCATAATGTGTCCAAATAATGAACTGAACTAAACAAAATAATTGTACATGCATTTCTCCACCCAGCTTTGTGCATCTTTCCAAAACTATGTACATCTCAACTATGTTGGTTTTGCACCACTTTTAGCTTGTCTTAATTGTTTCACTAAACTGCTGACTTTTTTTTTTTTTTTTTTTACTGTATTTGTGATGTAGAGAAAATACTGCTAACCTCCAAGCTAATGGAGGTCTTGTTTATTTTTGACTAGAGCCCACATTTCTGTTGCTGCTGATCCTGGTCCCTGCTGTTCTAATAATAGCATCTGTCCTGATCATCTACAAGAAGACAAAATGGAAGACAAAATTACGAAATGGTGAGAAAAAAAACAAAACTCTTGCTTGTTGCTTTGTTAAACATAAAACACCAAATGCAGGAAATGTAAAAACCTGTTAATTCATTAAAGAGGGGGTATTATGCAAAATGGTCAAGCTTGTACAAGGCTCGGCCCTTAAGCCAGACATTTCAAACTCAGGCCCACGGGCCAATTTTGGCCCTTGATTTAATTATATTTGGCCCATGAGATCATATCAAATATGTATTAGAGTTGGCCCCCCGTCCGCTATGCCAGTATAGCACATGCACCGCTAAAACTACGAATCCCTGAAAGCTTTACCCCTACCACTTCGATTGGCAGTCATTAGCATCTACTACCTGTTGCCTCACTCAAATTTAATCCACCCCTTCTGAAAAACTTGCAGATGCTGTTGAATTTTTTAAAAATAAATATTTAGTTTGGCCCGCGACTTAGTCCCAGCTTTTAATTTCGGCCCTTTTTGATTTGATTTGGACTGACTGTGCTGTAGCTCAGCACAGACAGCTGCTGCTTTAAGCGGCTGTGAAAAGGCGAGGCACGTAGTTACCTGGCCTTGTGGTAGGGGGCACTCGTGAGCCCAGGGATTCCTGCAACTCCTGGGGCAGCAGAATAGTGACAGCAAGCTGTTTAGCGTTAGCAAGTCAAGTTTAGCAATTCGTTCACTTTTTTCTTCTTGTCTGGCCCTACTTTTTAAATGGAGGACGATTAAAATTAAAGCAGAAGGTTATAATTAAAGGAAGACTAACGCTAAAGGAGCTAAAGGGTTTCAAACAGAGTGGTACACACAAAAAGGCTGGCAATACAAAACCAACTTGCTTTTTATTTCATAGTATTAGAGCTATTTCAAACAAACTTCGGAACTTTTATTTTGAAATTCTTTTTTATTCTGGCCCCAAGTCACTGGGAGAGAAATTAGCCCGGGGCCAAATGTACTTGCCGACACCTGGTTTATATGTTTGTAAATCTGATTGTGATGACATCAGTGCCTCACCAGCCATGAACCTCACCACATGTCACTGATACCAACATCAGTCTATTAAAACTGATGGCCATCCCTCACAAGATCAGAGGTTATAAGACAGGTTATAAATGCTCTCGTAAAGGGACACAGTTTGAGACTCTTACAGCTACATAAATCGCTAGTCCAATCAACAAGACTTTTTCCAACTACTTCAAGTTTTTACAAATCAGAGTCGTTATCTCTTACCACAGTTTTGGTCCTTTTTTGTGCTCTTATCCGTTTATTTGTTGTCTCATTCACCATGTTGTAATGAAATTTTGTCTCCAACTTGGGCCCCAGTTTTATTATTATTATTGTTATGTAACTTATGCCCCAAGGATGCATACTCTAATTACTGTACTGTACTGTGCTCTTGGTCCTATGTAGTCTTAAAGTTTATGTTTCCTGTCACATAACTCTTCAAGTTATTTTTTATTATTTATTTTTTGAAATAATAATAATAATTTAAATATGATTTATTATTATTATTATTATTATTATTATTATTATTATTATTATTATTATTATTATTATTATTATTATTATTATTATTATTATTAAATATTTGAAAGTAATGAATTCTAAGTGTCATGCTCAAAGAGCTCCTGACGACTCTACAGTCTTGTACCCAATTTCTGACCCAGTGAAGCAGTCATGTTCTTACCTGTCTTCTATAAAAGATAACATGTTCTAAATATATCATGTGTTAGCAATTAATACCCCATAGAAATGTAATGCCTCCTCTTTAATCCAAGTAATTACATTTTCATTTGGTAGCACAAGTTACAGGGAGAATGTTGTTTTTCATGTTTGTGTGTATTTGCAGATTATGGAAACAAAAGACATTCAGAGGTAATGGCCATGCCTCTTTTACTATGATGATTACGAATTTAAATGTGTTTATTCCATTAAATAATCAAATTCTTAAACCATTGTCTGAGAGTAATTACATGTGAATAGGCCTTTTTGGTACCAAACAACATATACACTTCAACATACACACTTCAACATATACACATCAGTAGAAACTAATGTCATTTTTTATTTTTTTTTATGTGTGATTAGGTTGCAATGTATGAGAATTGTCATGCTCCAGCCTCAGAACCTGCAGACCCCACTTACCAGAGTCTCTGTGCAGACACAAGAGACCACAACCACATCTACAGCTCGCTCAACCTACAGCCCCCATCACACTGAGGGCATCCAGCAGCAACATCGCCCCCTGCTGCTCAATGCCTCCGCCTGCGCCAATGATGTCAAAAGTGATACTGAATATGTTATGAATAAATATTTTCAGTTTAATTAAAAATAACACATAGTAGGGAAATTCTATGTTTAACTTTCATCAAAGAAGTATCTTTAATTCCTTTTAAACATGATTTTAGTCATCTTGGGATTACTATTTCACATATTCAAACTTAAAACAATGCCTGCCTATGGAGAAAAAAAACAAACAAACAAACAAAAAAGCGACAGTAGCTCAGTTGGTTGGATGTTTGTCCACTGATCCGAAGGTTGGCGGTTCAAATCCCGCTCTCTACATAAACATCATTGGTTGAGTGGTTAGATCCACTGACTTGAAGGTTTGCGGTGCAATTCCAACCCTCACAGATGAATGCTGTCGTTGTGTCCTTGGGCAAGACACTTAACCCACTTCGCCCCCAGTGTCTGCGTACACTGGTGTATGAATGTGTGTGTGGATGGGTGACTGGTTCCTTGTTGTAAAGCGCTTTGAGTGCCTTGAAGGTGGAAAAGCGCTATATAAAGATGTGACCATTTGACCATTTACAAAAAACAACTATAAACTACTCCATTCCCAGTGGGGCATTTGCTCCCCCTGCTGTCAGCAATGGGAATGAACAATGGGAAAATAAACAGATAAAGTTCTTAGTCCCTCCTAAATGCTATGCAAATAGAGCCAGGTGTTCATTGTGAGCACAGTTTGAATCTGATGATGTTTTTTGGGCTTAAACGTTTGAACATGTCTGAGTGCTCAGAGAAGACAGTTTCAGATTACTGGATTAATGAAATGTGTGAATGAAGCAAAATACTAAACTCTGAATAAAATATTAAACATTTTACTGATGCATTGTTGTTGAACGTGATTATAAACTCATCCCATAAAGCGATGGAAAAGTGCGAGGAAATAGTCTAAACAAGCCTAAACTGTTTCCACACTGTACCATTTACAGAATTGCATATATAACTCTTTCATCAATTCCTATAAATGATTTTAAATAAGTTTGATGGCGCAAGGTAACACATTGGTCTCACACAAGAAGACGCTAATCTAAAATACAGTGTTCCTGTTTAGAGAATGTGCTCACCAGAAAGCTGCATTACAGTTCTCTCTGTGTGGTAGTACGGACTGCAGTGGGGCCTTGCCACTTTAAAAGACTGTTCCCATCAATCAAAAAATAGCGCTGCTTTTGTGTCACTCATTCTCTGACCATGCATCTAATCTATGCACATTCTGGATCCCCCTGGTGTCATTGGTAAACATTAATAACTTTGATCCTAACACAGTTGTTCCATTTAGTGTTATGGCTTATTACCTGGCGCCGTATATTGTGTTGTGTATAGGTCTACGTGATCACAGGTCCAGCATAGTTGCAATACTGCTGTCATAACCCCACAAAGCGTGTTCTTGTGAGGCAAAAGTGGTCGACCTATGTTCAAGCTACAGACCTTGTGTAAAGTAAAAGTACAATTCGTTAAAAATGGAACCTTGCCTCTGTCAAGAACGGACCTGTGTGACCTTTTTGTTATTTTCGGGACTGTCCCCAGTGGCATTCTTTGGGTTTACTTTAGTTATTATTTTATTTATCTGTGAAAATTACCACTCTGCAAATAAAAGAAACCACTTCTGCCACATTTGCAAATAAAAGAAAACTATAATAATAATGACAGTTTAAATAGGGCCTGGGAGAGATCGCTAAAATACTCAAACATGCACGGATGACATGTAAAACCTCTTCAGACAATATTTTTGTTGAGTGAACAAAGTTATAACATGGTACAATGTAAAATAAGCAAATAAATACATTTTTAAAAATCCACGTTGTATAATTGCTTAAAAGAAGTGTGATGGTGCAGGATAACATTGGTTTCACACACGAAGCTGCTCAGTTGTTCCTGTTTAGAGAATGTGGTACACCAGACAGCAGCATTATAATAACCTCTGCAAATACAACAAACCAACTATGAGGGTCTGTGTGGCTCTTCTCCTGTTTCTCGGTGAGTTGTACTGACCTACATGTACTTTTCTCTTTGCAAATCTGAGCTATATTCAATAAAATGATATGATTTTCCTTTAGATTAATAGCTTTTTCTGTGCTGTGTAGCTTGTTCACTGTTTTCTAAAAAGTCTTAAAGGAACTGTATGTAAGATTTTAATTTAATTATAATTCATAAACTTTATTTGTGTCCCCAGATACGAGGAAAGCATGGTCAAATCAATTCTTTCAGTTTTTCTCAGTTGCTTTGGCACAGTTTTCTGATCAGAAGTGAACATTTCATAAAAACTTCAAATCCTCCAGTTTCTTTTTTAAATCATTAGGTCATTTCTCTGTTTTGCAAATGCTTTGGTGTATTGTTTGAAATGAGTTTGTACAATTGTCTGTTGTTTCTTAGACTGTCATTTGATTTTGTCAGACTGTTCAAAATGGGGCTATATCTATATGGACGAACCTTTCAAAACATTCAGGTATTATCTCACTGTTTGGCACTACAGCTTCCAGAATGGTGAAGCCACTGGCATTTTCCAAACTTATGGCCAGTGTCTAGAGAAGGCTTATCCTTCACAGAGGAACTCCGGACCAGGGTTTGGAGAAAGCTTATCCTACAGAGAAGTATTCCTGACCAGGGTCCGGGGAAGGCCTACCCTACAAAGAGATACTCCTGAGCAGGGTCTGGGGAAGGTGCATCCTACAGAGAAGATATATAGTTCCATCAGTATCTATTAAAATTAATCATGAATATTTTACAGGTTGAGGTGAACCAACAATTTGGTTGAGACTTCAGAAAATTAGCGATGTAAAGGGAGATATTGCATTAAATATTTCTCCAAGGGTTTGTTCAGTGCTGATGTAATGTAATAATGTATGTGGACTTCACCAATGTGACCCGTGCTGACACAGGACAATACCAGTGTGTTCTGAAAAGATACACATTTAATAGAATCCATGCATTTAGTACTGATGTCACAAGAAGTATGGAGCCAATAATCAATTCTAAACATTTTCAGAAGTAACAAAAGCTGTTTTAATATGAAACATTTTCTTTCTAACGTTATCTCTTTTTTTTTTTTTTTTTAGCTGCTTCTTTAAATCCAACATATACTCTTAAACCAGAACCTACTGTAAGGTGGGTTACCTCTAATACTGATATCGACCTGAAAGTACAGGTGACAGGTGACATCTCATCACTAACGACTGTAACCCAGGAACCACAATCCACAACTGCATCAGGTACTCATATAGAAATCACAAATGTATTTAGAATTGAAGTCAGAAACAGTATAGGGTTAACAATAATAACAGTGATACATTTTCATACCTATTTCCTTTTAAGCTATTTGTGTTCTACCAGTCTACTCAAAAATTACATAACATCATAATCATAATCATAGTAACAACATTCATGAGTATGTATAAGTACAATACGAAATATGAAAATGATTTATGAATCAAACAGCAAATTAAGTTCCACCAATTAGAAGCCTTCTCAACAGTTATAACATGATAGAAAGCTAAAAAAAAACACCAAAAAACCCCACATGATTTTGTATAATACGCGCTCTTGAAAAAGTGTGATAGTGCAAGAGAACATTTACTCAGTTGTTCCTTTTTAGAGCTTGCGCTACACCAGACAGCATCATAATAACCTCTGCAAATAAAACAAAGCAACTATGAGGCTCTGATGCAGCTGATAATCATTTTTAAACATTTTCAAAAGTAACAAAAGCAGTTTAAATATCAAACATGTTCTTTCTAACATTAACTTATTTTTTTTTCAGCTACAGCTTTAAATCCAACGTCTACTCTTAAACTGGAAACTACTGTCGTCATGATAACCACCACTGATATCGACCCGACCGTACAAACAGTTGACATTACAAAACTAACAACGGTAACCCAGGAACTACAGCTCTATCACACAACTGCATCAGGTACTCGTATATAAATCAGAAATGTATTTAGCATTGAAGTCAAAAACAGTATAGGGTTAACAATAATAATAATACATTTTCATATATAACCTATTTGTGTTCTACCAGTCCGCTCAAAAGTACTACTACTACATACTACTACTACTACTATACTACTATACAACTACTATTACTACCACTACTTCTACTACTACTACTACTACTACTACTAATAATAATAATGAGTAGAAGAAGAAGAAGAAGAAGAAGAAGAAGAAGAAGAAGAAGAAGAAGAAGAAGAAGAAGAAGAAGAAGAAGAAGAAGAAGAATGTGACAGTGCAAGAGAGCATTGGTTTCACGCATGAAGTTCCTGTTTAGAGAATGTGCTAGACCAGACAGCAGAATTATGATAGCCTCTACAAATACAACAAAACAACTATGAGAGTCTGTGTGGATGTCACAAAACTTATGTAACTTACACTCAATTCTAAACATTTTCAAAAGTAGCAAAAGAAGTTTTAATATCTAACATTTTCTGTCTAACATTATCTTATTTTTTTCAGCAACAACTTTAAATTCAACTTCTGCTCTTAAACCGGAAACTACTACTACTACTACTACTACTACTACTACTACTGTCGCTGTGATACCCGCCACTGATATCAACCTGGACATACAAACAGGTGGCATTTCATCACTAATGAATATTACTACTACTACTACTACTACTACTACTACTACTACTACTACTACTAATAATAATAATAATAATAATAATAATAATAATAATAATAATAATAATAATAATCATCATCATCATAATAATATACTTAAGAATAAGAAGAAGATTTGATTTTGCATAATACCCCCTTTAAAGAAGTGTGATAGTGCAAGAAAGCATTGGTTGGCAACATGAAGTTCCTCTTTAGAGAATGTGCTACACCAGACAGCAATAGCCTCTGAAAATGAAAACTATATTGACTAAAACTAAACTATATTGAATAAAATGGCATGATTTTCCTTTAGATTAGCAGCTTTTTCTATGCTCTGTAATTTTGGGTGTCCATAGGTTGTCTTTTGTTTTTCTCATGTTCATCAGAGCACAAACAGTTCATGAGGTGGCTGAAGGAGGAACCATCACACCTGCATGTTTTTTTAAGTGAGGTGGACACGGAAAAGTCTTCTGTAAAAGATCTTATTGTTGAGACATGAGACAGAAAATGAGCAATGTAAAGAAAGATATTGCATTAAATATCAGTTGAAGGATTTTTTTCAGGATTGATATAATGTATGTGAACATGACCAATGTGACCAGGACAACACCAGTGTATTTTGAAAAGATCTATGCATTTAAGCTGGACGTCACAAAACTTATGTAGCTGATAATCAATTCGAAACATTTTCAGAAGTTGAGGCTTTGTTGGTTTAACTTTTAACTAACTTCAAATGAATGGTCTGAACAGAAACTGTGTTGTGTACATAGTGAGTTATATTTAATTTAGGTTTATTGTTGCTGTTTTTTCCCCTGTTCTGTAAACTTTAACATCAACCTGCCAAGGGACTAAAATTAGCCACGTTGGCTATAATGTTTCATTAATGGTTCATTAATATGTGCTGTCAGTTCACAAAAAAACTAAATTTTCTTTCTAACATTATCTTTTTTTTCAGCTGCAGCTTTAAATCCAACATATACACCTTAGCCACACCTTGCCCTAACCATAGCCTAAATATAGACCTAACCCCTAATCTTACCACCTGAGCTTAACCCTACCCTAACCCCTAAACATGATCCTTACCTTGACCTTAACACTACCCCTAACCCTACCCTAGCACCCTAACCCCTAACCTAACACTAGCACCCTAACCCCTAACCTAACACTAGCCTTACTCTGCCATTTTTCAATTAATCTCTTCAGGGTCGAGAGGTCCTCCCGTGATTAAAGTTGGATTGAATTCAGTCTAATTTTGTGTGTTTTAGTGGTTTTATCATTAGAATCACTGTCATCGCTATGACTACATCCAAAAATATGGCATGGTTGTCATTAACTTTTGTGACCAGGATGCCAAAACTGAATGATGTGCTAAATTTCAGAAAATTTTGAAAAAAATCCTCTTTTTTCTCCCCATATTAAATTTAGTTTCAATCTGTAGAAGGAGCTAATCACCATATTCCATTTTTTTCACATTTAACAGCTTTTGAGCAGGGAGTTTAACAACAATTAAAAATTTAAATTTCACTGAAATCGGGTTATATAATAAAAATTGGCCCCAAAAATATTAGCAGAGCTTATCAGCCACTGGTTTCTCTGTATTTAAAACAATTAATATTGGCATCTGCTGTAAAAAAAACATACTGGCCGAGTCTGCGTATCAAAATCACATATGGATTTAGGAGTGTAATCAAATATAAACTATAAACTTTTTGCTTATATTTCAGAATTCTACATGTCTTCTGCATATGTTTGTAAGGTTAAGGTCGTGTTCTATTGTTTACTGTGGCTTTTGTCCAGAGCCCAGATTTCTGCTGTTGTTGATTCTGATCCCTGTTGTCCTAATCATACTATGTGCGCTGGTCTTCTACACTAAAAGGAAAGTACAACATGGTAAGAGAAAATATTTTTGGTCAAATAGGAAGTATGTGAAATATCAATTCATCAATCCACAATCTGTTCACTGTTCATGTTTGTATTTGCAGATCGTGAAGAAAATAATGAGGTAAAGTTTACACATTTACACTTTATCTGATAGATGTCAAGGGCTGAGAATGAAAAGTAATAATTGTGTAACATTATAGTCAAAACCTCTTATATTTGTGAATAAAACCACATGCACTCTTCACACTAATGTTGAAAGTCAGTGTTGAGTAGAACTAATAACTTTGATCTCCTGCATCACCAAATATCAGTTTTTATTCTCAGGCCTGTATCAATATGACAATTTAAAGATACAGTATGTAACTTTTTGGAGGTGACACATCACCTGCATTACCTGGAAATAGGTAATGCATCCGTGGAGATAAGTTTTATGCCATACTGTGGAATATTATAACCAAAGGGACAACATTTCTATTGGAACAGGCAGAGTAGGCCCTTTTTCAGGCCACATAAGAGTCAGGAGATGCAAGCCTTCTCACTGTAAGGATACATGTTTTTCCAAGTTTTTCAGTGCAAACAAAAACATGCTTTTAGTCTATTCTTTGCAGAAGTGTTACATACTGTTGTTTTAATAACAATAACAGTAATTTGGGTATTTGCTTTGCATGTTTAGGTTGTAGTGTATGAGAACTGTCGCGCTCTCACCTCAGAACCTGCAGACTCCATTTACCTGAGTCTCCGTGCAGAAACAAGAGACCACAACCACATCTACAGCACCTTCAACGCACAGCCCCCATCTCACTGAGGGCACCCGGCAGCAACATCGACTCCTGCTGCTCAATGCCTCTGCCTGCACCCAAGTCATACCGAATATGTTATGAATAAATATGTTCAACTGTATATTGTAAGAATGTTCATTTCTTGTGTAAGCATCAAAGAGGACAAAGAGACTGAAACATAAAGTCAGAAGGGTTTAATGAGTTTCACACAGGGGAAGTGAACAATGAAGCAACAGACTCTCCGGAAAGGATAAGTGAAGAGCCCCGAGATGTGCATGTTGACATAGTACAACTTTAAAATGTTTGATCTAGATTTGAATCATTATAGCTGCTATTTAAGGCCCAACAATAATCTTGTTTGCATTTTGTGAAGCCAACTTCATTAGAACTTTCAATTACCCTCCCGTTCAATTTTAACTACAGAGATTCTACTTGGAGTGACAGTACATAAACCCAACAAGTTCTATGGTAGAATAGGTTGTGTCCATGTTGTATTAAAAAAATAACCTATAAGTATATTCACAAATGCTGAGTCTGATGATTTCTATTAGTGACTAGAATGAAGAGAATGAGCTCCTTGTATTACAACAAGTCTTACTTATACCAATATTAATTTTAATTGCCCACCATCAACATTACCATTATGTTATTACCCCATAGAATGTTGTTATTTCACATGAGCGCAACCAATTTGCTGCAAGAAACAAACTGAAATTGTTCTAATCAGTAATCTGAAATTATGCAACCTACAGAGCTCGGCACAGAACACAAAAACTGAACCTTGTGAAGTAAGACATGTTAAATAGACCTACATTATCAAAAACAATAAAACAAAAAAGCTCTGGAACAATAAACTGCTGGGTCACTATTGCAAATACTAAAATGTTTTTGATTAATGCAAAGTTCTATATTTACCTTCAGACAATCTCAAGGGATGGAAAAAAAAGATTTTAATTACTGAACTTAATGTTCATTTAAATTGTCTACTAACACTATTGGGATATATTTTTTTTTACAGTAATGACACAGTAGATAAATATTGGATCATTCCACACCTTTTTTTAGATTGATACTAATGTAGCTTCACCATTGAGCGTGGCCTGCTGGGACATGGTTCGATTTACTATTTTAAAAAAAAATGCATTATGTGTGAATTATATTTTGTGCTAATACTTCCAATACTATATCTTTTGCAGGTACAGCAAGATGGTGACGTTGAGGTGACCATGGCAGTTATTGCAACACCTACAGATGTCAAAATAATTCTGGAAGGTGAAGTGGTCATGACTAATATCCATGCTCTTTTGACTGATCTACGCCCTTAATATGAGGTATCCTAAAAAGTGCGAACGCACATGTGAGTTTATCCAAAAAGTGCTTCTGGGACTGGATGGAAAAAGAGTGAGTACAAAAGAGCACAAACTCAGCATTTTGCTACATAGCAAGTAGATCATTCATCTGCTTTCATACAGTTTTACACATTTTACAGTTTAGTAGTTTAACTCTGTTAAGATGTTTGTTCGAAGTTACAGCAGACAAAATGTGAATGTTATTTGTTTTGTTTTAATGGCGTGTAAGGCTCCTGCACCCATTATCTTTGTTGCAGCTACCAGGATGGCAGGGAAGAACCGGTGTAACTAATGGCAATGAGCCTGAAATTTGGATTTTATTTGTGTGATTGATAGAAGACGTAAATAACAATATGTATTAAAACTGAATAAATTTAAAATCACATAGACCCGTAAACAGTAACTACTGTTAAAAGAGTTTCCACCTTTTTATTAAACCATAAATGATGCAAAGACTGTTTTGAAAAGCATTTGTGATTGTTTTCTATTAACACAGCTCTGTCGCTTATTTAATATTCACTAAAAATGGAATCACCATTACGCAATCTGAGTAAAGATTTTAAATCATCATGAGATGATGGTTGAATCTTTCCCAAATAAAATGAATGCCATAGTACATTTAGCTTTGTTAATGTAAGGCTTGACTCACTTCTAGTCCATTTAGCTGCACAAATCCACTTCTTTTGTCAATATAGACCTTTGTCAACTCTGCAAAATGCTCTTTTTAATAATTTGTAAATCACAATCCACAAAAATATCCACACTTTATAAAACTGATAGTTTGAGAAATGTGCTTCATTCGTTTCAATCCAGATTGACAGTCAGCTTCCCTGTCATGGCCGAGTTGAAATCATGCCATTTGGGTTTTTTTGAGCGAGCCTTGAAGACTCATAGCTTTTATTTTATACGTTGTACAGTGTCAATTTTGTGCATGCTCTGTTAATAAAAACAAAAATATGAATGTGTTGCGTATTTACTAAGAGTATAGAACAACAATATTGAGGGTTGAAATGTGTTATAAAGGACTTCTA
Organism: Periophthalmus modestus; assembly: GCA_019594935.1. Taxonomy (NCBI): domain Eukaryota; kingdom Metazoa; phylum Chordata; class Actinopteri; order Gobiiformes; family Gobiidae; genus Periophthalmus; species Periophthalmus modestus. The sequence continues at coordinate 8,351,008 of JAIEZT010000084.1, forward strand.
TTGTTTTAAATTTACTCAACTAATGTTGAATATTAAGGTAACATAATTTTCATCTTTCTCAGAATGAGAATCAGAATTAGTTAGACCAATGTAATGGATATCATTATGAACAACATAGGCTTTTTAGATATAAATGGATTACGATATAAATTGTAAGTTGAACCAATGAACTTCATTAATCCATTAAATGTACAGTCACTTAATTTACATAGAATTTTAAGTTGTATTAATCTATCAAAAGTATGTTCTTTTATTTTAGTATTTTTAAATAGGCCCATAATGCCAATTCATTTTTTTTTATTGACCCAATTAAATTTTAAACATTGAACCAAGATATAATGTATTAACTGTTATAAATTAAACAAATTTAGTTTGTCCAATTCAATATATATCATTATGATCAACTAAGACTATTCAGATGTAAATGGATTACAATATAAAATGTAAGTTGAACAAATGAACATCAATAATCCATTAAATGTACATTCATTTAATTTTGAATTTTAAGTTGTATTAATCTATTACAAGTATGTTCATTTAATGTAGTATTTTTAAATAAGCCCATAATCCCAGTAATTTATTTTTTTTTTTTTATTGACCCAATTAAATGCTAAACACTGAACCGATGTGTAATGTATTAACTGTTATAAATTAAACAAATTTTGTTTGACCAATTTAATATCATTATGATCAATTAAGAATATTTAGATGTAAATGATTACAATTATACGTTAAACCAATGTTTTACTTTTTTCAGTGTGTGTTGGGTCACAGCCATAGACTATGGTAACAGCGTAGATTAAGGGAGATCCAGCGCTGCACCGGGAAAGTTCATGCATGAGGGCTTCAATTGCATAATATTGTTGAAAATAATGAATAGAATAAACACCCCTTCTCCATGTTTTGGCCATCTGCTTAAATGCACCCATCTGAATGTCATTATTCATTTAATTTTGATATAAACTCTAGTTTAGCTCTTGTTCAGACCTGGTTTAGACCCTGTTCAGACCTTGTTTAGTCCTGGTTTAATGCTGATTTAGAGTCTAGTTTAGATCCTGGTTCAGATCTGGTTTAGTCGTGGTTCAGTCCTGCTTCTCGTGTTACTTATTTTCACTTCCAAAAAAGTGCATCAGGGTTGTTGTGTTGAAATATTTATTAGGATTATAAAGTGCACAAAATCTGCTTAAGTTTTGAATATTTTTAGTTACACGTTTCAAAGATTTTATACAGTGAAAATGAATCTGACAGAGTAAGGTTAAGGTTAAATAAAAGTCAGATTTAGTTTTAGCATAGTATTCAAAGATTAGGCTATATGTATGTATGTAGTATGGTATTAGCGTATTCAAAGATTTCACAGTCTTCTCTTTAGAGGATCAGCACTGGCTAGACTCAGTCCTGCGTGAGTTCTGGTTCCGTTTTTGTGTTGGTCCAGTTCAGACCAGAACAGCCCAGGGTTTGTAGGTCCCAGGTTCAGCCGCAGGGCACTGAGAACAGACACAGAGCAGGGTTAGACCAAGGTTAGGTTTACACCCAGTTTGGACATGGTTTAGAGCCAGTTTAGGCCCGGGTTAGACCAAGGTTAGACCGGGTTTAGATAAGTGTTGGTGAGTGTGTGTATTTGATATATATCATTATATCATAAAACATGTGTACACATATAATTATGTAATACCATTTTGGTGAAGCGGTCAGCACATGCATTGCGAATCCTTTCTGCCGTGGCTGGACTGTCCAATCGGAACGGACCGCTCAGCCCTGCCTCCAAACGTGCCGCAGCAATTGCATCTTTCAGTGCGAAAAACACTGAAGCAGCGAGAAACAGCGGTGGCTCACCCACTGCCTGAAAAAAAGAGAAACATGTCATTCAGACTATCTCAAAAACCACAAAGACCTCGGGCAGTCCCACTTTGGTCCCAGGTAAAATTTTGGTTTACACCCAGTTCAGTCCAGGTTAGTCCCAAGTTAGTACCTTAGAGGAGTACAGGGCCTTGTTGTTGGGCGCGTCCCTGAGCAGAGACACTTGTAGCTGTGTGGGAATGTCTCCAAATCCTGGGATCTTATAGGTTCCTGGTCCTCGTGTCAGAAGAACCCCATCTGGACTGTAGAGGAGCTGCTCAAGAGTGAAGAGACCAACTCCCTGCATGAATGCACCCTCCACCTGTGAAACACACACAATATATATCTAATATATTAAAGCACAGTACCACCTGGTAGAAATCTGGGCCTGTAGGTGGCCCTAATGTCCTGTTGGTAGGGGAGAGGTAAAGCCTCCCACAAAAGAAGGGCCCCTCAGTAGATGTAGGTGATGACTCAAAAAGTCTCCCTTCCATTATACTACTACATTATATATGTCCAATTAATTTTAATTCCCTCTTGCCAGCATAATTATTTTCATAGGACAGTTTTTAAAGAGAAGCACATTACCAAAATTCTACAAGCTTATCAGTTTTAGTAGTGTTTATATAGGTAAATTTGTCCAATCCTTTTTACAATTTGTTTATATGAATTTGGCAAATACCAATTAAATTTGTACTAATTATTATTTTATTTATTATTTAATATTTAAATGTATTTAATTATTTTTCTATTAGCAGTTCCCTCCCTTCAAAACCCGTGTTTTATTTTCAATACTCCTGTAGTCTCTCTCTCGCTCTCTGTCCTGGGGAACTGCTCAGCGTCTGCACATGCACCCATGAACAGACCTGTTGAATCCTCCGCTGCACCTTATCTTCCCTCTCCGTAAACCCAGTCGTCACATCGAGACCCCTTTTCCTCATTTCTTCAGCTGCATCTTGTGGATTTCCATATGTTCTGGTCCCGTCCGTCCAGTGGATTTTAATCTTCGTCATTGGTGTCTGAAATTTGACCTTTTCTTTTAGCACCTTCTTCATGCCTCCATAAGCTTTTCATTTTTGAACCACATCATGGGCAAACTCGTGATGAAAGAATATTGGCTTTCCATCTATTTTAAAATGCTTCTGCCAAGCTTTCTTGAGAATCAACTCCTTCATGTCAAACTGGAGAAAGTTCACAATCATAGACCGTGATGTCGCTCCGTGAGTTGTTTTTTTAACTAAAGCCTTCAGAAGGTAAATCCAACTATCTCCGCAGATTGTCGGAAAGTTTCTTGTTTATTTCAGCTCTGAATGCACCAAATTCATTCTTGATATCAGCCTTCACTTCTTCTTTAAATGAGGCATATCCTTTTTATTTCCTGCTTTGAGTCTTCCAGTATTGTTACCAGGCCTGGTGGCATCTCCTGCCATGCTGGGGCGTGAGCCGCTCGTATGTTAGCTTTGGTGCACACCACGTTTTCCTCTCTTTCCACTTCTTGTTCCTGTGCTTTGTTTCAGCCACTTCAAGTTAGTCGTCCTTCTTGTTTATTTCCCCCATTCTTTTTGCTTTTTAGTTGTTGAATTCAGTTGGCTGCTGAGAGGAATTAAATTTGCTATATACTGGCAAGAGAACAGAATTAGGCTGCCATCTCTCTCGTTTCCCACTCGGAAGTCGGCTCCTTGTTCTTGATGTACTTATGAATCTTGGATGTTTCATCCTGGAAAAGGCTCTCACACTCACTTGTCCTCAGCCTCCTTCCCTATGGTACGCCTACAGTCTCAGGGTGCTGGATGATCAGGAACTTTTGCGCCATAATATGTGTGCTCTGTATCTTCTCTTTTTGGCCAGCTTATGGTTCCTGCTGGGTATCTGATTACTGGCAGGATGGAGCTGTTTATTGCCTCGGTCTTGTTCCATAGAGCTAAGTTCTTAGGACTTGTCTTACTTATTGGGACTTTTGACCATAGCTGCTTTCATTGTTGACTGTTCAAGGTTTCCATTTGCTTGTGGGATTTCAAGGTACTTGTAACTGTTCTCAGTGTCTGCTATTGTCCCTTCTTATAGTGAAAGCTCTTCTGTGTGGACTACCTTCCCTCTCTTTGTCACCATCCGTCAGTGACGTGCGGTCAGGTGAGGCAGCTGGGGAAGTGCCTCACCTGTCATCACAGAGAAAAAATAAATGAAATGGTTATATTTATCCAATGATTTGTACTACAAAGTTATTTTCTATTTAACTTTGCAATTTTATGCTTTCTTTTACTCAAAATCACAGAATATTTACGTTTACCGTTGAAATCCTGAGAAGAGACGTGCGGTGAGGCACCGGCCATTCGTGACTGACTGTGCTGTACATTCAGCAGTGACAGTTGCTGCTTTAAACGGCTGTGAAAAGGCACAGGGTGAGGCACGCAGTTACCCTGCCTCATGTTAGGGGGCACTCGTGAGCCCATGGATTCTTGTAACTCCCACAGAATAGGGGCCACAAACTACAATTTAGAGTTAGCAAGTCAACTTTAGCGATTCACTTTTTTCTTCTTGTCTGGCTCTACTTTTTAAATGGAGGAGGATTACATATTAAAGTTCAAGCAGTTTTCTAAACTGGACTTTTGGTCGAAGCAGGAGGTTATAATTAAAGGAAGACCAACGCTAAAGGAGCTAAATGGTTTGCTCCAGACTATGGGATTGGGGAAACAGAATAAGGATAAAACACAATATAAAACCAGCTTTCTATGTCATACTATTAGCGCTACTTCATACGGACTTCGGAACTTTTACTTTGAAATACTTTTTTATTCTGGCCCCAAGTCACTGGGAGAAAAATTGGCCCAGGGTCAGATTTACTCGCCAACACCTGGTTTACATGTTTGTAAATCTGATTGTGATGACATCAGTGCCTCACCAGCCATGAACCTCACTGCCATCCAAGTACACTTGTCAAGCCCCAATGACATTCCAGTGTCTGTGCTGTTGCTGTTGATCCTGATGGTGTGGATCAGTGAGTTGATGTCACTGTTATGACAATATGTGCTCAAAAGTTTGGACACACCCTCTCACTCGATGTTTACTACTTTCTACATTTCATATATAAACAGAAGGGTTCAAATGCATTCAAGTGCTTACAGTAGCCACCCTTTGCTTTGTCGTCAGCCCTGCAAACCTTTGGACTTCTCTAATTGAGCTTTATGATGATGTGCTTCACTTCACAGCGGTGCCGTTTCAGGGTCAAGAAATGCTAAAAGTGCGAAGAAGTAATCAAAGCAAAGGGTAAAGTATATGTGTGTGTGTATATACATACATGCATATGTGTATATATATATGTATATATATATATATATATATATATATATATATATATATATATATATATATATATATATATATATATATATATATATATATATAATATATATATACACACACACACACATATACATATTCTTTTTGAGCTTATTTTTTGTTTATCACATTGCACATGTGTCATTCATAGTTTTGATGCTTCAGAATAATCATGTAAATAAATAAGAATGAACATTACATGAAAAAAGTGTATATAGACATAATACACATAACACAGCTCCACATGCATGTCACAGATAAATCTACCTGTCCGATGTCTATGGCAGGATTCAGACTGTTGCCCACGTCCATCACAATTGTACTGCTCAGATTCTGCACAAAAACATGACAACGATATTTGACACAAAACACATGACAATTAGAACAATATTGAAATGGGATTTGAAATGACTCAATGTAAACCTTATGCGTCCCGGTGAGACAGTCAATCTCCACTTCGCTGCAGCACACGCCATAAGTGAAATAGTTAAACGCACGCCCCGAGTTTGTCTTAAAATCATATCCCAGATCTGGAGTCCTAGAAATTTGGACATACAATTTTATAGTGTTTAATTCATGCAATTGGGGTTAGGGTTAGAGGACACTTCTGTGTTTAGAAACTAACCCCCAGGGGTCAACCCTGCGATCCCTTCTGGTCAACCTATACATGCTGCCGTTAGGCCAGTTAGTACACAACAATATTGTGGCCTACCAAAATTATGCAGATGATACTGAGATCGATGTCTCACTGGCAGCAAGTGAATATGGAGCAGTGTATTCACTCTGCCACTGCATTCAACAGATCAGTGTGTGGATGCAAAACAACTTCCTCCAGCTAAACTCAGACAAGACTGAAGTGAAGTCTTTGGCCCACAGAAAAGGCACCTCCAGACTCTCTCTAAAACATTCAAAACAGGCAAAAATATCTACTGGTAATAATGGACTCAGACTTGAACTGTAACAGCCACATCAAATTTTACCACCTAAAAATTACTGCAAAAATCAAAGCTAAAACCAGACTTGGTTAGACTTCTCTGTCACTGGAAGTATTTACTTCTCATTTCAAACTAAATACCAGAAAAGCTTCAAGTGTCTTCTTTCATTTAATAGATTCTATTAGATTAGGGGTTAAGGTTAGTTTATGCCATGAAATAAAATAAACCTGAGAATGTCATGATTGACTTTAAAAATACAACCTTGAGTTCTAACCTTATACCCTAATCCCTATCCTTTAACATTTCTTTATTATATTCTATATTTTATACAGAAGAGTGTCTGACCTGTAGAAGCCGTTAGCGCTCAGATTCACTCTATCAAAGTATGCCGCCTTCACCTGAAACAAGACCTGGCTTAGTCCTGGTTTAGACCTGATTTAGTCCTGGTTCAGTTTTGGTTCAGTCCTGATATAGTCCTACTTTAGTCCTGGTTTAGTCCTGTTTCAGTCCTGTTTCAGTCCTGGTTCAGTCCTTACCCAGCTCTCCCAGGCACCCTGTGGGTCCCGGTCCTTGTAGGGCTGTAGTCTCTGGCTAAGGATCTCACAGGCATTGAGCACCGCAGCTCCGTTCAGGTCTGAGGAGACCGAGGCTGCTGTGGGACTGGTGTTGGCCACAGAGTGAGAACTCGTCTCACAAATGTGGATCTTTGTCACAGGAATGCCCAGAGCTCTGCTGCACACCTGTGCAGAAAAAGAGGTCAGACCCATTCTAGACCTGAGCAATGGACTGTATAAAGAAGTGGACAAGTGTGATGTCACCCTGTGTTCAGCTCCAAATTATGTTCACTGAGGATAGCAGTCAAATCAGTTATTCTGGAGCCCAGTTCCATATTTGGAAATCTGACCGCAAGTGTCAGAGCAACCAAAGAGCCAGTCAGGAGCTTTCGACCTACACCACTGGTTTGGCAGAGAGCAGGTGCTTAGCAATGCAATCAGTCAAGCCTGTTGCTAACACTAGTGGCAGCAGCCTTGGAGAATGAACCTGTTTGGTCTGTTGTTTATATTCATATCTTGTTTTAGGGACCAAACAGTGAAATAAAAACACCAGGTAGAGTGGGTTAAGGCCAACATTTTAAGGCCAGAATGACGAGCCTGACAGCAGCAGTTACAGTGGAGTCAATGAAGGAATAGTGAAACACGGCCATGCTCATTTCGTGTCTGGAACATGAGTTAGCTTGCAGGTTAGCTATGTCCATTTATATATAGTTTCTGATCAGGTCCTGGTCAGAAGGACTTTACTGGTCTGATTTGTACCTGAATCATCTTGGTGTGAAGTCCCTGGCCCATCTCAGTCCCTCCATGAGCCAAAAGAACCGAGCCATCGGTGTAAATGTGGACCAGAGCCCCTGCCTGAAACCACAAGAACAGGACTTAGACCCTGGACTAAACCTGGATGAAACCAGAACTAGACAAGCATTAAACCAGCACTAAACTGGGAATAAATTAAACCAGGCCTAAACACTACTAAACCGGCACTAAACCGGGACTTAAAATGGACCAAACCAGGCCTAAACCGTGACTAAACTGTGAACAAGCTGTGACTACATTGGGACTACACTGGGACTAAACTGGGACTAGTCTGGGACTAAACCAGCATTAAACCAGGGTGAAATCAGGACTAAATACATGAGAGCTAGAATCACTGATGGAACAATCCCAACCTGATTGAGGAAGACCACGTTGAAGGCAATGCCGAACTTTGTAGGAACCACAGCCAGACCTCGTTTCGTCCAGCGGTTCTGCCTAAAACCAGAACAGACTGGGTTAGTTTTTATGATCAATAATTTAACTGCCCCCATCTGTTTTAAAGATCATGTCTATAGAATGTTGTGATGTCATCTGAAACCCAGCAATTGAGCCCGGTCAGTAACTCCATAGGTCAGCTGATCTCTGATTGAACCTGTTGCACCTGTCAGTACCTGTTGAAGTCATGGATCTGAGCCCGCCTCTCGTGGATCTTGGCTCGGTCCAAGCAGTCGTCCCAGCAGCGCCGCAGCGTGAAACTCTCCAGCACCTGGTTATATGGAGTTAGATCGCCCTCGGAGTACAAGTTCAGCTCTCGGATCTAAAACAGACTAAAACGGATCAGAGCCATGACCAAACCAGGTCTAAACAAGGACTAAATTGAGACTAAACCAGGTCTAAACCAGGTCCAGACTGGGTCTAAACCAGGTCTCAACTGGGCCTAAACCAGGAATAAACCAGGTCTAAACCAGGTACAAACCACATCTAAACCAAATACAAACCACATCTATAACCAGTCTAAACCAGGTCTAAAACTCAGACGACACTGAAGCCATAGTCTTTGCATAGAAAACGTGTCAGCAGTCACCTCCATTCTCTCCCTCTAAAATTTTCAAATCAGGTTAGAAATGAAGGGATAGTAATGGACTCAGACTTGAACTTTAACAGCCAAATCAAATCAAGACTATCTGCAGCTTTTTACCATCTAGAAAACACTGCAAAAATCAAAGGTATATTGTCAAAACCAGACTTAGAGAAACATATCCATGCATTTGTCTACAATAGGTTAGACTACTGTTAACGGCCTGCTCGCTGGCCTCTCCAAATGAGCCTTAAAACAGCTGAAGTAGATCCAGAACGCCGCTGCTTGGGTCCTGACAAGAACCAGGAAGTACTACACACATGCATCCTGTGCTGAGGTCTCTGCACTTGCTCTTGTGCACTTGTGGGTCAGAGAATACATTTTAAAGTAGCTCTGCTCGTAAGTCTCTCCATGGCCTAGCACCAAAGTACATCTCCCATATGTTAGCGCCATATGAACCATCTCACACTCTGAGGACTTCAGGGACCGGCCTCCTGCTGGTGCCCAGAGTCAGGACTAAACACAAGGAATCAGCGTTTTAGCTTTTTGCAGCTAAAACCTGGAGCAATCTTCCTGAAGATGTGAGACACACCTCTACTTTGACAATGTTTAAAATCAGGCTCAAAACTGTTTTATTCTACACTTTTCGCAATTCATCCATCCATTTTCTTCCACTTATCTGGGGCCGGGTCGCAGGGGCAGCAGTCTAAGCACGGACTCCCGGACTTCCCTCATTCCCGGGGCCTCTTCCCGGTGGGACATGCTCGGAACACCTCCCTAGGGAGGTGTCCAGAAGACATCCTGAGCAGATGCCCGAGCCACCTCAGCTGTCTCCTCTTGATGTGTAGGAGCAGCGGCTCTATTCTGAGCTCCTCCCAGCCACCCTGCGGAGGAAACCCATTTCGACCGCTTGTATCCGCAACCTTCTCCTTTTAGTCATTAGCCAGAGACCATGACCATAGGTGAGAGTAGGAGCGTAGATTGGCCGATAGCTTTGCCTTTTGACTCAGCTCCTACTTTACCACAACGGACCGATACAGCGACTGCATCACTGCAGACGCTGCACCGATCCGCCTGTCAATCTCACGCTCCATCTTTCCCTCACTTGTAAACAAGACCCCGAGATACTTGAACTCCCCCACTTGAGGCAGGGACTCACCCCCCACCCGGAGGAGAGGGCAAGCCCCCTTTTTCCGGTCAAGAACGATGGCTTCAGATTTGGAGGAGCTGAGTCTCATCCCAGCTGCTTCACACTCAGCTGCAAAACGCCCCAGTGTCTGCTGCAGGTCCTGGCTCGATGAAGCCATTAGGACAACATCTGCAAACAGCAGAGATGAAAATGGAATTCTGTCCATACATATAATGAACAGAACCAGTGACAAAGGGCAGCCCTGGCGGAGTCCAACATGCACTGGGAACAGGTCTGACTTACTGCCGGCAATGCAAATACAGCTCCTTCTCCGGTCATACAGTGACCGGACAGCTCTTAGCAAAGCACCCCGGACCCCATACTGCCAGAGCACCCCCCCAAAGGACACCATGAGGGACCTTCTCCAAATCCTCAAAACACATGCGGACTGGTTGGGCAAACTCCCATGAACCCTAAAGGGACCCGATGGAGATTATGGAGCTGGTCCAGTATTCCACGACCGGGAAAACCACAATGCTCCTCCTGAATCCGACGTTCAAGTATTGGTCAGATTCTCCTCTCCAGTACCCTAGAATAGACCTTACCGGGAAGGCTGAGAAGTGTGATTCCCCTATAACTGGAACACACCCTCCGGTCCCCCCTCCGGTCCCTATACAGAGGGACCCCTAGTCAAGCAGTACTGTCCCCGACCCCGAATTTTTGCCTCCGTGACCGCAAGAGCCGCAGCACGTTTGGCCTGCCAGTACTTGTTAGTTGCCTCAGGCATCCCACAAGCCAACAAGACTTGATAGGACTCCTTCTTCAGACTGACAGCATCCCTTACTTCCGGTGTCCGCTACTGGGTTCAGGGGTTGCCACCGCGACAAGCACCACAAACCTTACGACCACAGCTGCGAGCAGCCGCATTGACAATAGAGGTGGAGTACATGGCCCGGGGATGATTACGGGGGAGGCTGGGGGCATGGACACTTTTCTCCTTTAATGTTATTTTTATGATGATTATTTGTGATTATTTATGTTTTTATTTGTTGAATTGTGATTTTAATGTCTTTATTTTGTAAAGCACTTTGAATTACTTTGTGTATGAATTGTGCTATACAAATAAACTTGTCTTGCCTAAACCAGGTCTAAAACAGATCTAAACCAGGCCTAAAGAAGATCTAAAAGAGGCCAAAGTTGGTCTAAAACAGGTCTAAACCAGGACTAAACCAGGTCTAAACCAAGTCTAAACTAGGCCTAAACCAGGAATAAACCAATTCTAAACCAAGACTAAACCAAGTTTAAACCAGGTTAAAACAGGTCTAAACCAGTTCTGAAGCCTGAGAAAAGAGGACCAGGACCTGCTCAGAAGCCCTCCCGAGCTTGAGAGCGATGGCGCTGATCCAGTCCTCACAGACCAACATTCCTTGCGGCCCACCGAAGCCTCTGAATGCCGTATTTGACGGGAGGTGTGTCTGACACATGATGCCACGACCACGAACGTTTGGGACAAGGTATGAATTCTCCAGATGCATCAGAGCGCGGTCCATCACCTGTGGACGATTCAAGGGAAGGAAGGGAGAGGGAAGAGCCAATCACAGAGGGGGAAATCAGAAGAACAAAGAGAGAGAAGAGACAATCAGAGGGGACAAGAGAGGGGAGAGCCAATCAGAGGGGAGGAGGTGAGTTTCTGTGTGGTTCTTTCATTTTTGTCACGTCCTGACATGTTCTATTTTTTGATGTGAGTTTCAGATTTTTACGTTGACGGGTGGGGCTCCCATTGGCCCAATGAAAATGAAAGTTTGAGGGGGTGCTACCGAGTCTTTTTTCACATTTTTTTGGTGGTCTTCAGTGACAATTAGACATGCTCAGTAGCATGTTGGGATGTGTTTACCACCTCGCCAGGATGGTGTCCCAGGCTCGGGCCTAATAATGAAAACTGCAAGCAGAGATTAAGGGCTCTTGCAACCTTTGCAACTGCGAAGGGCACACTTCAGTGGGAGGGCTGAATATATATATATATATATATATATATATATATATATATATATATATATATATATATATATATATATATATATATATATATATATATATATATATATATACAGACAATTTTGTGTTTTCCATGAAAAGTCACACTTTTATTTACCACATGAGTTATATAAAGTCAATAGAAGATATAGTCAAGACATTGACAAGGTTAGAAATAATATTTATTTGAAATAATACTTTTTTCCTTCAAACTTTGCTTTAGTCAAAGAATCCTCCATTTGCAGCAATTGCAGCATTGCAGACATTTGGTATTCTGGCTGTTAATTTGTTGAGGTAATCTGGAGAAATTTCACCCCACACTTCTAGAAGCCCCTCCCACAAGTTGGATTGGCTGGATGGGCATTTCTTGCGCACCATACGGTCAAGCTGCTCCCACGACAGCTCAATGGGGTTTAGATCTGGTGACTGCGCTGGACACTCCATTACAGATAGAATACCAGCCTCCTGCTTCTTCTCTAATGAGTTCTTGCACAATTTGGAGGTGTGCTTTGGGTCATTGTCCTGTTGCAGGATGAAGGTCAGCATCCCAGAGTCGCCTCTTCATTGTAGATGTTGCCAATGGCGTTTTGCAGGTACTATTTAATGAAGCTGGGTCTATTTCTCAAACTAGAGACTCTAATGTACTTATCTTCTTGCTCAGTTGTGCAGGGGGCCTCCCACTTCTCTTTCTACTCTGGTTAGAGCCTGTTTGTGCTGTTCTCTGAAGGGAGTAGTACACACCATTGTAGGAAATCTTCAGTTTCTTGGCAAAAGTTTCGAGTTTCACATCAAAGTTCTCCTTTTCTGGCCATTTTGAGCTTTTAATCAACCCCACAAATGTGATGCTCCAGATACTACTGATGCTACTTTTATAGCTACTATAACCAGCAAAACTGTGCTAACATGATTGCACAAGGGTTTTCTAATCACACATTAGCCTTCTGACACAATGAGCAAACACATTGTACCAGTAGAACACTGGAGTGATAGTTGCTGGAAATGGGCCTCTATACACCTATGTAGATATTGCACCAAAAACCAGACATTTACAGCTAGAATAGTCATTTACCACATTAACAATGTATAGAGTGTATTTCTGATTAGTTTAAAGTTAGTGCTTTTCTTTCAAAAATAAAGAGATTTGTAAGTGACCCCAAACTTTTGAACGGTAGTGTATGTATGTATGCATATATATATATGTATATATATATATATATATATATATATATATATATATATAATATATATATATATATATATATATATATATATATATATATATATATATATATATATATATATATATTATATATATATTTTTTTTTTTTTTTTTTTTTTTTACATTGAAACGATACAAGTTGGAATGATCAAGTCCACAATAGATACGCTTTAATGAAAAGTTTTTAATGAAATTTGAAGGAGGCCATGATCAAGCCCAGCATTTAATTTTGAATACACAGCCGGCCCAAAAAAAAGGTCGCCACCAAAAATGAAAAAAAAGGAAACACACTCTCTACACACTGTATATGTTGGACCGCCTTTAGCTTTGATTATGGCTCGCATTTGCTGTGGCATTGTTTCGATAAGCTTCTGCAATGTGACAAGATTTTCTAGTGTTGCATATATTTTTCATCAAGATCTTGCATTGATGATAGAGTCTGACCACTGCGCAAAGCCTTCTCCATTACATCTCAATGATTCTCAATGGGATTAAGGTCTGAACTCTGGTGGCCAATCCATGTGTGAAAATGACGTCTCATGCTCCCTGAACACTTACACAATTTTAGCCTGATGAATCCTGGCATTGCCATCTTGGAATATGCCCGTGCCATCAGGGAAGAAAAAAATCCATTGACGGAATAACCTGGTCATTCAGTATATTCAGCTAGTCAGCTGACCTCATTCTTTGAGCACATACTGTTGGTGAATCTAGACCTGACCAACTGGAGAAGGCTCGTACCTCTTTGCTTAGTTAAAATCAGGTGGCAACTTTTTTTTTTGTCTGGGCAGTGTATAATTGTTAACCTTTTGTTACATGTAAGTTTTGTGTCTTGTGGTTTGAAGTGTTTTTGATGAAAATATTATGATGAGAGGTTTGATTTCCAGGGGTTTGATCCAATATGGCCGACTTCCTGTGGGGTTTAGGGCAGGGCCATAATATCATTATTTACTTTATTATGTCCTGACGTGATCTATTTTTGATGCTAAGTTTCATTTGTCTACGATGACATTTTTTGCTGGGCTCCTATTGGTGCAATGTAAATTAATTTTTCAGGTGGCGCTACTGAGCCGTCTTTCAATTTTTTTATTATTTTTTTTAATTAGAGCTCACTAACCTTTAGTTTTTGATGCCACTTAATTATCTATACATTATTGTTTACTTTTATTTATTTTTGCAATTCTCTTCAAAATTGTACAAATACAATAGGGCTCTCAAACAAGTGTGAGATGGATGAGTCACTGACTCGCCCTCCTTGCACATTCATGCTCAGGCCCTAACAATAACAATAACAATAATAATAATCTTTTTTTTTTCTTGTTTTTAACGCTTGAACGATAAAAGTTAGAATGATGTAACTTTGTCCCATTGCTCTTTCAGAAGTCCACAACAAATAGATTGGCTTTTATGATTTATCTTTCTCTAAAATTTCAAGTTCTGAAAATGTTTACTTCTCTTTTAGTTAGGGTTGGTTCTGCCTCTTCTGTACTCACCGACGTAGATAGGTCCATGGAGTTCCCTGCGTTGCTGTAGTACGTCACATCCAGAGCCAGAACCCGCCCAGACTCTGAGAACCCAACCTGAAACCATACCAGATCCGGGTTAGACCTGAGCCTTCCCAGAGTCAGGGTTCCTATGCTCCACTTCAAATTTTCTATGACTTTTATAGGACATTTTTGATTAAGTATCCATGTTGTTTACAAATAAGAAAATGTACTTTGACGAAGGCAAGTCTGCACATTAAAAACACGTCTAGGCAAACATGCTAATCATAGTCACACACAAAAGGTTTTGTTTTTTTCTCATTGCATTGTATAATTAAACCTACAAATCACAAAATCTTCTGTGAGACAAGAGTAGTAAATACTAACTACTTGCATATTAATAGTAGAAGTCAGTCTGTTCACATGTGTATTCTAATCTGAACTGTACAGTTATGCCTAAAGTAGGTGGTAAGAAAGAAGGTGAAGGGGGTCTGGGGGTCCTCCCCACAGACTGTATAAAAAAGTGGACTGAGGGAGAGTGATGTCACCCACAGTGTTTGGCTCCAAATGAAGCTAAACAAGGCTAGCAGTTATGGTGGCTAATCTGGAGCCCAGCTCCATATTTGGAAATTCAACCACGAGTATCATAGCAAGCAAAGAGCCAATCAAGAGAGAGGCTGTTTAAGGCAGTGTTGTCAATCAGACCTTTTGCTAACACCAGCAGGAGCGATCTCAGGGAAAGAAGGCGCCTGCTTAATCTGTTATTAATGTTCATATCTGGATTTAGGGACACAATAATGTAATAAAAACTCCGAGATCATGTACAAAGGGTTAAAACTGACAGGTTGCTCCCACTGGTGTTAGCAACAGGTTTGACTGACACCGTTGCAAAGCACTAGCTCCCTGCTAAACTAGCAGTGCAGGCGGTAAGGAGCATTACCTTCAACAGTCTCGCTCCGGATTCACACTTGAGTTGCTATGATACTCGCGGTCAGATTTTCAAATATGGAACTTGGCTCAAAATTGGCTCCTATAACTGCTAGCCTTGATAAGCTTAATTTGACTGGAGCCGAACGCTGTGGGTGGCATCACATTCAGTCCACTTTTTTGTACTATGGTTAGAGCTAAAATGTACTCTGACCCCGTTTCTCAGAGTGCAACAGTGCCAGTGGGCGGGGCTGACCTTGTATTTGGAGTAAAATGGATGTCGTCCTCCGGTCACCAACATGTCCTCATCTCTGTCCAACATGCACCGCACAGGACGCTTCAGCCTGGGACAGCAAAACCAGTTACAATCCACCTAGAACCAGACTCAGCCCAGATACCAGACTCAGACTAGAGACCAGACTCATTTCAGGTCTTTAGGGATTGTTGGGGTTTGGTATTGTGTCTGTGAGGTTAGGATTCATTCGGAGTCATTGGGACTCATTGGGGGGTCAAGCTCTTGGGGGTCAAACCTGTGGAGTTAGAGGTCATGAGGCATTAAGGGTTGTACCTATGGGGGTTAGGGGTTGGGGTCATTGTGGGTTGGGGTGGTTGCAGTTAGAGGTCATTGGGGGTAGGGGTCATTAGGGGTTGTTTGGGTTTGTTGGTTTATGGGTCACTTAGTGTCATACCTGTGGGCTGCGAGGGCGACCACGGTGGACAGGATGGTGGTCCTGGACTCTTTTCCTCCGAAGCCTCCTCCCATGCGCTTCACTCGGACATGCACACGACTGGACGAGATCCCCAGAGCCCTGGCTACAAGGGACTGAGACAAGACCCGCTCAAAACCAGGATTAAACCAGGACTTAACAAGGACTAAACCGGGACAAAACCAGGACAAAAGCAGGACTGAATCAGGACTGAATCAGGACTGAACCAGGACTGAACAAGGGACTTGAGGTTTAGTACAGTCCATAGATTGTACAGAGAAGTGGACTAAGGAAGTGTGACTTGTGACATAGATGTCGGTTCCAGTCAAATGAAGCTCTTAAGCTAGCAGTTATAGGGGCATTTTTAGCCTATTGCATGTTTGCAATTCCAACTGTGAGGATGATAGCAACCAAAGAGCCAAGCCGGAGCAAGGGGAAAGAAGGCGCCTAATTTGTCTGTTATTAATCTGCATATCTTGAGTTACGGACACAATAGCGAAAAATAGCTACATGAATCGTGTACAGCAGGTATCGGTTGATATTGGATACCACCAGATGCTTAAAGCCGTAGTACTGAAATAAACATCAGAACTAAAAAAGCTGGATCGTGTATCCCTAGTTCAGCTCTGGTCTAGCCCTGGTCTAGCTCTGATCTGGACTCACCTGGGTCTTTGATGGGGACTGTGTGGAGCTGAAAACCTCAATCTCATCCTGGTCTCTGGGCACAGCCACAGTCACGTTGGTCTCCAGGTAAAAGTGCTCCTGCCCACCTATGTGAAGCTCACCTGGTGACCACAGCCAATCAGAGGAGAGAAAGGGGGACGAGAGCCAATCCAGCGGAAGGGTTAGAGTTAGAGAGTAGGAATCAAAATACTGAAGTCTGTTCCTGTGCTCTGATTGGTCATTGCAGACCTAGTGTCACTCCGATTCGTCAGGAACCTTACCCTCCAAAATGTGGTCAGACTGCTTAAACCCTGCCTCCACATCTCCCTTTTGGAGGGTTCTGATTGGCTCGTAGAATGACTGGGCCTCAATTGCATCCTATAAAAAGACCAATGAGATTCCAGCATTAAACCCGGTCTAAACCCGGTCTAAACCCAGTACCTGTATGGTGATGACAGCAGGCAGGTCTTGGTACTGGATCTTGACGGACTTGGCGGCTCTTTGGGCATCAGCCTGAGTCTCTGCAACGACGGCCCCAATCACATGACCCACACACGTCACCTGAGGTCAAATAGGTCACATGACCCACAGCTGGGTTAAACATGCCAAGAGCATTCACATTTGAGGGAGGGCATCTGACACACAGCGAGAGCACCTGACACACAGATAGGGCATCCTGGTCTCTGGTCTGAACACTGGTCTGGTTCTAGTCTAGTTTTAGTCCTGGACTCACCTCTCCCTGGGCCAACACGGTCTCGTCGTAGACCACAGGTCCGGTCCAGTTGGATCCAGAAACATCCTCAGCGAACAGAACACAGACGACAGACGGCATCGCGCGAGCTTCAGAGCAGTCTATTGACCTGGGAGCAAAGGTGAACGGAGTCAAGACCGGGTCAAGACCAGAGAAGAACCAAGTCAGGGCCAGAGGAGAGTAGAAGCAGTAGCACTGGTGGTAGCAGTAGTACTATATATATACATACACATATACATATATATATACATATACACATATATATATATATATATATATATATATATATATATATATATATATATATATATATATATATATATATATATATATATATATATATATATATATACATATATATATATATATATATATATATATATATATATATATATATATATATATATATATATATATATATATATATATATATATATATATATATATATATATATATATATATATATATATAGTGAGGCAAATAAGTATTTGAACACCCTGTGATTTTGCAAGTTCTCCCACTGCAAATAAGTATTTGAATACCTGTCTATCAGCTAGAATTCTGACCCTCAAAGACCTGTTAGTCTGCCTTTAAAAAGTCCACCTCCACTTATTCTCCTAAATTAGAAGCACCTGTTTGAGGTCGGTAGCTGCATAAAGACACCTGTCCACCCCATACAATCAGTAAGACTCCAACTACTAACGTGGCCAAGACCAAACAACTGTCAAAATGCACAAGAGACAAAATTGTAGACCTCCACAAGCCTGGAAAGGGCTACAGGGCAATTGCCAAGCAGCTTGGTGAAATAGATAAACTGTTGGAGCAATTATTAGAAAAGAAGCTAAACATGACTGTCAATCTCCCTCGGACTGGGGCTTCATGCAAGATCTCACCTCGTGGGGTCTCAATGATCGTAAGTAAGGTGAGGAATCAAGCCAAAACTACACGGGAGGAGCTGGTCGATGACCTGAAAAGAGCTGGGACCACTGTTTTCAAGGTTACTGTTAGTAATACACTACGACGTCATGTGTTAAAATGATGCATGGCAAGGAGGTTCCGCTGCTTAAACCAGCACATGTCCAGGCCACCTTAAGTTTGCCAGTGACCATTTGGATGATCCAGAGAGGTCATGGGAGAAAGTCATGTGGTCAGATGAGACCAAACCAAAACTTTTTGGTCTTAATTCCACTCGCCGTGTTTGGAGGAAGAAGAATGATGAGGACCAAAGAACACCATCCCTAATGTGAAGCATGGGGGTGGTAGCATCATGCTTTGGGGGTGTTTTTCTGCACATGGGACAGGATGACTGCACTGTATTAAGGGGAGGATGACGGGGGCCATGTATTGAGAGATTTTGGGGAACTTCCCTCAGTTAGAGCATTGAAGATGAGTCGTGGCTGGGTCTTCCAGCATGACAATGACCCGAAGCACAAGGCAGGATAACCAAGGAGTGGCTAGGTAAGAAGCATATCAAGGTTCTGGAGTGGCTTAGCCAGTCTCCAGACCTAAAACCAATAGTAAATCTCTGGACGGAGCTCAAACTCCATGTTTCTCAGTGACAGCCCAGAAACCTGACTGATCTAGAGAAGATCTGTGTGGAGGAGTGGGCCAAAATCCCTCCTGCAGTGTGAACAAACCTGGTGAAAAACTACAGGAAACGTTTGACCTCTGTAATTGCAAACAAAGGCTACTGTACCAAATATTAACACTGATTTTCTCAAGTGTTCAAATACTTGTTGCAGCGGTAACAAACAAATAAATTATAAAAAAATTCATACAATGTGATTTCCAGATTTTTTTTTAGATTATGTCTCTCAGTGAAAATTTCAGACCCCTCCACGATTTCTAAGTGGGAGAACTTGCAAAAAAAGGATGGGGGTGTTCAAACACTTATTTGCCTCACTGTGTATATATATATATATATATATATATATATATATATATATATATATATATATATATATATATATACACACACACACACACACACACACACACACACACACACGTACATATAGGTTTTTTTTTATGTTGGTTGCTTGGGACCTGTGTCCTGGTTGCTGTGGGCGGCTCCCTGCTCCGGGCGCAGACGGCTCCTCTGATGGTGCTTTACCTCATGTATTTTAACGTGTGAGCATGTGTGCATGCATGTGTGTGTGTGTGTGTGTGCATATGTATACGAGCATGTGTACGCTCGTGTGTGCGTGCATATGTGTGTGTGCATGTTTGTGTGCATGCTTGTGTGCATGTGCGTGTGTGTTTGTTCATGTGTGTTTGTGCATGTGTGTGTGCATGTGTATGAGTGTGTGAGCATTTGTGCATGTGTATGTGTGCGTGCATATATGTGTGTCTGTGAGCATGTGTGCGCCCATTTGTGTGTGTGGGAGGTAAGACGTGATGTGTGTATGAGTTGTATGATTGTGTGGGGTTGGGCAACTGTGGAGGTGGTAGGGTGGAAGGAAATGTTGGATTGTTTTTAATGACTGTAAAGCACTTTGTGTTACAATTTTTGTATGACAAACGTTTTATAAATACAGTGGGGCAAAAAAGTATTTAGTCATCCACCAATTGTGCATGTTCTCCCACTTAAAAAGATGAGAGAGATCTGTAATGTTCATCATAGGTACACTTCAACTATGAGCGACAAAATGAGAAAAAAAAAAAAATCCAGAAAATCACATTGTCTGATTTTTAAATAATTTATTTGCGCATTATGGTTGAAAAGTATTTGGTCAATAACGAAAGTTCATCTCGTACTTTATTATATACCCTTTGTTCACAATGACAGAGGTCAAACGGTTTCTGCTTGGTGTTTTTTGGATGCAACTCAGCATTCTTTCTCCTCCAAACACGACTAGTTTAGTTTTAACCAAAAAATTCTATTTTGGTTTCCTCTGACCATATGACATTCTCCCAGTCCTCTTCTGGATCATCCAAACGCTCTCTAGCAAACTTCAGACGGGCCTGGACATGTACTGGCTTAAGCAGGGGGACATGTCTGGCACTGCAGGATTTGAGCCCCTGGCGGTGTAATGTGTTACTGATTGTAGCCTGTGTTACTTTGGTCCCAGCTCTCTGCAGGTCATTCACTAGGTCCCCCCGTGTGGTTCTGGGATTTTTGCTCACCATTTTTGGGATCATTTTGACCCCACGGGTGTGAGATTTTGCGATGGAGATTATCAGTCTTGTATGTCTTCTATTTTCTAATAATTGCTCTCACAGTTGATTTCTTAACACCAAGCTGCTTACCTATTGCAGATTCAGAGACAGATGTCTTTAATACTGATAATGAATTCAAACAGGTGCCATTAATATGGGTAAGGAGTGGAGGACAGAGAAGCCTCTTAAAGAAGTTACCCGTCTGTGAGAGCCCGAGGAATTTACCAATTAATTCATTAAAAATCTTACAATGTGATTTCCTGGATTCTTTGCACAATTGGTAGCGACCTAAATAGTTTTTTTGCCCCACTGTAAAGTTTGATCAATTGTAGCAGCAGCAGTGTCAGTAATAGTAGTAGTAGTAATATTATCAGTGGCATTATCCGTAGTAGTATCAGTAATATTATCAGTAGTAATAATGATGCCTTACACTTGTAATGCACTTTACAGGCTTGTCAAAGCGCTACACTATAGTCATTATTCGTTCACTCCACACTTGGTGATGGTAAGCTACTATTGTAGCCACAGCTGCCCTGGGGCAGACTGACAGAAGCGAGGCTGCCAGTTTGCTCCATTGGCCCCTCCGACCATCACCAATCATTCACGCACACACCACTTTCATACTAGGCAATGTGGGTGAAGTGTCTTGCCTAAAGATACAATGACAGAACTTGTCCGAGCGGAACTCGATCCTCCAATTGGCGGACCAACACTCTAACCACTGAGTCACTGTCGCCCACTCACTGCCTGGCCCAAAAAAAAGTTGCCACCTGGATTCACTAAGCAAATAGGTTGGGGTTGCTGCAGTTGGTCAGGTCTAGGTTCAGCAACAGTATGTGCTCAAATAATGAGGTCAGCTGACTACCTGAATATACTGAATGACTAGATTATTCCATCAGTACATTTTTTCTTCTCTGATAGCATGGGCATATTCTAAGATGACAATTCAAGGATTCATCGGGCTCAAATTGTGACAGGGTGGTTCAAGGAGAATGAGAAGTCATTTTCACACATGAATTGGCCACCACAGACCTTAACCCTATTGAGAATCTTTGGGATGTGCTGGAGAAGGCTTTGCACAGCATTCAGACTTTACCATCATCAATGCAAGATCTTGGTGAAAAATGAATGCAACACTGGGTCTTGGAAATCTTGTGCCTTTGCAGAAGCGAAATTGAAACAACATCACAGCAAATGCGTGCTGTAATCAAAGCTAAAGGCGGTCCAGCGAAATATTAGAGTGTGTGACCTTTTTTTTGGTGCCGAATTTTTTTTTTTGGCCAGGCAGTGTATTATCAGTAGTATTATCAGTATCAGTAGTAGTATCAGTAGTATTATTAGTAGTACTCACGGTAGTAGTATTTGTTGTACTCACAGTATTTTTGCGTGCGCTCTCGTACTGCAGATCAGACTAAGGTACAGCTCGTTGTCGGCTGGTCTCAAGTCGTCACAGTACTGAGCTTCTCCTGTCGCCTGCTGTTCAGCGCTCACGTGCATCAGAGGACGTCCAACCACATCCTCCATGTCCTGCCCTGAGGGGACAGTCTGGACCGGGACCAAACCAGGACCAGATCAGAGACGGGGTTAGACCAGGAACCAGACCATTTCTATTGAAAAAGTGCGGCCCCCACCTCTGTTACTATTGCTGTCAGGCTCGTCATTGTGGCCTTAAAATTTTGTTTTTTTTACCCACTGTATTTTGATCCTGTTTTTTTTTTTTGTTTTTTTTTCACTATTTTCTACATAAATCAAGATATGAACATTAATAACAGACCAATCAGGCACCTTCTTTCCCCGAGGTTGCTTCAACGGTTTTTACAGGTTTGACTGACAGCATTCCTAAGCACCTGTCCCATGCCAGATCAACATTGTGGGCAGGATGGGACATTGCCTTCAACAGCCTTGCTCCTGATTGACTTTTTGGTTGTTATGATACTCATAGTTGGAATTTCAAATATGGAATTGAGCTCCAGATTAGCTGCTATAACTGCCTTGATGAGCTTCATTTGAAGCCAAACGCTATGGGTGTTATCACACTCCCTTAGTCTTACTTACTTACTTACTTCTTTCTACAGGATGCAGGACTAAAGCAAGACTAAAGCAAGAATAAAACAAGACTAAAGCAAGAATAAAACAAGACTAAAGCAGGACTAAAGCAGGACTAAAGCAGGACTAACTGGGACTTGTGGCCTGTACCTGATACACCTGCACACTAGAGGGCGCTGGAGGGTGGAAAACTTCTGTGGCACTGAGACACTCTGGAGGAACCGGCTCTACCTCCTCCACACCCTATACACAAGCACACAAAATACTTCAAAAATACACACAAATATACACACACATATGCTCCACCTCTTCCATGTCCTGGACATGCGTAAACACAAAATACTTCAAGAAAAACTTCAAAACTATTTCAAAAACACACAAAAAACACAAAATAATTCAAAAGTACTCCAAAAATACACACAAAAATAGGGATGGGCCGATACTGATGTTTTGAGCCGATATGGATTGTCCTGCTGTGTGGTGTTGAGACTGGTATAGTGTGAGATTTGGCTTTTAAATGCATCAGACATATGTTATAAGTTGAAGTAAAGTTCACAAATTAAATTTTCACTTTAAAAATAATAAAATTTATTTCTGTGGGATGTAAAACAATGATTTTGTTTAAACACACAGCTGTAGAATGCTCTTCAATCTGCGGTGTTCCTCATGAGGCTCTTCTAAAACAAACATCTAATATAATTTTCTTTTAAATTGTTGTCGCTGTGGCAATGATTTACCGAAACACCACCAACCACACCAGAGTCAGGGTCAGGGTCTGAGTTTAGCGGTTAGGGTTAAATTTGGGTTAGGGAAAGTGGGTGACATAAACAGGAGCACCTGTTCTCCCAGAGTTTGCAGAACGCTCAGATAGAACTTATAGAACAGACTCAAGACCAGAGTTATTCTGTACGACACCATCCCGCCTGGACACGAAGGGTCAAGGGTCATCTCATCAGCCAATGAGGAGCAGGCGATCTGCAGGAGTTCCTCCCCCCATGACCTGAACACCAATCACACATTGAGTTTAAGAGATACACAGGGAGGGCATCTTACACACAGGACACCACAGGACACAAAAAGATGGGATGGTATCTGACACACAGAACACAGGAGGTTGGTTGTTGAATTCTCACCTCCCTCTGAGTGCATTGGTTGTTTTCAGGGCAAGGACAGTTGTTGGACCCATTCCTCCAAAGGCAAGCTGGAGGTCATGAACCCGGCTTGACCCAGGTTCAAAGGTCACGTTGAATGTGGCAGTGACGATACTGATGTCATCCTCTCGACGGCGAGACGTTTTGTACGAACGAACAATCTGCCCCTGAAAAAACAACAAACACATGAAGAGAGATGGAAGAGGGAAGAGTAGAGGGGGAGAGACGGAGAATGAGAAGGGGAGGAGAGAAGTGGGGGAGAGGAAAGGAGAGAGGAGAGGAAAGGAAAGGAAAGTAGTAGGAGTAGAAGGGGCGAAGCGGTGTGAGAAGGAGAGCAGAGAGAAGAGGAGAGAGGAGTAGAGAGGGGGAGAGAGGTGAAAAGGGGGGAGGCAAGAAGAGAGGAGGAGAGGACAAGAGAGAGGAGGAGCATGTGTACAGGTGTGCGTATGTACCTGTCGGCTGTAGTTGATGGTGGCGCTCACTAAGACCTCTGCTGGACGCACTGCTGTCCGCCTGTAACCCGTGAAGAAGTCCTGGTCCATGTGCAGCACTCTGACGCCATCTGGAGGATGACACACACATGCACTACATATACTATTATAATACTATAGTACTATAGTACTATAGAACTATATACAGTACTACAGTACTGCTTTAGTCCTGGTCTAGTTCTGGTCTAGTCCTGTTTTACCTCTGTCTCTCAGTGTGAGTTTTGCTCCTGTGGACATCAGGACTGGGTTCAGATCTGAAATGGGACTCGCTGTCATGATGTTTCCTCCAAGAGCCTGAAACACGAGACTCCATTAACCTCCAAAACCCACAACTGTTCAGGCGTTGGATGCTCTGTTCAGGCGTTGGACGCTCTTTTCAGGCATTGAATGCTCTTTTAATGCATCCAGAGCGTCTGACACCAGAGATGAAAAAGATAAAGATTTGACGTAAAGCATCAACCAATCAGAGAATATGCTCCAATGACGTATGATTGGGAAAATTAACTGGAAAATGTAGAAAGACATTAGCTACAAAGTAGCAGCAACTTAATAACATTGGGTGCATCGGCTAGAATAAAGGCTAGTCATGGACCCAGACATGCCGCCATCGAGCCAGGCATCCGTGTTGATGGGTTTTATGTAATAAATACACTAAAACCACTCCCTCAACCTGGTCTGCCATTGTTCACACTGGGCACTCGCAGACCACAACAGACATCAAACATTTATCTCCATCTGCCTCAAATGCAAAGGCGTCCAACTACAGGTGTCCAATGCATTTTTGATGCCCCGATCTAAACGCAGCATAAGGTAAGACCTTTAAATGTCAATGTGAAATCAAAATGGACGCACGGCCACATTTCGGATCTGTTTCCCGGCGAACCATCGCAGCTGCTCCAGGATGGCTCTGAACACCTCGGTCTGGCATGCAGGAAGTGACATCACAGCATCCTGTAGCACTGCCTCGACGCGGTCTAGACTCACTGCTGCACCGAACTCAATACCTGCCAAAATAAAGGCCTAAATCAGCAAATTACAAAACCTTTCACAATGACAGTCTGCATTTCCAAGTGGGAAACCCAATGAGCCCTTCACAATAAGAACCCAGACACTGTCCTTTCACAATTAGAGCCCAGAGGCTGACCCTTTACAATAAGACACCAGAGTCCTTTCTGAATAAAACGCACCTGTCTCTGTGTGTTGTACCGAGTTGAGCTCTGGGACCTGAGTCGGAGAAATGAGCACCGGATACACCATGTTTTTAAACTTCACTTCAACTCCTGAAACACAAAGACCTAGTTTAGTCCTGGTTTAATCCTGGTTCAGTCCTGGTTTAGTCCTGGTTCAGTCCTGGTTACTAACCCACTTCTGTGTTCCCAACCACTATCCTGGACTCCGGGTGGGTCCACTTCAGATCCAGAAGCTGGTCCATAGAGTCTGGCTGGAACCAGGTGCAGCGAGGACTCCTGAAGACTAGGGACCAGGACTTTCTAGACCGGGTCAGGGACTGGACCAGGTTTAAAGCAGAGCCAGAGGAGCAGAACCAGCGGAGCAGACAGATGCAGAGACAGAAGAGCAGACAGATGCAGAAAGGAGTAGAGCCAGAGAAGCAGAGCCGGAAGAGCAGACAGGAGCAAACATGAGCAGAGCCGAAGGAGCAGAGTTTCTGATGAGCATTTAGACTTAAACTGACCTCTGCTATAAAGACACATTACACAAACTACAAACACGTCATGTTGTACAAAATATGTAATATTTAAAATACTTGCAGTATTTGCAGTACTCGCATTACTAATTGCATTCATAGTAAAATACATTTTTGCCGTCTGTGGTGCTGAAACTTACGATGAGCTCCGGGGGGAAGATGACCTCCTGTGTGGGGTCAAAAGGCATGAACTCAGAGGGGTCGAACAGAGCCCGGGTCAGACCTGATTCCCGGTCCAAGTCCTCGTCTAGACCCTGGTCCTGGTTCATGCAGCAGCCGTTGGATCTCCCTTTGCAGCAGCCGCCATTCTGAAACATTCAAATCATTCACACAAGTTTCACCTTCAGGGGCCAAAGGCACAGACTAGGCCCCACCTCAATCTGCCCCAGGGCAGCTCTAGCAGAACACTGAGCAAAGTTGTTTTTATGGTTTTAGAGACATTAGGACAAAGGGCGCAGGTCATGTGATGGACTCATGATGGAATGTGTTAAACTTTCCTCTACAGAAACTCATGACATTACTGATGGTCAAAGGTCAAAGGCTAAATCCTTTAAACGATATACTTATAACTATTCTTTATACTAAACTAAACATGCAGTCACCACCCTTAACCCTTTGTAATGTTAGCTTGACTTTATTTTCATTATTTTACTCTTGAAACAGTTAAATGTTCTGTCAGTTAAACCTTAATTCTCCTTAATTTAAGTTAAATAAAGTTCACAAATAAAGCTTCATATAACTTATTATTTATAAAAACACTGTTATGGTATGTTCACACAGGGGCGTCGAGCTCACATTCATTCAGTCTATGGTGGACGCGCATCTTGAGCGTCCTGCGTTTTTGCAGCGTGTCTTCAAGCATCAGAGCGGCACAAATCTGGCGTTGACTCGGTCCGTCTTGAGCGTCCAGGCGTTGGATGCTCAAGACGCATGTCCAAAAGTTGAAAAAGCTGAACTTTTTGGCATTCAACGTGCAGCGGCAACCAATCGGAGACCACGCTCCAGTGACACAGCGACGTCACTATTCTGAAGACAGGGAAGCCACAAACGCGGAGAATGGAAGACAGCCTTGTGATTGCCGTTTGCCAGTGCCCACTGCTTTATAATGTCATACTGTATTATAAAGACCGGGACAAAAAGGACCTTGCCTGGAGGATGATCAGTGTCCTGGTTCGTTATCCGTGCAGCAATACGGGACAGCAGGTCATTGAACTGGGCCTGGGACAGACGAAAGCAGTGGTCAACCAGATGGAGCTCCTGGAGCAAGTGATGGAACTCTCCAAACTCAGAATGCCTCTGAATTATATCATGGACCCAGACACGCAGCCCCTGAGCCAATCACCTCTGTTTATGACTTTTATGCAATAAATACACCAAAGCCACTCACTCAACCTGGGCTGCCATTGTACACAAAAAGACTGGGAAAACACTCGAAGCTCTAGACGCGTGTCGAAGGCATCTGCCCTCAAATGCAAAGGCATTCAGCAAGAGGCGTCCAGCGCGTTCTTGACGTCCCAGTGTGAACGCACCATTAAATCCCATATGGATACATTACACGCTATGCTTAGATCAGAGCCTCCATGTTTGTCTGCTTTCATCTGTTTGCTTGATCTTTTTCCTAGTTAAATGTGCTGTAAACAACCACGTTGGACTCAGACTTAACTTCAAATAAACAGATTTAAAGAATAATACAGACTGTTACATGTAGTTTGTCCATGTGTTGTGCAGTAAGTGACAAATGTTTGTGCAGAAGTATCTGGGCAATGTGCAGATCCACCCCTAATGGTTAGAGGTTAGGGGGTAAGCCCCCTAATCCCTAACCCGAAGCATGGTCTCACCTGGACTTTAGCCTGTGTCTCTCCACAGCTTCCTTCCTGGGCACACGAGAGAAAAGAATTTAACCCTAAAACACTCTAAAGTGACAGAGACAGACAGGGACAGAACAGGCTTAGGCAGGGGTAAGGTAGGGTTTAGAGTGTAGATGTCCGTAGGCTCTGTACTTTAGTTAGCGTGTGAGGGGTTAGGGTTTAGGGGATGAGGGGTTAGGGAGGTAAGGGTGGTTAGATTTAATCAGAATCACTTTTATTGATCCCCGAGGGGAAATTCTCTTAGTTATCAGATGCCACGACCACAGAATAGAAATTTAAAGAATAAGAATAAAATGTCGTTCAACAGTGCAAAACAGTAAAATATAAAAATAAAATAAAATAGAGTGTATAAATAGATAAATAGATCTCAGCATCACACGCTATTTACATCAATGTACAAAATGGAATATTGGAGTATAGGGGAGTTAGGGAGGGTTAGGGGGTTACGGAAGGTTAGGGTTTAGGGGGTTAGCAGAATTAGGGGTGAGGGGTTAGTGGGTGTGGGGTTAGGGGTTGAGGGGTGAAGATTTAGGGTGTAGTAGGCTCATTACCTGAGTAAAGGTTTTGAAGCCCTCCAGAATGGGTCTGTACCCGGTGCAGCGACACAAATTTCCTACAAAAGGCCACATTTAAAACAAAGTTATTTTATTTTTAAGCTCTTTTTTTACTTTGTGCATGCCCTTATTTGTATTTGTATTTATTCAGTGTGTTTTTATGTGCACTACTCACCAAAGTAAGTTCCTAGTCTGTGAGCTGTGCTCCCAATTCATAAAAAGCCGAACCCAAAGCAGCAGTAGTAGCAACAGTAATAGTAGCTGTAGTAGTAATAGTAGTAGTAGGCAAAGCAAGGCAAGTTTATTTGTATAGCTCAATTTGTATACAAGGTAATTCAAAGTGTGTTACAGAATAAAAAAGACATTAAAATCACACAAATCAAAACATAAATAATCACAAATAATCATCATAAAATTACCATTAAAACAGAAGAATGCGGAATAAAAACCTTTATAAAAACCTTTCAGTCATATGCACAGCTAAACAGAACTTTTCGAGCCTGGATTTAAACATTGTCAAAGTAGAGGGCTGTCTCACATCTTCAGGTGCATAAAACTGAAATGCTGATTCCCCATGTGTAGTCCCGACTTTGGGCACAAGCAGGAGGCCGGTTCCTGAAGTCCTCAGAGTGCGACATGGTTCATATGGCACTAACATGTCAGAGATTTACTTTGGACCTAGGCCATGGAGAGACTTGTACACAAGCAGGGCTCCTTTTAAGTATATTCTTTGAGCTACAGGAAGCCAGTGCAGAGACCTGAGCACAGGACTTATGTGCTCATACTTCCTGGTTCTGGTCAGGACCCGAGCAGCAGTGTTCTGGATATACTGCAGTTGTCTTAAGGCTGGTTTGGAGAGGCCAGCGAGCAGGCCATTACAGTAGTCTAACCTACTGGAAACAAATGCATGGATAAGTCTCTCTAAGTCTGGCTTTTACAGTAGATCTTTGATTTTTGCAATGTTTTTTAGATGGTTAAAAGCTGCAGATGTTATTGATTTGATGTGGCTGTTAAAGTTCAAGTCTGAGTCCATTATTACCCCTAAACTTCTTGCCTGATTTGAAGGTTTTAGCGAGAGAGACTGGAGGACTGCTGACACTTTCTCTACATTTCTGTGGGCCAAAGACTGTGACTTCGGTCTTGTCTGAGTTTAGCTGAAGAAAGTTGTTTTGCATCCACACACTGATCTGTTGGATGCAGTGTCAGAGTGAATCCACAGGTCCATATTCACCTGCTGCCAGTGAGACATAGATAGAATGGCAGCATGTAGAGATTGAACAATAGGGGTCCCAGGATTGACTCCTGGGGCACCTCACAACTCAGGGACATTTTATCTGAAACACATTTTCCATTTTCAACAAAGAACTCCCTGTTTTCTAGATAGGACTTGAACAAGTTTAGTGCCGTACCAGAGATGCCCACCCAGTGCTCTAGTCTCTGTAAGAGGATCCCATAATTGACAGTGTCAAAGGCAGCACTCAGCTCTAACAGCATCAAGACTGAGACTTTGCCTGCATCAGTGTTCAGGCGGATGTCATTTGTCACCTTAATAAGAGCAGTCTCAGTGCTATGGTGGGGTCTTAAATTCGGCTGGAAAACATCAGAGGATATGTTAATTTGGAGGAAGTTAATAGGCTGTTGGTAGACAACTTTTTCGAGGACTTTGCCTAAAAACGGCAGATCTGAGATTGGTCGGTAATTGTTCAATATTGTGGCATCAAGACTGCTCTTCTTTAGGACTGGCTTGATAACCGCAGTTTTCAAAGCTCTTGGGAATGTTCCAGATTGAAGTGACATATTAACTGTGAAAGCGAGTGGTGATAGCAAACTTCTGAGCACAGACTTTAGAAATTTAGTGGGTAACACATCGAGACAGCATGTAGATGAACTCAGACTGGTGACAATCGCTTGGACAGTTTTGTCAGTTGCAAGTGCAAAGTGAGTCAGCTTTAAGTGTCTAGGTGGCTGCAGGGGTGGTATTTGCGTTGTAGAATTGATGGCACACGGATCGTGACGTCGCCCAGTATGGCGCAACAGAGGCCCCACCCTGGAGCCAGGCCTGGGGTTGGGGCTCAAATGCGAGCGCCTGGTGGCCGGGCCTTTGCCCATGGGACCCGGCTGGGCTCAGCCCGAAAAGACGACGTGGGTCCACTTCCTGTGGGCTCACCCCCCGCAGAGGGTCTCATAGGGGTCGGGTGCATAGAGGACTGGGCAGTGGTCGAGGATGGGTGTCTGGACGACCTGGTCCACGGACACAACATCTGGTTGTAGCGACGTGGAATGTCACCTCGCTGGGGGAAAGGAGTCTGAGCTTGTGCAGGAGGTTGAGAGGTACCGGCTAGATATATTCAGGCTCACCTGCACGCACAACTTGGGCCCTGGTACCCAACTCCTTGAAAGGGGTTGGACCCTCACTTCCCTGGTGTTGCCCATGGGGAGAGGTGGCAAGCTGGTGTGGGCTTGCTCATTTCCCCACAGCTCAGCAGTCACATGTTGGAGTTGCCAGAAGTTCACCCTCGGGAACGAGAGGGTGATGTCCTTGCGCCTTCGGGTCAAGGACAGGCCTCTCACTGTTGTGTCGACCTACGGACAGAACAGCAGTGCAGAGTACCCAGCCTTCTTGCATTCCCTGGGAGGGGTACTAGATAGTGCACCTACTGGGGACTCCATTGTTCTACTGGGGGACTTCAACGCCAGTGACACCTGGAGGGGCATGATCGGGAAGAACGGCCTCTCTGATCTGAACCTGAGTGGTGTTTTGTTAATGGACTTCTGTGCTAGTCACAGTTTGTCCATAACAAACACCATGTTCGAACACAAGGGTGTCCATCAGTGCACATGGCACCAGGACACCCTAGGTCGGAGGTCGATTATCAACTTTGTTGTTGTGTCATCTGACCTTCGGCCGCGTGTCTTGGACACTCGGGCGAAAAGAGGGGCAGAGCTGTGAACCAATCACCACCTGGTTGTGAGTTGGATCTGCTGGCAGAGGAGGAAGCCAGACAGGCCTGGCAAACCCAAGCGTATTGTGAGTGTCTGTTGGGAATGTCTGGTGGAACCCTCTGTTAGCAGGGTCTTCAACTCATGCCTCCGGGAGAGTTTGTCCCATATCCTGGGGAAGGTTGGAGACATGGAATCTGAGTGGGCCATGTTCTCCACCTCCACCTGAGAACTAAATTTCTCTGATTGGACAGTCTAACTGTCCTTCTGTTAGTCAGTCTACGTGGTGTAACTGTAGATATAGCTCCATCATAGGCAGTGACATGCTGGTGAGGCACTGATGTCGTCACAATCAGATATACAAACATATAAACCAGGTGTCAGCGAGTAAATCTTATCCCAGGCCAGTTTCTCTCCCAGTGACTTGGGGCCAGAATAAAAAAGAATTTCAAAGTTCCGAAGTCCATTTGAAATAGCTGTAATAGTCTGAAATAAAAAGCTGGTTTTATAATGTTATCCTTATTTTGTTTCCCCAATTTTCAATGGATTAAAGTCATCTGTTTGAAAAGAGCAAGTCTTTCGTCCCGTAGTCTGGAGCAAACCATTTAGCTCCTTTAGCGTTGGTCTTCCTTTAACTATAACCTCTTGCTTTGACCAAAAGACCAGTTTAGAAAACTGCTTGAGCTTTAATATGTAATCTTCCTCCATTTAAAAAGAAGGGCCAGACAAGAAGAAAAAAGTGAATTGCTAAAGTTGACTTGCTAACTCTAAATTGTAGTTTGCGGCCCCTATTCTGCAGGAGTTACAAGAATCCCTGAGTTCACGAGTGGTCCCTAACATGAGGTAGGGTAACTGCGTGCCTCACCTGGTGCCTTTTCACAGCCGCTTAAAGCAGCAGCGTCACTGCTGAGCTACAGCACAGTCAGTCTGCGTCGTTTCTCAGGATTTCAACGGTAAACATAAAAATTCAGTGATTTTCAGTAAAAAGAAGAATAAAATTGCAAAGTTAAATAGAAAATAACTTTATAGTACAAATCAAAGGATAAATATAACCATTTCATTTATTTGTTCTCTGTGATGACAGGTGAGGCACTACCTCACCTGACCACACGTCATTGATTATAGGGCCTCAGCATGATATTATCTTTATCGTGATTGTAAGTCCTGGAACAGCAGAGGCCCTGTGTGTCCTAGCTCTTGGTGATAACAGCTCTGGGGGAGGGCAGGGGAGGGCGAGCAGGTGGCAATTTGGGTGAGGGACCCGGTGACGGCTGAGGAGGTGGAGCAGGGAGGAATTTGGGTGAGGGACCAGGTAAAAGACGAGGGGGGATAGGTGGTTACGGGGAAGAATTCAGCATAGTTGATGCTAGAACTCTTGACCGCGCTATATTTGGAGTGAAGGGAGCTATCTTAATTCCTGATCTGATGAGGGTTTCTAGATGGTTGGGAAGGGCCATGGGTGAAGGCGGGGAGGAAAAGGAAAGTGAGGAGTCCCTAGAGGGAGTAGATGTAGCAAAGGGGACCCAGGGCTGGTCTGTGGGCAGGGGAGGAGATGGGGGTGCTGCTGAGACTAAAACCTCTGCTGAGGCTATCACAGACAGGCTCAAGACCTGTGACGAAGTGACGCTGGAGATGGATCTTTCACTTGGGAGAGTGGGGGTACTGCTGACTTGTTCTCTGGGAGAAATGGTTGTGGAGCTGGTGATGACTCCTTCGCTGGGGGAAATGGCTGTGCTATTAGTGATGACTCCTTTGCTGGGGGAGGTGGTTGTGGTAGTTGTGGTGCTGCTAGTGGTGCTGACACATTGGCTCGGTCTCTGGCTGGAGCAGCAGGAATGCTTCTCTCATTCCCCTTTTCTCTCACTGGCCCAAGACCCAGTCCAGGCCAGCACCTCAGAGCGTGGATGAGGTTATCCAACAGCCCTCTCACTCCACCTCTGCTCAGGTGTGGGCCATTTCGCTTGAACAGGTCCTCTCATTTCCAGAATAGATCAAAGTTCTCAATGTAGTGCAGTGCTCTGGCTACACATGCGTTGAACAGCCATGTGTTCAGCTGAAACAACCGGGTAAATTTATTCATCTTCCTTCTGTCTATGCTAGGAAGAGGTCCACTGATGAATGTCTTAACCTCCACTTCATCAAGCTCCTCGAATACTTCAATGAAATTCTTTTTTAAGATTTCAGTCTGATACATTCTGGTGTCAACTGTACCCACGTGCACAATCAGCTGTTTAACTCCTTGGTGTGTTGACAAAACGTTTGAGAGGAGTTTTGTAATCTCAGAAACAGTGTGACTGGGATATGAGCAAGTTTAGATTCCTTTGTGGCTCACATCTCTGATAGCACTGTCTCCTAGTAGCAGCGTATCTCTGACCTTGACATTTGGCACAGATCGCATGTCTCCCGGCACTCTTTTGCTAACTTCAGTGCTCGTTTTGTGACAAAAATCCATTTTCTGTTTGTATATTAACATCAACATCAGTCTGTTACAGTGGTAAAAAAAAAAGTTTTTTAAGCTAGAAATTGGGTGATGTAACTATTACATAACATATTAGCATTGTCTTTTATCACCTGTTGCATTGGCTTGGCATTCTTGTCTTTACAGAGTTTTGGAAAAGACACTGCATCACTCAGGTTTAAGTTGAAACTCAAACTTTTTACATACTCTTCTCTGAAAGTAACTGTGGGCTGCTTACCACTGGAAGTCACAGGGAGCATCCAGTGGTGGGCCGTAAGGGCCTGCAAGGCCTTCTCTGCTGGCTTAAAAAAAATATCTGAATCACAGACTGATGTTAATTATATTTTGTCCATGAAATCATTCCAAATTGTCTGTCAGCTTCCTTTCATTGCTTTTCCCCTGGTTGCGCTGCTTCCAGATGTGTGTTTCCATATTTAAGCATTTAACCAATCACATTTCAGCCATTATTTGTTGCCAGGGTCAGAAATCTACCTGGAGGCCTTCATAATCAGTTCTGCGGGCCCTGTAGCACAAAATAAGTGTCGGTAAAACTGTTGCTTTAACCAATCAGATTTAGAGTTGGCGACACCGAGGCCTTCTAGCAGGCGTACGGAAACGTCAGCGTTTTCACAGCCTATGATTGGATAGTGAGAGAGTGAACTAGCCAGAGCGAGCAAACTGCGGCCATGTCTCAATTCGTATTTAAGTCGGGGGGATACTTCGACCTGCACCTCGAACAGCACATTGACCTGTGCATGTGCAGAATTGGGACACGGCATCTGCATCACGTCTGGATGATTTTGTGTTTTGTTTTTTGCTTCACACATTTAATGGCATTTTTGAGCATTCAGACGTGCTCTTTTCAATACTACAGGACAAAAACTGGATGTACAATTTTGTCTGGCAAGGGTAAAGGAGTTTTGTGACACAGCTGAACGAGAGAGGAGCCGATACGAGGAAATCTACGAGGCCACTAAACCCAGCGCGGGCTCCGAGTGCACGAAGAGGTCAACTGCAAGATCCTCGCGGACAGACAGGGCTCGACTTTCAGCATTAGCTTCGATGGCGATAGAAAAGGACTTCTTGATGGAACTGAAATGCACGGATAATCTGTACGACAGAGTCATTGAAATCTTCTTGAGGAAAGAAAGGAGGATGAATTTTGTGTACAAAAAAAACGGATTATTGGTGAGTAAAATGTGGCTATATTCCTAAATAATATTGCAATTTTATGAGGTTATTATTGATGCTTTTTGTGTGTCGCAGTTGTAGCTGCAGTAAAAGTTTTATAGCCATAAAATTGTTATTGTTTTAAATTGTTAAAGTTATTGAGGGTTGGATTGATTGACGGAGCACTACTGAAGGCCTAGGTGTGAAATGCACGGCCCGCCACTGGGAGCATCCAGTGAAGTCCTTTTTCAGATTCTAAAACAAATATCCGTGCTTGCAGCTCATTAATTGGTTGTTGATAGTTCCAACAGCGTTCACAGAAAGAATTCCTTTCTTCCCCCGGACATGTCGCTGGCTTATGAAAATTTTTGTTAAAATATGTAAAAAGTGTTGGTTTACCTAAAAATGTGTTAATGTTAAAAAGTCTTGATTTACTAAAATCATAACTAAACAAATCTTCCAGCACTGGAAGAGGTAAATGATTAAAACCAAAGTAAAGAAGGAAGCATCAGGATCAAGCAAGGTTTGCATATGCACTCTTCAGAAGCAGGAAGTAGTAGCAGTACTGCTACTGCAGTAGTAGCAGTTGTAGTAATAGCAGTAGTTATAGTAGTAGTAGCAGTTGTAGTAGTAGTAGCAGTAGTACCCTGAAAGGCCTGGTGTAGCTGCTCCATGTGGGGTTTGGGGTTGTTCCGGAGCAGAGCGTACATGGACATGACGAGGCCTGGTGTACAGAAGCCGCACTGCGAGCCGTGAGCGTGAGAGATACGCTCCTGAAACACACAGTTATACACACATGAACATGTACGGCTTGGGGTTTTGTCCTTTGAGTGAATCAGTTTTTGTCTTGAAGTGTTTGTGAGTCCCCGAGCCACAAACAAAGTTATGTAGTTTACTCCATTCAGTGTAGTGAAGAGTGCAGTGAGTGTTACATTGGAGAAACTTAACAGCTACTCCATCAGAGGATGTACCAACACTGGCGTGAGAGTTCCTCTGGACCCCAGTCAGCCGTACATCTCCATCTCAAAGCCACTAACCACACCTGCGAAGTTCAGATCTTAGCCAGAGAAAAGAAATGGTTTGAGAGGGGAGTTATAGAAGCTATTTTTGTTTGGAAAGAGAATCCTTCCTTAAACAGGGATGGGGTCTGAGACATAACCTCTCCCCCATAACTCCATCCGCAGACCCAAAACAATGTGAACAATGGCAGGGTCATTAAGGGCTGAAGAGTGTAGTTCCAGCTGAAACTGGTGACAATAGATGTTTACAGTTTCAGTGTAGTTAGCCCCTACGTTCAGATAGATATAAGGCCTGACCAGAACTAAAGAAGCGACTTGGATGAGCAGTGAAACATCTTCACTCTTACAACGATTTGTCCAGTTGACAGATTTTAACTTCGTCTTTTGCTATGGACCACCCCTGAATGACTGAGGGTTTACACAGATTCATTTAACCTTATGCAATGGGTACATGGCCTGATCCATGGAAAAGGACACACACTTGAACTCGGTCTATCATACGGTTTCAATGTGTACATTGAGGATCTTTGCAGTATGCAGATATCAGATCATTTGCATGTCTTGTTTACATTAAAGCTCCCTAGTTCAGTGGCTAGACCATGCGCGTTTACGCACAACTGATGCATAATTAACTCATGAACTGCACAGACATTCGCTGATGCATTTTCTTTTCTTTTAGTGCCACTTTGGAAATTTCAAGCAATCTAAGTGTTGATGAATTGCTACGTCTGTTTAATTCTACCATCACTACCATTTTTGACTCCATTTAAAGCCTGGAGCCCAAAGATTGTGTCTCAGCCATGGTTAAATGAACACATGCGTGTGCTTAGGCAAGATTACAAACATGCTGAGAGGAGGTGGAAAAAGAACAGGCTGTATGTTTCTTAATAATAATAATGTGAATCTTTTTGAGTCTACCAGTAATGTAATGTCAGCATCATTGTGTGAAAGATTTCTCATCTTTTTTGTGGAGAAAATTTCTTCTATTAGGGATTCAGCTCTGCCCTGTACAGCTTCTGACCCCTCTGTAAACCCTGACTCAGCTCCGCCCTGTACAGCTGCTGACCCAGCTGCTGCTCATACCTTGAAGAAAGATCTTACTCTGTTCAGCTTCGCCTCCATAGTTCAGATGTTCTCCAACTTAGCTGTGGAGTTCCTCAGGGGTCCATTAGACCCGTTACCATTTTAACCCTTTAAACCCAGCACAGATAGCATCTAACTCCTCTTAAGTTGCCTTCAGGATGTAAAGGACTGGATAGCTTTTAACATATTAAAGCTAAACAAATATAAAACAGAAATTGTGATATTTGGGGATTTCTCTAATGCCAAAACCTGAGTTGCTACTGCCATCAGTCTGCTAGAACTCTTGGTGTTGGGTTAGGGTAAACAAATCAATCAGGTAGTCAGATTTGGCTTTTACCGACTACGTTTACTCAGTAAGATGAAGCCATAACTGCGTCACACTGACACATTTTATAGGCCAGAGGCAGCTGAAATAAATCTTGTTCAAATGCAGATTTGTGTAGTAACACAGTGAGTTCTTGGGTCTAGGCACTAATAGAAATAATCATGTTCAACATTTGTTAATTTACCTTTTGGACATTTTACCTGGACCATGTCATTCATGCCTTCATCACCTGCAGATTAGACTACTGTAACTCCATGTATGTCGGTTGGACCAGGGCTCCATTCACCGCTTACAGTTAGTCAAAATGCTGCAATGTGCATGCTCACAAACACCAGGAAATATGAGCACATTCTTCTTGTGTGTGCCTCTCTGCACTGGCTCCCTGTCAGCTTCAGGATTGAGTTAAAGATTCTGATTATGATTTTTTACATGTCTCCATGGGTTGACCCTGCCTATCTCCCTGAGCTTCCAGACAAGACTCAAGGTGTAGGCTGTGCAAAGAGGCCCCTGAGACAATCCAGCACATAACTGCAGGGTGTAAGATGCTGCATGGAAAGCATACATGGAGCGGCATAACCAAGTGGAACTATAGTGTAAAGAAACATCTCTGCAGACTATGGACTGGAGACCCGAAGGTCAAGATGGGAAACACCTTCAAAGGTTGTGGAGAATGATCAAGCCAAGATCCTGTGGGACTTACAGATACAGTCTGACAGAATGGTGATGGCGAACCAATTGGACATTGTGGTGGTGGTGGATAAACAAAAGAGCAAAGCCGTTGTGGTGGACATTGCAGAACCAAGCGATGGGAACATCAGGAAAGAGGAACATGAGAAACTAGAGAAACACCAGGGGCTCAAAGAAGAGCTGGAGAAGACCTGTAAGGGGAAGGCATCAATGGTGCCCATGGTCATCGGAGCACTCAGGGCAGTGACCCCCAAACAGGAGGAGTGGCTTCAGCAGATCCCAGGAAAAGCGTCACACATCTCAGTCCAGAAAAGGCCAGTACTAAGAACAGCAAAGATACTATAGAACCCTCAAGCTCCCAGGCCTCTGGTAGAGGACCCGAGCATGTAAAAAGGGATGATTTTTTATTTATTTTTTTTCATATGAGGTATGTGAAGAGAGAGAAACACTCCTGAAACGCAAAATATATCAAACACATCTGGCACAAATCTGGCTGCTCCAGAAACAGGCCCAAGCAAATATAAACTCAAAATGTGGATGTAAGGGTCTGCCTCCCCGAGACTGACACCACAGCTGCCCCAGGGCAGACCGGACCCTGGAGATTGGACTAGGACCTGGACCGGATTAGGATCTTGTGATGTCATCTGAAACCCTGATCGCTATGTTTCAGATGACATTACATCATACAACATTCTACAGGCCAATCATATTTAATATAGATGGGGGTGGCAAAAATGAATCTAGTTCAAATGCTTAGGTCTGATCTAGAGTAAAAGCCAAAAGTAAAATCTGTCAACTAGACAAAAAGTTGTAGGAGTGAAGACATTTCGAATACACCAAGTATGTCTCAGGTACAGTGCACACAGTGTAGTACAATAGACCTAGCCTATGTACAGAAACTGTTTCAGTGTAGGTAGCTCTTCTCTTCAAATAGATATAAGGCAATCTGACCAGAACTGAAGACGTAATCTGACCAGAACTGAAGACTTGGATGAGCAGCCAAATGTCTTCATTCCTACAACTTTTTGTCCAGTTGACAGCTTTTACTTGTGACTTTTACTCCAAATCTGGGAGTATGACATCATCGCATGTGAAAACCAACAATTAACCTAACCTGCATGAGGCTTTTTCAGGGTAAATACTACTAAATAGTACTACTTCTACTATTATTATTATTATTATATTATTATATATATTGATACTACTATTAGTACTGATACTACTGTTACTACTGATACTATTACTACTCACCTGGACTGGGTGCAGTTTTCGGGCCGTAGAGCCGATGCCTTCGACAGTGGTGACAGCGGCAAGGTGCAGAGAACAGAGAGGAGCAAGGCATGCATTCACTGCGAGATGGCTTCAGACTGCTAAAGAAAAGACACCAGATGCCTTTCCATCCTCCCGTATGCCTGTGTGTCAGATGCCCTCCCATCCTCCTGAATCCCTGTGTGTCAGATGCCCTCCCACCCCTCCATATTCAATATTAAGATATAATAGTCCCTGGTGCAGTGGTGTGGAAGGATACAGGGGGCACTGTGAGTCCAGGCTGAAGCGTGATATCATGACGGTGCACGCGCCGCATCCACCCTCAGCACAGCCGAGTTTAGTCCCAGTCAGACCCACTAAAACCAGACCAGACTGAAGTTAAACCAGGGTTAGACCAGATTTAGACCAGGGTCAGACCAGGGTTAGACCAGGGTCAGACCAGGGTTAGACCAGGGTTAGACTAGGGTTAAATTTGAGTTACACCAGGGTTAAATTTGAGTTACACCAGGGTTAGACCAGATTTTGTTAAGATTCCAGTCTGTCTCGTGTGATTGTGCTATTTTCCCCCTCCCTTCTGTGTCAGACCCTGGAGCTAGGTGGAGACTCGGGCTCCTCCCATGCACACCTGCAACTAATTGCCAATCAAGCTGCACCTGGGGAGAACAAAGGGAACCAGGACCTAACACAATGCCAGATCATCCACGTATCCACAGTGGTACAGCTCTGCTTGGCTCAGTCTCTTGTTTTGCATTTGCTACCTGCTCAGCTCCTCTGTCTCCGACCCCCCCCCCCCCCCCACTGGACTACTGCAAACAACCCCACTGTCAACCATCTGATCTACTTTCATTTGCACATTTAAAATCTGTAAATAAACATTGTTAAAGTGTTCCCCGAGTTTTATCTCGTTGGTCCCCTTGTCAGTCGGTACGAGAGATTTAGACCTGAGTTAAACCTGGGTTAGACTTGGGTTAGACTAGAGTTAGACCAGCAACAGACTAATCGTAGTTGGACGGGTATGCTACGAAGCTGGTTGGACAAAGTCAAGTTTTACTTAAGTGAATTGCTACTCAAAGCCTGAAGCTCAGTTCTGAGATAGCGAACCAAAGTTTGAGTTTCAGTCTCTGAGCAGGAAAAGGGCATGTCTGAGTGTGCTCATGTGGAAAGGGGCGTGTCTGAGTGTGCTCACAGGCGAGTATGTGGTAGCACCCCTGGGCACACCCCTGATAGTCTGCTCACCACTGGTGGCCCCAGCTAGCTTATTTTGTTTTTGGTCATTTTAAACAACTTTTTATTCCTAGGCCTACTTTAACTAGAAATTCAACTTTTAGCTTGTCTTTGTAATAAAAATGTTATCTTTCTACCTCTTTTAGTTTAAAATGTTATAATAAATATATTTCCCTAAATTTAGTTGTCTTGGTTAACTTTATTTTATTTTAGCCATATTTCATTTTTTAAACTTTTCTTAAATAAAATAAAAACATTAGGTAACACTTTAAAATACAGTCCGGGACTTGGTAACAATGGTACTTACAGGGGGAATTACCCGGTATTACCCAGTATAAGTATCACTAGAAGTACCATAGTAACTACCACTGTAAGTACCACCATAAGTCCCCCGATAAGTACCACTGTAAGTACCGGTGAGTCCCCCTGTAAGTACCACTGTAAGTACCAGTACGTCCCGGGTAAGTACCACTAAGTCCCCGGGTAAGTACCACTGTAAGTACTGGTAAGTCCCCGGGTAAGTCCCCCCTGTAAGTACCAGTAAGTCCCCGGGTAAGTCCCCCTGTAAGTACCACTGTAAGTACCGGTAAGTCCCTGGGTCAGTACCCAGGTAAGTCCCCCTGTAAGTACCACTGTAAGTACCGGTAAGTCCCTGGGAAAGTCCCCGGGTAAGTACCACTGTAAGTACCGGTAAGTCCCCCAGTAAGTCCCGGACTGTATTTTAAAGTGTTACCAAACAGGGTAATCGTTCTTCACATCTCTTGTCTTTTAATTCAGGATCTTACTTGTGTGTCTTTTTCACTAAATTTGATTGCGACTCTCGGGCCTTAAGCCCCCCAAACATAAACGCGGTGGGTGACCATTGCCCCACTAGTTTTATGCAGAGTGGGCTGTCTGCTCAGTAGCTGATTATAAAATATTCAATTATAAAAGCTAATAAGAAACTATATACATTTCTGTAATTTGACCTATTTGCACCAGAGTTTTGCTCTTCTACTTTGCCTTTTAACAATTTTAGTTTCATAAATTCTAGCCCAAAATAAATTGGAAAAAGCAGCATACTTAATGCTCACTGCTTCATCCAATAGTTTGTGTAGATGCAGATTGTGAGCCTAAATGTGCACTCTGCATAATACTCTACATGGGACTGCAGTGCACAAACGAACCAGGAGCAAAGTGCGGTTTTCTGAAGCTATGGGAGGATGAGTGGCGTGATCCACACAGTGAATAGAGTGGAATATAAAACTTAGGACAGAAGAGCTGTGCATAAGAGTGCTCCCTCTAATGAGTTAAACATCCATCTGCACGCTTGTGTATCTAAGTGATTATATGTGATGGAGAGGGTTTACCACAGCGTATAACCACAGCCCACACATTCAAACTATAGCACGGATCAGTAATACGTGCAGAAAGACTTCTTCAAAGGGACAGATCGGCGCTAAGTCTTAACTCTGAACCAGCTCCAGACCAGTTTAGCTCTGTTGCTCTCTTACTATAGTGATGTCACCACGCTGAAAAGAATATGATAAAGGAAATCCACGGTTTGAGCTTGACTAACCGAGCTTAGCGATCTCGTTTCATAGTATACCCCTCTGGTCTAACCCTGATCCTAAAGAGACAGGCTACAGTGTGATGAGACCGTCTGGTGCATTGTGGGAAACAGTTTGTGGGTAGAATTCTTACATTTCCTGCGCAGGTAGGACAAGAGGGTCATTTCAGGGTCAGGATTCTTCTCAACTACCTGAAACAGACAAAGGACCAAAAACTCCAACAAGACATAAAATGCTGCAATACTACATCATGTACATAGCTGAAACACTGTAGTACTACACCATATACACAGTCTAAAATGCTGTAGTACTACACCAGCCAGAACTGGACAAGGTCTAGACCAGGACGAAACCAGAGCTGGACTCGGACTAATACAAGACTAAACCAGAGCAATAGCAGAACTGGACCAGTTCTGCTATTGTTCTGGTTTAAACTAGGATTGGACCAGGACTAAACCAGGTTTAGTATCCTGCAGTTGTCAGTACTATAAATGAGTGTTTTGAAGAAAAGGTCAAAGTTTCACAGAGTTAATGTTTGATCAGAAACATCTGCACATTTCACAACAATCCACAGTCCTAAAACCAGACTGGGATCCAGACCACACTTTAATCCTGGTTTAGTCCTGGCTTAATCCCACACCGCTGCTGGGATGAGTGGTTAGATAAAACATTCACCTCAGTCTTACAGTTTGGATCAGGGTTTAATCTCGGTCTCCTGGTCCAGTCCTGGTTTAGTCCTGGTTTAGTCCTAGTTTA
The DNA here is from genome assembly GCA_019594935.1 of Periophthalmus modestus. NCBI lineage: Eukaryota > Metazoa > Chordata > Actinopteri > Gobiiformes > Gobiidae > Periophthalmus > Periophthalmus modestus. Next base: position 8,393,870 of record JAIEZT010000084.1, read on the forward strand.
ATGCTGGTCTAGTCATGGGTTAATATTGGTCTAGTCCTGGTTTAGTCCTAGTCCAGTTCTGGTCCAGTCCTGGTCTAATCCTGGTTTAGTCCTGGTCCAGTCCTGGTCTATTCTGTGTTTAGTCCTGGTCTAGTTCTGGTCTAATCCTCGTTTAGGTCTGGTCCAGTCCTGGTCTAGTCCTGGTCCACTCCTGGTCCAATCCTGGTCTAGTCCTGGTCGAGTCCTGGTCTAGTTCTGGTTTAGTCTTGGCCTCCTGATTAAGTGTATAAATCCATTGGTTTCAGTCTCTGATGATGCCTCATGAGGAGCTCACAAGACCAAAACCACAATTAGAAATATCACTGTTTCAAATATCAGTCGCGGTAATAGTACTAGCAGGAGTAGTAGTAGTAGTAGTAATAGTAATATTAGCAATAGTAGTAGTGGTAGTGGTAGTACCGTTAGTAGTAGTAGTAGCAGCAGCAGCACTAGTAGTAGGAGTAGTAGCTGTAGCAGTAGTAATGGCTGTAGTAGAATCAGTGGTAGTAGCAGCAGTAGTAATAGGAGTAGTACATTTTAAAAGTAATTGTCTCATTGAAACTAAAAAAGGTTAAATCTTGTTTTTACCTTTTTGCCGTTGACAAAGAAGATGAGGTCATCAGATCCTGACCAGGTCCCCGCCTCAGACCCGTTCTGGACATGGATCTTTGTGTCCCTCATTCTCTACTCTGGCTTAGTCCTGCTTTAGTCCTGGTTTAGTTCTAGGTTAGTCCAATTTCACCCAAGTTCAAAACTCAATTTCAGATCCAGCCCTATTAAGCCCCTAGCTTAGTCCTGGTTTAGACTTTGGTTTAGTCCTGGTTTCAACCTGGGTTAGTCGTGGTTAAATCCTGGTTTAGACCTTGCTGTGTCTGTTGCGAGGTTTAAAGAGCAATCCTGGGCCCGCCCTACTGTGGTGTCCTCCTCTGTGATTGGCAGAAGCATGTTCTCTCTGTACTTTATGTAGAACAAGGCAGAGGTATTTTTCTGACATTATTGGAAGTTGCAGTAACAATTCTCGTGTCCTGTTTGCTACAGTTAACAGATTAACAAACCCTCCGCTGCTGTGCTGTGCCTTGATGTGTTACCCACAAAATTTCTAAAGTCTGTGCTCAACAGTTTGCTATCACCACTCGCTTGTATAGTTAATATATCACTTCAATTGGAACATTCCCAAGAGCTTTGAAAAGTGTGGTTATCAAGCCTGTCCTAAAGAAGAGCAGTCTTGATTCCAAAATATTGAACAATTACCGACCAATCTCAAATCTGCCATTTTTAGGCAAAGTCCTGGAAAAAGTTGTTTACCAACAGCTAATTAACTTCCTCCAAATTAACAACTCCTTTGATATTTTCCAGTCGGGTTTTAGACCCCACCACAGCACTGAGACTGCTCTTATCAAGGTGACAAATGACATCCGCCTGAACACTGATGCAGGCAAAATCTCAGTCTTGATCCTGTTAGATCTGAGTGCTGCCTTTGACACTGTGGATCATGGGATCCTCTTACAGAGACTAGAGCACTGGGTGGGCATCTCTGGTACGGCACTAAACTGGTTCAAGTCCTATCTAGAAAACAGGGAGTTCTTTGATGAAATTGGAAAATGTGTCTCAGATAAAATGTCCCTGAGCTGTGGGGTGCCCCAGGGGTCAATTCTGGGACCCCTGTTGTTCAATCTGTACATGCTGCCATTAGGCCAGTTAATATGCAGCAACAATGTGTCCTACCACAACTATGCAGTTGACACTCAGATCTATGTCTCACTGGCAGCAGGTGAATATGGACCAATGGATTCACTCTGCACCCGACAGATCGGTGTGTGGATGCAAAACAACTTTCTTCAGCTAAACTCAGACAAGACTGAAGTCATAGTCTTTGGTCCACAGAAACATAGAGAAAGTGTCAGCAGTCACCTCCATTCTCTTTCTCTAAAACCTTCAAATCAGGCAGGAAATTTAGGGGTAATAATGGATTCAGACTTGAACTTCAACAGCCACATCAAATCAATAACATCTGCAGCTTTCTACCATCTAAAAAAACATTGCAAAAATCAAAGGTATACTGTCAAAGCCAGACTTAGAGAGACTTATCCATGCATTTGTCTCCAGTAGGTTAGACTACAGTAACAGGCTGCTCACTGGCCTCTCCAAACGAGCCTTAGACAGCTGCAGTACATTCAGAACACTGCTGCTCAGGTCCTGACCAGAACCAGGAAGTACGAGCACATAAGTCTTGTACTCAGGTCTCTGAACTGGCTTCCTGTAGCTCAAATAATAGACTTTAAAGCAGCTCTGCTTGTGTACAAGTCTCTTCATGGCTTAGGTTCAAAGTACATCTCTGACGTTAGTGCCATATGAACCATCTCGTACTCTAAGGACTTAAGGGACCGGCCTCCTGCTGGTGCCCAGAGTCAGGACTAAACATGGGGAATCAGCATTTCAGTTTTAGGCAGTTAAAACATGGAACAATCTTCTTGAAGATGTGAGACAGGCCTCTACTTTGACAATGTTTGAATCCACGCTCAACAGTTCTGTTTATCTGTGCATATGACTGAAAGGTTTTTATTCTGCACTCTTTAGTTTTAATGTCAATTTTATGATGATCATTTGTGATTATTTATGTCTTGGTTTGTGTGATTTTAGTGTCTTTCTTATTCTGTAAAGCACTTTGAATTACCTTGTGTACGAATTGTGCTATACAAAAAAACTTGCCTTGCCTTGCCTACTTTCATTGATCGAGGCATGTGACTGATCGGTATCAGAGGGATTTCATGTAAGTATTAAATAATTATAATTATTAGGGTCTGCTGCTTTCACAGTGATGAGTGCATGGGCAAAGCCTCCATCATTAAGAGCAGTATCCACGCACCCATGCTAATGTAGTGGGGTTGTCTGCATTCCCCTGCTGTCCTCGAAAGCACCCGTGTGGGCTCCACCCTTGACCCCGCCCTCCTAGTTAGGGACTATTTAAGGCACCTGTTGCCTATATGGCACTCTCTTTGCTGCTGCTAGTCTGCTGCTGTGCCTGGACTTTGGTGTATTGCGAGGTTGGAAAAAGGCTTTTAATATGACTTAAATCACAAGTAACACACAATTTATTTTCATTAGTCCTGCTCTGCAGTGTTGGTCGGGGGGAATCTAACCCACAGCAAATTCGCGACAGAGGGCTGATTTGGCTCTTTTAAAGGGTGGTAAGTAGGAGATAAGGGAGCAGGATATGGCAGAGGTGGGCCTTTTTAACAGATTTTGTTGTTTTTCAGGCTAAACCTGCTGCTGTTTTTTTGCACACTGTTTTGTTGTTTTGGATTTTGTTTTGCATTTGTTTTTGCCCTTTGTTTTGTATTTTTGTTTATCAGTACGTTGCCTAACTGGGTCAAGTTTTAATCAATTTTGTTTTGTTTCAGCGACACTGGGTGCCTTCTGGTGGTTGGGCTAGGCACATTGGTGAGGTTCCCCCACCTTTGCATGTGATTTAGTGCTCTGGGATCACGAGTTTAGTTTTGTGTACTTTTCAGTTTGCTGTGGTAGCACCCCTGGGCACACCCCTGATAGTCTGCTCACCACTGGTGGCTCCAGCTAGCTTATTGTTTTTGGTAATTTTAAACTACTTTTTATTCCTAGGCCTATTTTAACCAGAAATTCAATTTTTAGCTTGTCTTTTGTAATAAAATTTAATCTGTATCTTTTTTTATTTAAAATGTTATAATGAATATATTTTCCCAAATTTGGTTGTTTAGGTTAACTTTAGTTTTATTTTTGCCATATTTGGAATTTTTAAACTTTGATTAAAATGGTTTTATTTAATAATTCTTCACTAATCTTTAATTCAGGATCTCACTTGTGTCTCTTACACTAAATTTGATTGTGACCCTCGGGCCTTAAGCCCCCCAAACGTAAATGTGGTGGGTAACCGACCGTCTTTGCCACACTAACATGCAGGACTATACCAGGACTAGATGAGGCATATTACTATTTGGCTTTGAGTAGTAGTATTGGCAGCAGTAGTAGTAGTTCCGCTGTAGTTGTGAATGACATGTGCCAGTGCTCATCATTCACCAATGACCACACGGTGGCATGGAGAAAGTCGAGAGCTTTCAAAACACATTGTATATTATTACCGGGGTAAGAGGTATAGACTGTATGTTACCGTGGCAACAGATGTTTTCGCAAAAAAAAAATATTTGCACCATTCACTGTTGTCCACTGTCTTGACCAAGTTGTCCACTGTCTTGACCAAGTTGTCCACTGTCTTGACCAAGTTGTCCACTGTCTTGACCAAGTTGTCCACTGTCTTGACCAAGTTGAGCGCTTCCTCTCCACCTCCAGCCTTAGCAGGCTGGAGGTGACTCTGCAGTCATGGGACATGCATACTTATTATTGTGTAATCCCTCAGTTGTTCATGTCAGACATAGAGTAAAACCTAAAAGTAAAATCTGTCAGCTGGACAAAAAGTTGTAGTAGTGAAGACATTTGGCTGCTCATCTATTCTGCTTCTTCAGTTCTGGTCAGATTACTGATGGACATTGCCTTATATCTATCCGAGGGGAGGAACTGTACTGAAACTGAAAAGTTATTGTTCACAGCTTCTGTATGTAGGCTAGGTCTACTGACCTACACTGTGTCCTGTGCCTGTGTTGTAATGTCTAATTTGGCGGGCCAACACGCACGACTCAGGGAGCGGTTTAACAGTGTTTATTTACAGAAGTGCGCACACGCACATGCGCACACGCACGAAGGTAGAGTCTCTCTCGGGACTGGGAACAAGGTGACGAGCAGGGTCCAGTGAACAGAGATAGACAGGTGAGACGAGGCAACGATACCAGTGAGGAGCGGGATCCAGGACGAGACGCAGACAGCTGAACAGGCGGAGCAGGACGCAGGATTGTGGAGACAAGGAGTAATCCAGTGAGTACAAGGTAACGGGTACAGAGCAACAAAATTAACTGAGCTAGAATAGTCACGTTTGCACACGGACGATCTGGCTCCAAGTGACTGCTTCCAGCCCTTCTTATACCCACGGCAGGTGGAGGTAATTACACTGATGTGCAGGTGTGCATGGGAGGGACTGGAAGCTCCGCCCAGCTCCGGAGTCAGCAGGTGAGGGAGGGGGGAGGAGAACACAGGAAACAAGCAGGAACAGGCAGATCATGACAGCCTGAGACATAATTGGCATATTGATTCAGGTCTTATTGGGTGCTTTCACACCTATTAGCATCCTGGCTAGCTCTATTGTTGTTATTAACAAGTAATAGTAAACACTGAGTGTATGGGCGAAGCCCTACAGGGCGTAGGGCCTATTGGTTAACGATGGATGCACAGGCGATACTGCCTTTAATCCCACCAGTATCCAACCCAGTGGGCAATCATTGCACATTGACTCAATGTTAAGTATTAAATGTTATCAATGACAAATATGCTTGGATATTGCCTTAAAAGCTGGGGGTGACTGGGGGCGACAGAGGGCGACAGACAGTTGACAAAGCCCCTACAATGCATAGCCCCTGTAGGGGCTTGGGCCTAAATAACCACAAATTGTTCAGCCCTGTTCTGAATCCACATATTAGCTTCAGACAGGGAAAAAAAAAAAAACATTCTAGATTATGTTTACACAGAGGCCGTGGGATAGTTGTTTGTAGATGCCTGTGTGTTCTGTATGCAACAAACCACTTCCATTCATCTTCTTCAGCTTATCCGAGGCCAGGTTGTGGGAACATAGGTCTAAGCAAGGACTCCCAGACTTCCCTCACTCCAAACACTTTTCTAAGGGAGTGCCAGGCCACCATAAGCCGCTTTTTAACCGTTTGCATCTGTAATCTTGTCCTTTCGGTCATTACCCAAAGCTCATGGCCATGCCTGTGTATCAGACACAAGCTCTAAACCAGGACTAAACCAGGATCTTGAGTAGGAACATAGACTGATTGTTCAATCAAGAGCTTTGCCTTTGGACTCAGCTCCTTCTTCACCACAACAGTCCGATACAGCAACCGCATCACTGTGGATGCTGCACTGATCAAACTGTTAATCTCACGCTCCATCCTTCCCTCACTCGTGAACAACACTCCTCCACTTGAGGGAGGGACTCTCCACCCACCCGGAGAGGGCAACACCTTTTTCTGGTCAAGCTTCGGATTTGGAGCAGGCGATTTTCATTCCAGCCGATTTACACTCGGCTGCAAACCGTCCCAGTGCCTGCTGCAGGTCCTGGTTCAATGAAGCCATCAGGACAACATAATCTGCAAACAGTAGAGGTGAGATCCTGTGGTCCCCCGACCGGACCCTTGACATTCAGAGATTTAAGACACTCAGAACGGACCTCGTCCAACCCCCGGCGCCACCGAGGAGCTTTAACCACATCAGTGACTTCAGCCAGAATGATGGATGAGTCTTTGCTTCCTCCTAGGGAGATGTGACTTTGGGATTGAGGAAATTCTCAAAGTATTCTTCCCACCATCTAACCACATCCCCAGTTGAGGTCAGCAGCTCTCCACCCGCATGGTAAACAGTGTTGGTGAAGTACTGCTTCCCCCTCCTGAGGCATCAGATGACTTGCCAGAATGTCTTTGAGGCCTGCTTTTTCCCCCTCACCTGAAGAACAAATAACTTGCGTAATGATTCCATTTCTTTTTCTTGAACAGTGGTTACTTAAGTTTTAAATTTTTAGTGAAAATAAGGGTTTTGGTCTCAAATATTCAATTGCAATATTGTAGCTCCTCCACCACTGCATAAGGGACAACTTAAAAACATAATTGAACTACGACTGTGACAAAAGAAACATGGACTGACGGACTTTTATTAAACGTAAGGAAGAAACGGAAAAGTTTTTGACAGTGACAGAAACTTTTGGAAAGTCACGGGAAAGTTTATAGACTGTGCAAGACAGTTTTTCAAGAGTGCATGAGAGTGTTTTTAAAAGTGTGCAAGCAAGTTTTTAAAGTGTGCAAGAAAGTGGGTGAGAGTTGCAGATCGGAGGTTTGTTAGGGCAAGATATTATTATATTATAGTATTATATATAAAAATATAATATTTTATCATAATAGAATTCTACCTAAAATAGTAGAGAACTAGAGAATAGTAGAGAATAGTAGAGAACAACTAAGCGTGCTGCTTGTGACTCCACTAAAGCTGCATTCAGTAAATTTGTAACTAAAAAACAAAACGTGGACGCATAGCACATTAACAAGCATGGTTATAAAATATAATCTGAACTCCTATTGAAATGTGCCAAACAAATTTACTTACAAAAAATTAAAGATAAATGATGAATACATACATTTTCTCTATTATTTGTGCCTCTGTGGCCTCTTTCAAAGTCAGTTTATCAAATAATTAGACTTGAGTTTAACCAAACTTACATGATACAAAATCAATGGTTAAAGTGCCACAGTGAATGATGCTTTGTACAATGTAAAGAAAAGCAGTATTTTAAACTCATCTGACAGTAATGATTTTAACTTAGCATTATTCAACTTAAGATTATTTGATTAGATCATGCTGAAATTTAAGTAAACAATTCAAACCTTTTTTTTTATAATATTCATCACTTTAAATTTTGGATATTTTAAATATAGATACAGATTTCTTATGGAAACCTATTTACACACTGAGGCAAAAACGAACAACTTGTTCATTCAAGTTGGAATAGATTTTTGAATAGATTTTAGTTTTGACTGAAGTGGATTTGAGACAGGTCTTTGGCCTGTTGTGTCTGGGTGGGCGTGGTCTGAGTGCAGTGGCTCTGGGTGCATTTCTCCAGCTCTGAACTGAATGGTCACATGACATGGACTGGCTCTGCTTCTGTTGTCTGCTGTGTCACTGAGAATGATTAACTGAAGTAAAACCAAAGAAAGTACTGCTGGGTCTGAAACTCATATGTGGACTGAGCTCCTCCTCCACTGGTCACATGACAAATGAATGAACTGAATCAAAAGCTTTGACAAATGCTCTGCTGCTCCTCGAAGGCCCATAAAACTGTCACTGCTGCTGCGTTTGGGCTGTGTTTGCCTGGGCATGCACGACTGGAACCTGTTCTCAGATCCACACAGTTAAAGATTTTGTTTGTAACAAATTTCAAAATTTTTAAGTATTCATTTATTTTAAATAGTTTTCCTCCATTCCTGAAAACAACCGTTTACGAGTGTAGCATTATTTAGGCTAAATCTTTCATTGTACATCAGCGCTGTGGCACTGGGGCTGTAACATACTGTATATGCAACTCATTTGAAATGGCACTTAGAATGGCCACAATTAAAATTAGAAACTGAAGTTTTTAAGCAGCATAACTTCCAGTGCAAACAACATCTCTAGCTTTATTATGCATGAAACCTGAGCCCACTGGGTTCTGAAAGGCTTTAAACTGTTTGTTGTAAATGTTTAGTTGACAAACTATGATACTTTATACTAGGTCAGAATGTCACTTCCCCTGAAGGTGTTTTTGCATTTCAATCTGAATCATATTATTAGAACATAAAACAATGGCTTTTTAATGATTGTAAAAAAAAAAAAAACAATTCTTGAGAAAGATTACTTAAGGTCACAATTATGACCCAGAAGGTGTAGACTCCCAGCCAACTTCCCTCCCTGTGTGGACCAGGTGCAAATGGACCTGCACAGGGATGAAATGAGAAGGGACAGAGCCGAGAGCCCATTGGTTCTTAATAGTAAGAATTATAATACTTCTTTCTCATAACAACTAAATGATGTAGTCAAAATAAAGTCATTTAAATGTATTTGAAACATGAAAAAAAAGAAAAATGTCCAGTAGTATAAATGTGTCTAAACTGAATGATAATTAAGCACTAGGAAATTTGGTAGAGGTGAGTCCCAATCCAATCCCAATTAAAACCCGGTTTTAAATTGTTTTAGGTATTTGCAAATAGAATAAATAATTTCCATGAATGGTTCAAATTATATGAATGTCAATAGGATAAAATAAAGTCTGTGTTAACAGGGGGAGGTTGCAATTAGTATAACATAGAGCTAAACTGGACAGCATGACAAAGGACAGTTATTGATAAGGCAGTAATTATGGAATCAAATATACGCTGATGCCTCTCAATAGATACACAGGGATTTACAACCAGCACTGCACAAAAAACCCAAGTAGAAATACTAGGGAAAAAAGAAAAAAACAAAACAAAAATACAAACACTATGGTCATGGACATTCAGTGAAGCTGATACTGGCAGGTTATTGACCTTGTATGAGCTCAGTGTTTGGACTCACAGATGTAACAAATATGTAACAAATAGGACAAACAAGTGTCATGATAAACCACCTGACACCTGGCAGACTATCTCATTACTTGACCAAATGAGGTAACAAATCATGAACAGAATGATGTGGTTGGATGTCTTGCTATTAGCGCTGATGGCAACGTGATCCACACCCAGCATTCTTGATTTTTTTATACATGAGATCTTAATTAGGAGAAGGATAGACACTCCTCTCCAACCTGAAACAAGTGTCCTTAGAAATCTTCAAGATAATGAAATCTCTATTACGAAGCACTGCATAACTGAAGTCTATAGTTCTCTCCCAACAGGTCCAGAGACTCTGAAACCCCCTGGTGACTGGTGATGATAACCTAACCTAACCTAAATCAAACAGATTCTTAGGTCCAAACAAAAGATACTTAATAGTTGCAAAAAACTGTTAAAGTCAAACGGGCAGACAAAAAAGTGACAATACCAATTAGATCATCATTATTAATTGCATCAGAGCTTAACTTTCTGGATGCTCATTGAAACAGATTATTTGGCCTGGCTTGTTTCTTAATCATGACTGTGGCATTGCCTGGGTACTCTCAAAGAAATACTGCATTGACTTTATTGACGTTTATTATAGTACTTGCTCCGCCTATTATCTGGTATTTTGAATCAGTCCAACCCAACAACCCTCTACATTTTAATAATGGATCAAATATTAGGACCAAAAGAAAGGATAGGGTCCCATTATCATTGACTCAGAATACCATGAAATGTCTTGGTGGTGCCACAAAAAACAATAGTATAATTGGCTCTCCTCCAATGCTAATTTATATTTCCCAGGACAGCCCTGCCTGGCAAGTGTACCTGTTTATCCAAAACCAGAGTATTTAGTTCCCATACTCTTCTCTTATATTTCTGATTATTATAATTTCCCACACTCTCACAGTGTGAGATGCTAGAACCACTATCTAGCCTCTGTTAATTGTTCCTGGGTGTGAGGCAGGTGGTCAGTTTCCCATAAAAAGTACTAGGTATACTAAAACCATTGCATGAAAAGAGCGCAGTCATGGTACTAACTTGTCTCCTAACCCCATGTCGTCTATTGCAGGTCTTGATTATAGGTCATTAACCATTTCTGCCAAGCCTAATATGTCTGTCAACCCTATACACAGTGATCTTTGGACAGTTGCTGGGAGCAGAGCCACAAAATGTCTTTTCCCATTTAAATCAGAAGGTGAAAAAATATCAATACTGTAATAAATGGGCTTTTGGATTTTGTACCACGTAAATCCACATACTTTAATATAGCAAAATTATTTTCTTTGTGTTTACTTATTGTGGTCATGTATGAGTAGTTATGGTGAGAAAGTTATAAAGTCTCCAGATTACAGCAGATAATTTGAACTTGGTGTGTTTAGTCTTCTCATGTATGTGTACTCTTTTGCTTTTATCCTTAACATTATAGTTCTTGTTTAAATGTTATTCTTGGAGGGTTTAGGACTTTATGTTATGTTTTTATTATCATTTTCTGGTTGTTTGATGTTGTTTTCCTTTCACTGTTTGTTCACATCATGTAACATGGTGTGAAGAGGGGAACCTGTAAGGTTTTTTTCTAGCACTGCAGCACTACTCCAAACTCATTTCTTGATTTACTAATGCTAGAGCAAATAACTCGGATATGGATATGGAATGCAGGGGGGATCATTAGGATGCTATGGAGACCAGCTGGGGACTACAAGGACTATGGACAAGAAGACAATACCTATGATCTTGTCTTGTGATTAAAGCCATTTCGTATCTGTAGCCCCTATTCACCAAGAACTATGTGACCTCCACTCTGGGAGCGTCATAAAACAATGACATTGTTTGACTTTAAAACAATCACATTGTTTGATTTTGCCTAAAGGTTTCTTAACATGTGACAACATGCTGACCAGAAGAAGACACACGCACACACGCACACATGCACACATGCACACATGCACACATGCACACTCATACATTGGGAGACCCTTTAAAAGCTGTCAACACAAACATCTCAGGACTCTCTTCCTATCCTTTCCGGAGAGTCCGGTGCTTCATGGCTCTTGACTTTATACTTCAGTCTCTTGGTCCTCTTTGATGCTTGCAACAGAAACATACAAGTCTTATAAGTATAACAAGTTATGCCAGTCGTCCAGGGTGAGCCCGTATAATGTAAACTTTGTGCAGGTCTTATAAAGTATCTGCTGAGGCACTTCCATCCAAAACATCTCCATGATTTTGAACTGGATATCTTCCATCGGAAAGCACAGTGTTTCAAACAGGTTTCATTTGACAAAACTGTATTTGCTTCCTCTTCCCATTTTTGTTTAATATAGTCTGTCTTTGAGATTTTAATGTCCTGAAAGTCCTTATATAATCTAGAAATCAATTTCAAACCTGAATCATCCTGATAAGTCTTAATAAAGATCTTTAATAAAGACATTTCAAAATCATTTCTATCTTTTGGAATGAAGCTTGTTATATAATGATGAATTTGTAGTAATCTGAAAAGTCATTATTATTCATCTGGTATTGTCTTTGAATTGACTGGAAGTCCTTCATGATTTCCTTGGAAAAATATGTACAATATGATGTTAAGCCTTGCCCAATCCAGCTTTAATACATCCCATCTTAAGTGTCTGGTGCAAAAGCAAGGTCGTTAGAAGCCCACCTCAATATTTGGATCAATTCATGCAAGTTGTTTTTTGTTTATTTTTTGTTGTTGTTTTTTTTTATTTAACCACTGATTACCTTGTTGCATCTGTTTCTTTTCTCTTTTGTCTCCTAATATGGCCTGAATTGGGCATTCATTAGACATTTTTATTTCTATTTCCTTCCACCTGGCTTCATCATCTGTATTACACCAATAGACCAGGGTTCTAATTTGGGCTGATGTGTAATGGTCCTTCAAATAGGGTAAAGCAAGGCCCCCTTCCTCCTTTGCCAACTGAAAAGACTTTAGTCTTAGTCTTGGACATCTGCAACTTTTTACCATCTAAAAAACATTGCAAAAATCAAAGGTATACTGTCAAAGCCAGACTTAGAGAGACTTATCCATGCATTTGTCTCCAGTTGGTTAGACTACTGTAATGGCCTGCTCACTGGCGTCTCCAAACAAGCCTTAAGACAACTGCAGTACATCCAGAACGCTCCTGTCCTGACTACAGTCATAAAGTATGAGCATAGTATGAGCATAAAGTCTTGTGCTCAGGTCTCTGCACTAGCTTCCTGTAGGTCAAAGAATAGACTATAAAGCAGCCAAGCACCAAAGTACATCTCCGACATGTTAGTGCCATATGAACCATCTCACACTCTGAGGACTTCTGCCTCCTGCTGGTGCCCGGAGTCAGGACTAGACTTGGGGAATCAGCATTTCAGTTTTATGCAGCTAAAACAGTCTTCCTGAAGATGTGAGACAGTCCTCTACTTTGACAATATTTAAATCCACACTCAAAACAGTTCTGTTTAGCTGTGCATATGACTGAAAGGTTTTGATTCTGCACTCTTCTGTTTTAATGTTAATTTTATTATGATTATTTGTGATTATTTATGTTTTCATTCGTGTGATTTTAGTGTTTTTCTTATTCTGTAAAGCACTTTGAATTACCATTTGTACGAATTGTGCTACACAAATAAACTTGCCTTGCTTTGAGTGACAGAATGGCGGGAAATAATCCAGGAAATCACATTGTAGGATTTTTAATGAATTAATTGGTAAATTCCTCCACTAGTTACCTGTATTAATGGCACCTGTTTGAACTTGTTATCAGTATAAAAGACACCTGTCCACAACCTCAACCAGTCAGACTCCAAACTACACTATGGAGTTTGGAGTCTGACTGGTTCTATTAGAAAATGGAAGACATACAAGACCACTGATAATCTCCCTTGCAAGATCTGGTGTCAAAATGATCCCAAGAACGGTGAGCAAAAATCCCAGAACCACATGGGGGGACCTAGTGAATGATCTGCAGCGAGCTGGGACCAAAGTAACACAGGCTACCATTAGTAACACATAACACCGCCAGGGGCTCAAATCCTGCAGCGCCAGACGTGTCCCCCTGCTTAAGCCAGTACATGTCCAGGCCCCCAGAAGAGGATTGGGAGACTGTCACATGGTCAAATGAAACTAAAATAGAACTTTTTGTTTGTTATTATATTGTTGTATGGCAAATTGGTAGTCATATATTGTAATTGTTTATTGACATGTGTTTTTAATGTGTGTTCACCTGCCCAGGGACTGCAGATGGAAAATAGCAGTAGCTAAATCTGATACAAATCATCTTTTCCTCGTAAGATTAATGAATTTGTATATGGTCCCTGACAAATAAAGAATAAAGAAAGAAAGAAAGAAAACTCAACTTGTGTTTGGAGGAGAAATAATGCTGAGTTACATCCAAAGAACACCATACTGTGAAGAATGGAGGTGGAAACATCATGCTTTGGGGCCGTTTTTCTGCATAGGGACCAGGACAACTGATCCGTGTAAAGGAAAGAATGAATGGGGTCATGTATTGTGAGATTTTGAGTGAAACCTCCTTCCATCAGCAAGGGCATTGAAGATGAAACATGGCTGGGTCTTTCAGCAACAATGATCCCAAAAACACTGCCCAATGAATGAAGGATTGGCTTTGTGAGACGCATTTCAAGGTCCTGGCATGGCCTAGCCAGCCTCCAGATCTCAACTCCAGAGAAAATCTTTGGAGGGAGTTGAAAGTCCGTGTTGCCCAGCGACAGCCCCAAAACATCAGTGCTCTAGAGGAGATCTGCATGGAGGAATGGGCCAATCTAACAGCAGCAGTGTGTGAAAACCTTGTGGAGACTTATAGAAAATGTTTCACCTCTGTCATTGCCAACAAAGGCCATATAACAACGTATTGAGATGATTTTTTGGTATTGACCAAATACTTATTTTCCATCATAATTTGCAAATAAATTCTTTAAAAATCAGACAATGTGTTTTTCTGGATTTTTTTTCCCTCATTTTATCTCTCATAGTTGAAGTGTACCTATGATGAAATTTACAGACCTCTCTCATCTTTTTTTAAGTGGGAGAACTTGCACAATTGGTGGCTGACTGAATACTTTTTTTGTCCCACTGTAGCAAATGGCTAAGCAGTTCTACAAGTCTATTACAGTTAGGCGAGCGATTGTATATTCATCCAAGCACTAGGTGGTGCTGTTGTACCATATTCCAGCTGTATAATATCCTAACCACAAGGAATGAGAGTGATTCATTTTCATAAATGTTTTGTAAATTACTTTTGTAACTTTTTGTTTTTTATGACTTCTAGTCATTACAGATACAGTGCAGATAAATGCTTTGGGTCCTGATGTTGGGGCTTTCGTGGTGTGTCGTTCTGAACATACGGTGTGCATTCCCAGATGCTTAAGGACAGTGCGTGGGCTTCAGACCTCCCTGGAGCAGCACTGAAGCGGGACACAGACAGAGACAACTGTTTCCCTCTCGGGCTGTAGGTGCTGAGTGGACAGTGGTGCAGGTATATTGATCTGGTGGACCCCCTCCAGAAACGGAGATGGGTCTACCAAAACATGTTCAAAGACCAGCTCTAGAATGTCATCCATCTAAGCTGCAATGAGAGACAATAGCATTTTTTTTTTAATTAATTTTTTTTAAATTTTTTATTTATTTATTTTTAAAATAAACTTTATTCTGTTTTTTAAGTGTCGTGTTTAAATGATATTAAAATGTACTGTGCATTACTGTTTGCACATTTTTTTAATTATTATTTTGATTATCTTTTGTTGTACATCAATAAATAACTGTTTCTTTTCACTACTTTAATGTACCACATGATAAAACCAAAACGTAAGTGGCTCAAGGCTTTGTAGAATGGCACTTAGGTAGTATACCACTAGAGGTCACCATAGGTCAATAAAGGCATCTCCTAACGAGCCTTAACACACCAATACATCCAGAATGCTGCTGCTCGGGTCCTGACTAGAACCATAAAGTATGAGCACATAAGTTCTGTGCTCAGGTCTCTGCAGTGGCTTCCTGTAGCTCAAAGTATAGACTTTAAAGCAGCTCTGAGTCTCTCCATGGCCTAGCACCAAAGTACATCTCCGACATGTTAGTGCCATATGAACCATCTCACACTCTGAGGACTTCAGGAACCGGCCTCCTGCTGGTGCCCAAAGTCAGGACTAAACATGGGGAATCAGCATTTCAGTTTTATGCAGCTAAAACCTGGAACAGTCTTCCTGAAGATGTGAGACAGGCCTCTTCTTTGACCATGTTTAAATCCGGGCTCAAAACAGTTCTGCTTAGCTGTGCATATGACTGAAAGGTTTTTATTCTGCACTCTTCTGTTTTAATGTTAATTCTATAATGATGATTATTTACGTTTTGATTTGTGTGATTTTAATGTCTTTCTTATTCTGTAAAGCACTTTGAATTTCATTAATCCAATTAAATAGCACACATTTTCTCACTAGTATTCCTACACACTCTGCAATTCAGTAAACCACTAATTTCCTTAGTCTTACATTCCCAGTCCAAGTCCCCCTAGTGGCTTTATATTTCACACACAAAGACGATCTACTTTGGTTTATCTTATTATAAAGGCTGTTTGTTTTATCTAAAGAGTTGATAGGTGTATTTGTTATGGATATATAATGTTAATGTTATTAAAGTAAATTTGGTGTACACACTTACCAGTGACGTGCAGTCAGGGGAGGCAGGTGAGGCCGTGCCTGTCATCACAGAAAAAAAAAATAATGAAATGGTTATATTTATCCAATGATTTGTACTATAAAGTTATTTTCTATTTAACTTTGCAATTTTGATTATTTTTTTATTCAAAATCGCAGAATTTTTATGTTTACCATTCAAATACGGAGAAGAGACATGCGGAGAGGCACCACCCATTTGTGCCTCACCATGGACTGACTGTGCTGTAGCTCAGCAGTACTTTAAGTGCCTGTGAAAAGGCACCCGGTGAGGCACGTAGTTACCTGGCCTCATGGTAGGGGGCACTGTGAGCCCAGGGATTCTTGCAGAATAGTGACAGCAAACTACAATTTAGAGCAATCCATTCACTTTTTTCTTCATGTCTGGCCCTACTTTTTAAATGGAGGAAGATTATATATTAAAGCTCAAGCAGTTTTCTAAACTGGACTTGGGGTCAAAGCAGGAGATTATAATTAAAGGAAGACCAAAGCTTAAGGAGCTAAGTGGTTTGTTCCAGACTATGGGAAGACTCGCTCTTTTCAAATAGTGGTATGAAACTTTAAGACAAATATAGTTTTTGGTTTTTTTTGTTTGTTTGTTTTTTTATACTGCGAAACCACTTTAACGGTGTTGTGCAGTCTTTGTTTAATGCAATTTTCAGTATCTTTTTGGATAAGCCTTAAAACAATCAAATGAAAATGCTTAGTAAAAAAGACAGGCATTATTTCCTACAAGTTGATGGACTTCATTAAGAACCCTTTTCTCTGTGGCACACGTCATAGTAGTGAGAGATTTTGGCATCAGGCATTTCTGAACTTGAGTCCCTCAAGCTCCGTGTGGTAACTTCCTCCTACTTCACTGCTCTGCAAAAGCAGTATTACTTTTAATATTAGAGCCATTATTTGAAAATAACAAATACATTCACTCATTTCACAATAGTCCTTCTCTTCACATCCATCATGATGTAACTATGAGACTCCTAAAGTGTCCTAAAAACATAAGCACAGTAGATATATAATTCCGTGTTTTTATGTGTAATATATTTGTATACCACTTTAGATATACAACATGAATACCATATTATATATACAACATGTACACCACATTACATACAGTATACAACATGTATACTACGTTATATATACACGCACATAAACATACACACAAACACATGCACAAACACAGGCACAAACACACGCAAACGTACGCGCAAAAACGCAGAATCACACACATAAACACACACACAAAAGTACACAAAAAACACACAGACATGCATACACACACACAGACACATGTACAGACACTCACGCACGCAAACACGCAGTAGTGTTCTGGATGTACTGCAGCTGTGTTAAGGCTTATATACAAACACACATACACACTCATGGACTTGCACGCTTATGCACACACACACGCATATACACATACATAAAAGCATTTGTCAAATACACATACATGCACTGTGATTCACGTGGCATTGGCACACATGCTGTGGGTCACCGGAGCCTGAGCCAGTGACAGCTGGAGCCAGACCCCCCTCAGAAGACATACTTGAAATGTATATCTAATTTATATATATATATATATATATATATATATATATATATATATATATATATATATATATATATATATATATATATATATCCTCCCCAAAACTGGAGGAGTGGCTACAGCAGATCCCAGGAAAAACATCAGACATCTCAGTCCAGAAAAGCGCAGTACTAGGAACAGCAAAGATACTGCGCAGAACCCTCTCAAGCTCCCAGGCCTCTGGTAGAGGTCCTGAGCGTGGAAAAAGAGAGGGGATAAAGACCACCCGCGGAGGGTGAGGAGGAGATTTTATATATCTATTTATATATATATATATATATATATATATATATATATATATATATATGTACACATATATACATACATATATATATACACACACACACACACACACACACACACATATATATATATATATATATAAATATATATACACACGATACGATACGATGCAGATAATTGCAGACGCTATACTGATCCGCCTGTCAATTCTTCCCTCACTTGTGAACAAGACCCCGAGAACTCCTCCAACTGAGGCAGGGACTTTTCACCCACCTGAAGAGGGTGCCACCTTTTTCCGGTCGAGAACCATGGCCTTGGATTTAGAGGAGCTGATTGTCTTTCCAGCTGCTTCACACTCGACTGCAAACTGCCCCAGTGCATGTATTACTATTAGGATTTCATATTTCAAACTTCGTCCAAATTCTGGTGATGTAAAAAATGTACACTTTAAAATCATAATTTTAAAACAAAAATAAAATATTTTATTGCCATAAATGTCAGAGGATTCACAGTTGCATATTTCACATTAAAATACTTGCAGCTTAAAGTTTGTGATAAAATATATCAGTTGTGATGAACCCTGGACCAGTGCGAGATAAGTAGTTACATCATCATGTGATCGTGTTGGAGAATGGCAAAAGGACATCTTATCTGAGCCCTTTATGACATATTGCCATTACAATGTGCATATGTCTAAGTTAAAATATTCAGATTTTTATGATTAAAAGTTTATAATTGACTTGCTTTTGTTATGAAGTAGGAAGACCATATAATTCAACCTCTCTTTATTTCCCTCTTAAAGGAATAATCTGTGTAAAACCAGAAGTAAACAATCTTCCTCCATGCCCACAACAATGCTGCACAGTCAGTTTATCAGTAAACGCAAATAACTACATGGGTTAATATGTCAACGAGCCTCCGTATAAGTTTCTTTGGCATTTCCCATAAGCTTCAGTTACACTTTGTCCTGATCTTATCACATATATATATATACATACTCATCTACCCGTCTCCCCGGACACCTCCCTGGACACATCCCTGGCACACATACCTGTAAGTCTCCTGTAGTTTTATTTTAACAATATATTTACGCTCACTTGTATCTCTAATTTTATTTCAGGCCAATCTAAGAAGGACACAACATGGCAAGGCTAATCACTGGTAAGTCATTGATATAAATGATAATAATAATAATAATAATAATAATAATAATAATAATAATAATAATAATAATAATAATAATAATAATTATTATTATTATTATTATTATTATTATTATTATTAGTAGTAGTAGTAGTAGTAGTAGTAGTAGTAGTAGTAGTAGTAGTAGTAGTAGTAGTAGTAGTAGTATTATATATTTTAAGTTAAATTTAAAAACCTAACCAAATGTGTTTGTCTTTTCCAGGACTGATTCTGCTGATCTGCCTTCAGTATGGTACAATATGTCCAACAGAACACTTACAAACACAGTTACTAGACACCTTTCTAGATACGCAGTGTCTTAAAGGAAGACATTTACAAACAATAGAATACGAATTTTTGGTATAATAGTAAATAAAAGCTAATGTCTTCCTCTCCTTTCAAAGCCTCTTGTTCCAAACTTGTGTGCTACTTCACCAACTGGTCCCAGTACAGACCTGAATACGGCAAATTCACCCCTCAAAATGTGGACCCAAATCTGTGTACACATTTGATCTACGCCTTCTCCGTCATCAGCCCGTCCAACGAGCTCTCCACCTACGAGTGGAACGACGAGGCTATGTACCAGCAGTTCAATAACCTTAAAAACAGGTGAGTCCAAAATGAAATACATAATTTAAATATAATTTAGCAGACAAATTTCCAGCAGTCTGCAGATTTGGTCCAGAACTAAAGTGACACCAGACCAAATCTGCAAAATGCTGGAAATTTGTCTAAATACCACATATTTCCAGTTTAGAGGGAATGTCTATAGGCAAATCCACGGCTGTGCCATGGGCTCATCCCTTTCTCCTATCATGGCTAAATTATGCATAGAACAATTTGAGCAGGAGGCATTTCCAGACACTCCACCCACACATTGGTATCGATATATGGATGATAACTGGACTAAAATCAAAATTCAAGATCTGGAACCCTTTACTGCTCATATTATTGCTGTGGATCCAAACATCAATGTCACATGGGAATAGGCCAAAGAGAACAAACTGGCCTTCTTAGATTGTGCAGTAACAATAGAAGAGGACTGGCGACTCCAGGTAGAAGTCTTCAGGAAGCCCACACACACTGACCAATACATGCTGTTTGATCCGCACCATCCACTGCAGCACAAATTTGGAGTTGTCTGTACACTACAACACAGACCTCAAGTGGTGCCCACAAACACAGAGGGAAAAGTGAAGAAGGAACAACACTTTGAGAAAGCCCTCTCTGCTTGTGGATATCCAAAGAGGGCCTTCAATAGATGTAAGAGAGCTAAAAAAACAGGACAAAAGAGAATCTGAACTTAGAAGGAAAGGTGTTACCATTCCTTACACAGCTGGTGTGTCTGAAAAACTTCTGAGAATTTTCAGACAGTACGTCTTTTACAAACCCACAAACACTTTAAGACTAAAACTGGTTCACCCAAAGGATAAAACCCCAAGCCATAAACAAAGTAATGTAGTCTACTCCATTCAGTGTAGTGAAGAGTGCAGGGAGCGTTTACATTGGAGAAACCAAACAGCTCGTCCATAAGAGGATGTACCAACACCGCCGTGAGAGTTCCTCGTACATCTCCATCTCAAAGCCACTAACCACGCCTTTGAAGATAGTGAAGTTCAGATCTTCGCCAGAGAAAATAAATAGTTTGAGAGGGAAGTTAAAGAAGCTATTTTTGTTATGAAAAAGAATCCTTCCTTAAACAGGAATGGGGGCCTGAGACATAATCTCTTCCCCATCTATAACTCCATCCTCAGACCCAGAACAATGAGAACAATAGCAGGGTCGTTAAGAGTTGAGCAGGGTCGTTTCAGCTAAAACTGGAGACAATAGATGTTCACAGTTTCAGTGTGGTGAGCCCCTCCCTTTAGATAGATATAAGGCATTGGCCACCAGCAATCTGATCAGAACTGAAGAAGCGGCTTGGCTAAGCAACGAAACATCGTCACTCTTACAACGATTTGTCCAGGTGACGGGACCATTAATGTGATGTGAGCAAGAGAAAGAGAGCTCAATTCTTGAGGTACTATCAGTAATGTAACATAACAAGGTAAAAGTAGTAAAGTACTGTACTTTTAGGTATCTACGTTAGTTAGGTAACAGAACTGAGTACTTCTTTCACCATTGGGTACTACATCTCAGGGGTCATGAAGGGAGGATGGAGCATGACACAGACGGGTGGATTACACAGAGGTGATTGCTTTGTGTTATGACTGAAAGGACATGATCCCAGATACACGCAGTCAAAATGAGTTTCTAGCACCATGGCAACAAGCAAGTGTACAGGTGTACTCCCTTTGAGATTCATGGGGAATACCCAGGACATACTGGAGAGATTTTAGAGTCTGTGGCCAGGAAGTGCCTTAGGGTCAGGGCATCTTTGCTCAGACTGCTGCCCCCACGGCCCAGTGCAGGACAAAGCAGGAAATGGTTGGATTGAGCTCAGTTGTTGCAAACCATATAAATAAATCATAGATTTTGATTTGTTGAAGTCCCAAACAATATAAAAGATATTCTATTGAAGCTGCATGCACTATCGCACTACCAGGTTACAGCCTTTTGGTTCTAAAAAAAAAAAAAAATCTGAAAAGAAAGGATTTCATCTGCTTTATGATTTATATAGTGGATAATGGGTGTGTTGTTTGAACAGTATGCCTGATCATGATTATGCTAACTTTATGCAATCTTTACAGAAACCCCAAGTTGAAAACTTTATTGGCTGTTGGTGGTTGGAACTTTGGGACAACACAGTAAGAGTTACACTGCTCTACACTTGACCTTATACAATAAACCAGTTTCTATGAATACTAAGCAGCTGATTTATTTCTCCAGGTTTACGATCACGGTCTCATCCCCAGCCAACCGTCAGAGGTTTATCCAGTCTGCAATCAGGTTTTTGAGAAGGCATGGTTTTGATGGACTGGACCTGGACTGGGAGTACCCAGGGTCACGGGGCAGTCCTCCTGAAGACAAGCAAAAGTTCACCATACTCTGCCAGGTTTGGAGAGCTGTTCAATCAAAAAGGAGTCAAATACATTTACATAGTCATAGTCCTACATAGTCAACTACAATAGTCAGATGTACAAGGTGTACTTCAGAGACAAGATTATTTTGGCGTTGATATATTAACTTCCACATTATGTGGAGTCTAACAGAGTGTTAGAGTGTAAAAGAGTCCTAGTGTAGTGACTATATTATTTTGACTGGTTATATTAACTTTCACAGTGTGGTATTAAAATTGTATTTATTCAATTACAAGCCTTTTATTGCTTAAAAGAACTTGGCCTTGTAGTATTATCTGCTGTTTCCATGGAGATTAATGCATTTTACACCATACAGTGGAACATTCCTTGCAATGCAATAACATCTTTGTGAAGACATGACGGTGGCGGACTAGTCTCCACCAGAAAAGTTGCATTGTGCACCTTTAATTGAGTATAATTTTGAGTATAATTTTTAATTAAACCTGCTTCTAAAGTCTTAAAGAGTGCTAGAGTCTAAAAGTGTGCTAGAGTCTAAAAGAGTGCTATAGTGTAAAAGAGTTCTAGAGTCCAAAAGAGTGCTAGTCTAAAAGAGTGCTAGAGTCTAAAAGAGTGGTAGTCTAAAAGAGTGCTATAGTGTAAAAGAGTACTAGAGTCTAAAAGAGTGCTAGAGTCTAAAAGAGTGCTAGAGTCTAAAAGAGTGCTACAGTGTAAAAGAGTACTAGAGTCTAAAAGAGTGCTAGTCTAAAAGAGTGCTAGAGTCTAAAAGAGTGCTAGAATCTGAAAGAGTGCTAGGGTCTAAAAGAGTGCTAGAATCTGAAAGAGTGCCTGGGTCTAAAAGGGCGCTCGAGTCTAAAAGAATGCTAGAGTCTAAAAGAGTGCTAGAATGTGAAACAGTGCTAAAACCTGACAGAGTAAGAAAATGTGGACATTTCTCTGCCTAAGTTGCATTTATACCAAATACTTATTTACGGGGAATAGTGCAGTAGTGCAATAGTAGTTATTTCATTAACTGGTTTAAGTTCTGGTTTGTGCAGTTCATTGAGTCTTTATATTGTGTCCTTAGGCAAGACACTCACCATCTTTATGAGTATAATTGGCTAGTCAGAGGGCTGTATGTATTTGAGTTTCTCAGGTTTTACTTATTCGTATCAGATTCTGTATGTTAAATTGGAAATGCATTATATTAATTGTTGTTCCAGATTTTATATTTTTCTTTTGATATGAATCAGACCTGTACAACTAGGGGATTTCACAAATATTAATTGGTGCATTTTTGTATTTTTTTTTAGGAATTGCTTGCTGCCTTTGAAAAGGAAGCCACTGAGACAGGGCGCCCTAGATTGCTCCTCACAGCTGCAGTGCCTGCTGGGAAAGAAAAAATTGATGCTGGATATGAGATCGTCCAAGTGGCAAAGTGAGTTTCTGCAGAATAATTTTGTCTGTGTCCGTAATACAATGATATCTGTTTTAATAGTTTGGAATAATTTAGATTTAGTTTGTTCTAGAGTTTTGGACTTTTTAGGGTGAGTCTGTAGAATAAGAGTAAGTGTGAAGTACATTCACTAAAATTCTCAACTAAATATGTAAAAAATGTCTGTATGGTCAGATCTTTTAAAAAAATAAACCATATTTACATTATTTACTATTGTTTAATTTTAACCAAATTAGAAATCAGATACATTAAACACACCAGAGGAGCTGGAGGAAGTGTCTGGGGTGAGGGCAGTCTCTGAAGTCCTGCTTAGACTGCTGCCCCCACATCCCGGCCACAGATAAGCAGAAGAAAGTGGATAGACACATTAAATACATCTAATTTAGTCAAAAGGAGTATATTGCTATGAATATTCCGAGTTCCAAACAGTTGTGTACCGATGTATACAGATAGTCATATTTATACTTTATCTTTCAGGCTGTGTGACTTTTTGAACATAATGACCTATGACTTTCACGGTGCCTGGGACCCATTCACTGGACACAACAGCCCTCTGTTCCGCAGCTCTTTTGATGATGGCATTAACATCTACTACAATGTGGTGAGTCCTCCCTTCAGAAAAACAAAAGTCCTCATTTGGTTTGGCAGATTTAATTTTAAAGACCCAGTAATTTTTCTGGCGGAAGGTTTGCCGCTTGCTTCATGTAAATAGTGTAGCTTTGCTTGGAATATTCCACAGTATGGCATTAAACTCTGTCTATAACTATCTAATCTATATAGCTAATCTATATAGTGATATCAATGACTGGTGTTTTCATTGCAGTCCTGCTAACTTGACCTTATCACACGACCTGCTTGTCTCCAAGAAAATACATCAGTTTAATGCCATGTGGAGCATTCCAGGCTAAACAAAGTATCTCCATGGAGACAAGCCGAGGGCGAGGCTCCCAACAGAAAAGTTGCCTAGATACACCTTTTGTTTATGCAATAGGAATACTTACACAACTGGCATATTGCAGATCCCCATACTGCCATTGTGTTCAGACAGGAAGGGCATCCAGCTTAAAAATGTTTCCCAATCATTGTTTCTTTCTAACTCTATGATACAATACCATGTCTCTCATTGAACAGCATTTTGCCATGAGATACTGGAGGGACCAAGGTGCACCTGCAGAGAAGCTCCTAGTCGGGATGGCCACCTATGGGCGCACATTCCGCACACAGACATCGGCTCACAGTGTGGGGTCACCGGTCAGTGGACCAGCCTCGGCAGGCACCTACACCAGAGAGCCAGGATTCTGGTCCTATTATGAGGTCAGTATGCAAAAGAGAAATATGTACACTACCAGTCAAAAGTTTGGACACACCATCTCATTCATATTTTTATTTTATTTATTTTTTATTTTCTTTCATAAATATACAGAAGACATCAAATATATTAAGTAAGATATAAGGTAAAAAGGTTAAAAACTACAAAATCTTAAAAAATATATTTTATATTAATATCCTCAAAGTATCCAGAAGTAGTATTTATTTTTTTCTTTACTACATATATTTGATATCTTCTGTGTCTAAAATGTAGAATTAATAAAAATAAAGACAAAAAACATTGAATGAGAGGGTGTGTCTAAACTTTTTTAGTGTAAATTATTAGGATTTTTTGTATTTCCCTGTGTGGCATTTTTATGGGTTTTAAAATAATCCGGGTCTAGGGTCTGAAACTTGCATCATGCTCACGTAACTATAAACCATCCAAGTGAGTTTGCCTCTTGGGTAACTTATTTTTGTGTCTGAGATTAGAATCCCAGTGAACTAGTTCTCTTAGATTTTTCTAAGGGCCCCTGTGTATGTGTCTCCTCTCACTTAAAACAGTGACATGCAGATGCCAGAGGACTTATAATAATAAAATAATTACAAATATACAAATAATTATACTTTCTAACAGTACCCTGAGCTCCTCAAAAAGACAACAAAGACTGGCAGATCATTTCGTAATATGAACAACATGGAGGATTGTAATGGATGTAACTCAAATAACAAGAGTGCGTTCCACCAACCTTATGTATGCTTAGTTTAACCCGGTTCTAGTCCTGGTCTAGTTCGGCTTTAGTCCCAAATTGGTCTCGTGTGGTGTTTGTACAAGTGTAAACAGCCTTCTAGTCAAATCATGATTCATCCTGGCTAAATTCAAGTCATTTTAAGTTATTTTAAGTTTGAAATATTTTGGGAGGGAAATAAAACATGGGTTTAAAATGCAAGTACAGAAATTCTCCTCTTTTTTTCTCCATAGATCTGCCTTTTTCTCAGAGGGGGGAGCCTTCATTGGATTGATGAACAGAAGGTGCCTTACGCAATTCAAGGCAATGAGTGGGTTGGATTTGACAACAGGCAAAGCTTGGAAATCAAGGTAAGTATTTACCCTCCACGGATTTATGTGGACTCCTATCAGGAGCAGAGAATACTGTATGAGGTCTATAGTATAGGGACCCTTCTTCAGTTTTTAGGCTGGGGCCTTTGCAGTCTTTTGATTGAGGAAACCCACCCAGATAATATCCTCCTTTCTTTATGTTGTGTGTATAATTCAAAAGTATTTTTTTTAAGTAAGTCTCTTGATCATAATGATAATAACCATGCCATACACAAATGGCTTTACATTTCACTTCTAAGTACTAGGTCTGGTAGTAAAAGTACTATAACATACAATTAATATTTGTACTGATCTGATCATATTTCATCTCCTTTTGTACTTTTGTTCATTTGTAGGTTGATTACTTGAAGAGGAACCATTTTGGAGGAGCGTTTGTTTGGGCTTTGGATCTTGATGACTTCTCTGGAGCTTTCTGTGATCAAGGAGTCTATCCGCTCATAAACCACCTACGCTCACTTCTGAGAACAGGTACATTATCTCACAATTGTAGGCCTGTTTTATATTAGAATTTCCATTCATTAACAAATGGTGATGAGATATTTTTTTTCCAGTATTTTGTCATACATTTTAGGTCAAATATGTCTTAAAGTAAAAAAGTACATTTTTTTGTTTTACAAGAATATGATCTGTTTTCATTAATGTGCATACTGAGACTATGGTGGCACAACAAATCTATTTCAATGATTTTATTTAGTTAAGCTCCACAAGGGGGAAGCAAATCTCTGTTAATGAGAAACTCTGAATCTTAATATTCTGTCTTTATTTCTACAAATTCTGCCACAAAAACCTCTTCTATTTACAGATGACCCCATTACAACTCCTCAGCCTACCCTCTCCCCTACTCACCCTGATGAGACTGCTACTCCCGTGCCCACTCCTGAGCCCACTCCTGAGCCCACTCCTGAGCCCACTCCTGAACCCACTCCTGAACTCACTCCTGAACCCACCCCCGTTGCCACCATGACAACAACGACGCCTGTGTCCGGGACAGATTTCTGTGCTGGAAAGGAAAATGGACTGTATGCAAACAATGCAAACAAACATACTTTCTATCAGTGTTCAAATGGGCTGACGTATCTGCACAGATGCCCTGCCAGTCTGGTTTTCAGTGACAGGTGCAAATGTTGTGATTGGCCTTAATAAATACTGAACATCTGTTTGGGGGGGGGGGGCAGCTAAATGGAGGCACTACTCTGTCTGAAGCTCTTTTTCTCCAGTTAGATTTTAATCTGGGCTTTGTTTTAACACAATCTGACTTTAGAGAACTGACTTAAATGAAACTAACACGTGAGCAGATTTTGTACTGTTACCAGTCCCTCTTAAGTCACTGTAGAATTCAAGTCACCAGCTAGCTAGCATTAGCCAACAGTCACACTCAACTCACATTAACAGCACAACGCTCGTATTGATCTCAGGTTCCAGAAATTGCTTAAATTGATTTTGTATTTTTCTTCAATCATGACATATTGTGTTACCATGGTAACTGCTGAACATTCTTCCATAGACAGGCTGCTCCCCAGCATGATGCATAGACTGTATGATGTCACTGCAAAGTATCAATAAATCGACAAAGAACCAGATTACTGTGGGTGAAGTGCTTTTTGGACTGTTTTCAAATAGGCAATAGTCTAATGTCCTGTTTACTTTAGCTTCTAGTTAATTATTAGGAAAGTATGTTTGCAAGTGGCACTTGTCTGTTTGGGAAACCACACACAGGGACAAGCACAATGAGGAAACTTCTTACACTTGCAAGTATGTGAGTAGGCCTATGTTGTTTTACCATTCTGTATTTTATTGTTGCTAAGACACAGCCTTATATTTTACAGTTCTCTTTATCATTTGCAACAGTTTGGGTGAGTTTAAAGCTACGTGCCATCATGAATAAAAATGCTTTAAATAAATATGTTAAAATGACTTAGATTCAGAATATCTTTGGAGTATTTAGTCCAGTTTATGTGTTTCAAAATATTTCTTACTGGTTTCAATATATATTTACTTCAAGCTGCTATCTTCTTTTGATGCAGACAAGGGTATAGGTTCTGTCAAATGAAAAATAGATAAGTTTAATGCCATAATATAGAGTATTCATGGCAATACCCTCATGGATACAAGAAGGTGGTAGATCTCCCTCATCACTCGCTTAACTGTGTGATGTTAATGAAACCTTGACAAACATGATACTAACTAAAGTAAAAAAATCACCATGGTTATTATTATCATTTCAAATCACATTAAAGGTACACTACGTAACTTTTCTGGTGGAGAATCTGACACCTGCTCTTCTCCATGAAAATGTCATTCCTTTGCCTGAAATATTCTACAGTATTTTAAATTTATCTTGCACTGCAGGTGTTTTTACTGCTGATAAATACACTGAATAAGAGACATTCTTATTGTGAGAGGGGTTGCTTCTCCACAGATCTGATGTCTAACTTGG
The DNA here is from genome assembly GCA_019594935.1 of Periophthalmus modestus. NCBI lineage: Eukaryota > Metazoa > Chordata > Actinopteri > Gobiiformes > Gobiidae > Periophthalmus > Periophthalmus modestus. The sequence goes on from JAIEZT010000084.1 coordinate 8,422,105, forward strand.
CTTAGTAGTTGTCTCCATGTGGAAAGATTGGTTCAATGCCATACTATGTAACATTACAGGGAAAACAACAATATCTCAAGCAGGTGGTGAACCCTCCACCAGAAAAGTTGCATAGAGTACCTTCAACTAAGCTTCTGTGTAAACATGTTTTCTCCAAGTCTCTGCCACTAGACTGGTGTGCTATTACACAAACTGGTCCCAGTACAGGCCTGAGACTGGCAGGTTTGTACCAGCCAATGTAGATCCAAACCTATGTACCCACTTGATCTACGCCTTCGCGGCCATCAACGAAGGACATGCACTGGTGACTGTAGAGTGGAATGACCTTGATATGTACAAGTTATTCAGTGGACTAAAGCAAAGGTCAGTTTCATGATATCACATGAAAAACAATATATGTAAAATAATACAGTTCATGTTTTTAAAGGAATCCAAATCTTAAGATGCTATTGGCAGTTGGAGGTTGGAATTTTGGATCAACAAGGTAAGGAAAGTCAAAGTTGCTCTTGCTTGTATAAAATGTTTTTCAATTCCATTCAATTTATTTTTGTAAAGCCCAAAATCACAACAACAGATGCTTCTTAGGGCAGAACATGAGAATAAGTTCAACCAAAAAAAGTTATAATAATAATAATGAAAGAGAAACAGACAAGCAAATTAATCAACAGAAAACAACTGTCCCAGAACAATCCCTGTCCTTAGACCCTCCTTCTTGGCAAGGAAAAACTCAAAAAAAAAAACACCCCAAAAAAAAAAAGAACCACAGTGAAAGAGAGATCCACTCGCATGGACGAACAGGCTGCAGATGTGTCCAGGACTAATGTACATCCATTTGCAGATAGAGTTCAAGTCTATAGGGCCAGAGCCTACTTAATTAAGGGACAGAGAGGGGCCCACACATGGCAGGGCAGGAGCCACCCCAGCCAGGCAGCCAGGGAGGAAAGGGTCTGGGCCCACAGAACAGGATCAGGGCACAGGAGGGCATTTAGAATCAGAAGCAGAATCAGAAGAAGTTTTATTGCCATTGTCCGTGAGCAGAGCTCACAGACTAGGAACTTACTTTGGTGATAAAGTGCGACATACAACAACACACACACACACAAAAAAACACACTAAATAAATACAAATAAGGGCATGCAGGAGGTAGAAATATATACAATAGTAGAAATATATACAATAGTGGCATCAAAACAACAACAGTGCATCATGGGTTATTAAGGGTCCAGTTATCACCGGGCGGTCAGCAGCCAAGCATCTGAAACAGTTGCGCTCCCCAGAGGGGAGTGGGACAGCGAACATCATATGAAGAGCAATGAACGAACTCCAGGTGAACTGAATAGTGAATGCTGTTGACAGGGAAAACAGGAGGAAACAGAGGATAGTGCTCAGGTTATCATACTTCCCCCAGCATAGCCAGCCCTAGGCAGCTTAACTAAAAACTGCAGGGTTTATTTCTGCTCCTAACTGGCCTGGCCTTAAGCTAATTCAAAGAGTAATGTTTTAAGCCTGGTCTTAAATGTAGAGACTGTGGAGGACTGAGGGCAGTCCATTGTTAGCAGCTAATAACAAGAGATGTGTAACTTTAAGTAGTTCAGTTTCTGTGATATGGTGAGCTCTGAAAACTTCAAATGAATTATTAGCCTGTAGGAGGCAACAAAGCTGCTTAACTATAACTTTTTCAAAGAATTTTGAGGCAAAGGGAATTTAGAGATGGCTCTATTCTTGGCTACAAGATCACGTTCAAGATTTTTTTTTTTTTCAGAAGCATCACTTAATCACTGCATATTTGAAAGACTGGGGTACCTAGCCATTTTCTAATGAGGTATTTATTATATTACGGATATGATCTATAAGTAGAGGAGGAGGACTCTTTGAGGAGTCTGCTTGGACTAGGGTCTAACACACAAATGATGTTTTTGAGGGCATAAAGGCTCTGCTTGGTTGACAGCACACTAGTTTTACAGTCTGGGTTCGCTCAGTACTAACTGTAGGAGTCATTTAAAAAAAAATCTTAAATGGTTGTGATTTTGTTATTTAAAAAATTAAGAAAGTCATTGCAGCTAAAAGTAGCAGGGGCTGAGGGTCCAACTGTGCTGTGGTAGTTTGTCAGTGCTGAACAGAAACCTGCTGTTGTTTTTGTTTATTTCTATTAAATTTGAATAATATCTGGTTTGGGCATTCCACAGAGCCTTCCAATAAGTCAGTAGGCAGATTTTTCATGCCTGTAGAGACTGCTCAGTGTGGGAGTGGCACCGTGACCTCTCTAATTTTCTGACTTTTTGTTTGAGTGAGCTCAGTTCTTCATTGTACCCTGGGGTAGGAGGTCTGAGGTCTGGGGCACGAGGTCTGGGCCTAACAGCTCTCTATTTTAAGGAAGCTACAATATAAATAGCGGTTTTCAGGGAGTGCATAGATATGTCAACAAACTGATCACCTATAGTTGGACTACACCTGTTTTCAGCAGGGTCACATGACATGTCCCTAAATAATAATATTCTATTATTTATTTGAATATTTAAATATATTTTTCAGTTATTTTTTCTGTTCGTTATGTGGAGCAGGATAATCTTTAAGGATAAACTGAAAGGTAATTAGAAAATGGTCAGATAATATGGGATTTCGATCGAGGGCATTTAAGTCACTGATCTCTACACCACGTTAGAACAAGATCCAGGGTGTGCTTGTGACTGTGGGCTGGTTTATTCACATTCGGGGTAAAACCAATACCATCTAGCAGGGCAATGAAGGCATTACCAAAACATTCACTGCTATTGTCAGCGTGCACATTAAAATCTCCAACTATTACAATCTTTTTCCAAGCAAACACTAGACTTGATATAAAGTCAGAGAACGCAATCAAACACTCTGAATAGGGACCAGGTGGTCGGTAGATTTTTATGAATAAAATAGTCTATTGGTTTCTCCAATTTGGTTTCCAGACAAGTGATTGACAGTAAAAGGCTTTGTCTTTGTAATCCCTCAGTCATCCTGGTCTGAACCATAGCAAAAGATGAAGTTTAAATCTGTCAACTGGAGTAAAGACGTTTCGCTGCTCATCCAAGCCACTTCTTCAGTTCTGGTCAGAATGCTGGTGGACACGGCCTTATATCTATCTGGAGGCAGGGCCGGCGATAGCCTTTAGGGGGCCCTAAGTAGAATTTGCCTTGAGGGCCCTCACCACATCAGCAACACCAACGGAGCTCAACTACTGATTGCACAAATCCCACATCGCATCTTGATACTGCACAGATCTCTACAGATCACACGCTGTACAAATAACACACCATAGACATCAAGAATCTTAAGTCAGACACAGTAACGTATCAAAATAGGTGAATTATAATGTGGCCCTATTGGCTAAAGTGAGAATATACTTACAGATTGTAAAAGCTTTATGATAGGTATTTTTACAAAACACGGCTGTTTATACTAAATTAGTTTTAACATAAGACCCACTAGATATACTTTTTACTTTTTTATAAATATATATATTTATGTTTGATATGATAAACACTGCCAAGAGTAAGTAACTGAAGTCAGTCAGTTGTTGATAGATTAGTATACATAATTTAATACAATATTGGCTATAACATTGAGTCAAACTGTGTTGACTGCTTTGAGGCGTCTCTCTTAAAGCAGGTGTAATTGATCGTCACTTAATACAATGCCCATTAGATGGTGCCAAACCACTTTTAAAACTGTGACAAAAGAATAAACACAGAGAACATATTCTATTTATTATTTTATGCAACAAGATGCACTCATCATAACCAAACACACAATTAAAAGTCCAACAGGCAGAATAAGAAAGTACTTTAATCCAAACTGACCAAACATGACAGTGCTGTAAAGTTAAGTATTAAATAAAGTCACAATTAACTTAAAACACAGCATAAAGTATACATAAAAACAGCATACAAATACATTTTACTTTACTTACCAACAACGGCGGCATCAGCGTCACCTGAAGGATTGGGGGATACTTTAGCTGCTATGAGAATTAACATTTAAAAGTTACTAATGTGTACACTCTGATAAATTACTTGAGATATGGATGCCACTTCATCTCCATAGGCAAAGAACTTGTCTAAAGAGCCTTTGCAGAAAACAAATAAAACACAGTCAGACAGACTAAAAAAATAAAAAATTCCTGAATAATGACTATAATGATGAAATAATTATAGGCTTTATCACAGGCACTCCGCTGTTATTTGTGACTATTATGTTATTTATTTATTTTTAGCACTCATATAGCATATAACAATAAAAATGACACAGTTTATACAAAAAAGCAGGTGCAGGAAGAGGCAAAAAGCCCAAATAATAAAGCCTCCAGCTTATGAATACATAAAACTGAACATTGTGGTGGTGCATTGGATAAAACAATACATTTATGCAACTTAGAAAAGGAATTCAATCATGGATTAAAATTCAATAAAACATCCAACAATTAAAAGATTAATAAACATTACCCGGAAATATCAAACATCCCTTAAACTCTTTTTAAATAAAGTTTCTGCCGTCACGAGTCAGATGGCTCCACACTTTACAGCCTCTGGATCACAGGCAATAGAGTATTGTATCTATGAATCTCTGCATTAATTTTAAGTAAAATGTGAAATGTTTAGGGATAGGGATTATAGTTATATAATAGTTATATATAGCTTATAAATGGCATTGAATAAGACTGTTACTAACTGTGGCTTTTTTACACTGGCGCTGTTTAGCTCTTTTACGAATGTGAAAGACTGACCTCCCGTTAGCTCCATCAATGCTCCAGGCTCTCTCAATAATTTAGCCAAGCAATGTAGTACCGAACACCGCAGCAACAGCACTGACAGCACTAACAGCAACGTTAACTAGATAACAACAATATACTACACACACCCACACACATAATTCACAGACAGGAAACACGATCATGAAAATGTTATGTTTCATAATGACACATGACTTTCACTACTGAGAAGAAGGCTGCGCGGTCAGTCACAAACACAGCAATACCACCTTGCACTGGACCTAGCCTGGGCTCCGCCGCCTGCTAGCACACCTGCCGCTGCGATGCTATGCTAAGTGCTAATGGCATGTTGACATTCTCGATATAGCGGTGGGTGGCGACATTGTGAATTAAAATGACAATAACGTAACTTGTCACATTAACAACTGCATTAACCTCTTGTGTAAAATTACCTCTAGATTGCTGTTTCTTTCTTCTTTTTACGCTTCTCCGTACCCGATGGGTAGCTTTGTTTCAACATGATGAAGACAATAAAAATGAACTCGAGCAGTCAGGCACAGTGCCGTTAGATTATGTATTTGTTTATTCCACACTACTCATGCCCGCTTACAATGAAGTTGGCCAGTCATCGCAAGATCATGTGCGGCATCATTCAGTTGGTGCCAGATTATCAATACAAATACGTCATGTGTGCACTACAGAATGCGCTTACTGCACTCCAGCGGAGATGCGTCAATAGCGCGTGCTGCGCGCGCAGTAGATGCAATGTATATTATGGGGGGTTGCCAGACTGGGGGCCCTCTTGAGGCCTTGGGGCCCTAAGCGGCCGCTTAGTTTGCTTATAGGCTGGGCCGCCCTGTCTGGAGGGAGGGGCTAACCACAACAGAAACTGTGAAGCTATTGTCTCCAGTTTCAGCTGAAACTACATTAAACCTTTAACAACCATGCTATTGTTGTCTTTGTTTTGGGTCTGAGGATGAGGTTATAGATAAGGGAGAAAATATGTCTCAGGCCTCCATTGCTGTTTAAGGAAGGATTGACTTTCCTAACAAAAATAGCTCCTTTTACTTCCCTCTCAAACTATTTCTTTTCTCTGGATAAGATCTGAATCTCACTATCTTTAATGGAGTGGTTAGTGCAGTGGTTCTTAACCTTGTTGGAGGTACCGAACCCCACTAATTTCATATGCACATTGAAAAATAAAATATGATTTTTTTTCAAATTGAAGACATAGAAGACATTGAAGACATCTTACTGGTGCACAAAATGAACTATGCATTAACATCACTGTGTTCAAAGAACAAAACCAATACAATGCATGAACTCACAACAAATTACAAACATATCTTTTCACTAAGACATGACCTTTTTTAATACTACCACACTGAAATGATTTTAATGTTTATCCTTGTGTATTCCAATAATGAACTTATTGTATTCATGCTATTTATTATTTTTAACATTTTAACACACACCCATCACCTAATTTCCATCAGACTACAATAATAATGAATATTTACTGCAAATCAGTGACTTCTGCTGTTGCCTTTGAGAGACCAGTTCAGAAATGCGGCTTCATCTTGTGCCATTCTCATGTCATTTTCACAGCAAAGTCTGTTCCGTGTCTCAATTCACCAAAGTGCCCTTAAATGCACCGTTCGAACGCCGCATTTAAACTGGGTGGGTACTTTGACCCGCACTTCGAACAGTACATCGAACAGTGCATTTGGCGAATTGAGACATGGTGGCTGTGTCCCAATTTGCCAAATGCACCGTTCGATGTACTGTTCGAAGTGCGGGTCTAAGTACCCGCCCGACTTAAATGCGCCTTTCGAAGAGTACATCGAACGTTGAATTTGGCGAAATTGGGACACAGCCGGCGTCAAATCGACAAATGCACCCTTCGATGTACTGTTCGAGTACCCGCCCGAAATTAATGAATGAATTAAATGTGCCGTTTGAACGGCGCATTTAAGTCGGGCGGGTACTTCGATAGGCACATCGAAGGGGGACTGGAACTGGGACACGACAGGCATCTGGAGACGCTCGCAGTCTGTGAGTCTATTGGCGGTGACAGCATCTGATGCTATAGAGTTAAGAAAGAAATCACACGACATACCATCACGACAGTCACAAGTTGACTACGGAGTGCACCAATTTCTCTGCAGCACAGATTGGCCAAGCAATGTAGCGTGATCACCTGCAGCCAGTGATGGCCAAGCGGCATGTCTCATCACGAATCATATGAGTCGGGTGCGTTTCTTGACCTCCGCCAAACCCCTGAGACTGACTCACCGAACTCCTAGGGTTCGATCGAACCCAGGTTAAGAACCACTGGGTTAGTGGCTTTAAGATGCAGATGGATGGTGGACTGTGGTCCAGAGGAGTTTCCATGGAGCTCACATGTATTGGTACATCCTCTTATGGAGTGGCTGCTTAGTTTCTCTATGTATGTATTCAATCTACGGCTCACTGCACTCTTCACTAGACTGAATGGAGTAATGGAGTTTTTTGTCTTAAAGTTATTAAGTTTGAAAAAGACAGAAATCTCATACTGTCTGAAAATTATCTGAAGTTTTTCAGACACACCTGCTGTGTAAGGAATGGTAACACCTTTCCTTCTAAGTTCAGATTCCCTCTTGCCCTGTTTTTTAGCTCTCTTACATCTACTGAAAGGCCATTTTGGATATCCACAAGCAGAGAGGGCTTTCTCCATGTGTTGTTCCTCCTTCACTTTTCCCTCTGTGTTTGTGGGCAGCTCTTGAGCTCTATGTTGTACGGAGTACGGATAACTCCGAGTTTGTGCTGCTGTGGACGGAAAACTCCGAGTTTGTGCTGCTGTGGATGGTGTGAATCAAACAGCTGGTATTGGTCAGTGTGCGTGGGTTTTCTGAAGATTTCTACCTGGAGAAACCGGTCCTCTTCTATTGCTACTGCACAATCTAAGAGGCCTAGTTTATTCTCCTTGGCCTCTTCTTGTGTGAACTTGATGTTTGGATCCACAGCCTTAATATGTGCATTAAAGGGTTCCAGATCTTGAATTTTGATTTCAGTCCAGTTGTCATCCACGTATTGATACCAATGTGTGGGTGGAGTGCCTTGAAATGAGGCCAATGCCTCCAGTTCAAACTGTTAGCCATAATAGGAGAGACTGGTGAGCACATAGCACAGTCGTGGATTTACCTGTAGAAGTTCCCTCTAAACTGGAAATATGTGGTATTTACACAAATTTCCAGCAGTTTGCAGAATTGGTCAGGTGAGAGTTTAGTTCTCTCTTTTAGCTTAGTATCCTGCAAAAGTTTCCTCTTTGCGTCTCTAACTATAGAACTTCCAATAACTAAAGTCTCACATGTCCATTTGGCGGGCACATGATTGCTGAGGAGGCAAACCTATTACAGATGGAGAGCTCATGGTGCAAGTTTTTGCGTTTAGTGCGCTGCTTCATTCACTAGCAGTCTTGATGCACTGATGCTGTCCGCAGTCCATGCTACTACCTGGACTTCAGTGCCTCCAATGAGCGGATTTGCGTTTCTATCTCACTAACCCTGGCCTCCAGAACTGCCAGTACACTACACATCGATCCCTGTCGTCTGTGAAAGAGCCAGGGTTCTGACCATGATGCTAGTCGGCTAGGCTAGCTCAAGCTGAAGCTAGTGAAAAGGGCTTTTAATCTAAGAAATATTAAGCGGTTAGGAGCCGGATAGGGCTCTGGGGTTTTAAGTGAGTAACTAGATGCCAATTGTATGTAAAGGAGTTAGAAAAATAATTGGTTAATAATAAAAGAAGAGACAAGTAGCAATAGGTAGCAACACAACTTGAAAACAGAACACTTACTGGGAAGCTCAAATTCAGTTCAGCTCAGTGGTGATTTAGACCTGGCGTAGTGTTTTTTAAAGCTATATAGACGAAATGGTCTACAGATTCACGGCAATGGTCTCAACTGAAGCCTCTAGAAATACCTTCATCCAGTCCTCCATCGGGTTTTTGAAGGAAAATGGCTTTGATGGCTTAGATTTGGACTGGGAATATCCTGGATCAAGAGGGAGTCCTCCAAAAGACAAGCAGAGGTTCACCCTGCTGTGTAAGGTAAGGAGAAGTGGGAATGATTTCAAATGGAGGGCTGGGGCCTATATAACATTGAGAGATTATCCAAACTTATGATCTGCAAATGTGTAACTTTATTTATCAAAGACTGGCTCATGTCATATTCATCTTAAGTCTTAAAGTTTGAAATGACAACACTCAAGTCTTTGGAGCTGAATAATGGCACCACTTTTTCTTAAAGTGAAGTGTTTTTGTTTTCAAGCATTTTACATATATATATATATATATGTATATATATATATATATATATATATATATATATATATATATATATATATATATATATATATATATATATATATACACACACACACACACACACACACACACACACACACATATATATAAATATATATATGGTCTCTCATCCCCTCTTTTCCATACTCGGGTCCTCTACTAGAGGCCTGGGAGCTTGACCGTTCTACAGAATCTTTGCTGTTCCTAGAGCAGATGTTTTTTCCTGGGATCTGCTGTAGCAGGTCCAAACTGCTCCTCCAGTTTTGGGGGTCAGTGACCCACCACTGACGCTCTTCTTTGAACCCCTGATATTGCTCTACTTTCTCATGTTCCTTTATTCTCTATTCTCATCACTTGGTACTGCAATGTTCACCACAACAGCTTTGCTCTCTTGTTTATCCACCACCACAATGTCGGGTTGGTTCATCACCATTCTGTCAGTCTGTATCTGAAGTCTCACAGGATCTTGGCTTGATCATTCTCCACCACCTTTGGAGGTGTTTTCCACCTTGAACTTGGGGTCTCCAGTCCGTACTCTGCAGAGATGTTTCTGCACAATATCGCTCTACTTGGTTATGCTGCTCCATGTATGTCTCAGGGGACTCTTTGCACAGCCTACACCTTGGTCTCTGGTGTGGTAGTTATGGGCCTCTATTGCTCTAGTGCTCAAGGCCTGCTCCTGTGCACCCAGGATGAGTGCCTCTGTCCTTAAGCCTAGCTCTCTGAAGAGAGCTAGACATGCAGGGACTTGTCCTTCCATGATGGTACCTCCAGGACCTCTTCCTCTGTCCTCCACTGTCTGAGACATTTGGTGAGCACGCGATCTGTTGAGGCCTTGACCTGGATGTACTTGTGGATCTTGGATGTTTCATACTGGACTGTGGCTCTCACACTCACTAGTCCGGTGCCTCCTTCCTTACAGTCTGCATACAGTCTCAGGATGCTGGATTTGGGATGGAACTGTCCATGCACGGTCAGGAGCTTTCGGGCCTTAACATCTGTGGTCTGTATCTCCTCCTTTGGTCAGCTTATGATTCCTGTTGGGTATCTGATTACTGGCAATTGTAGGAGTAGCTGTTTATTGCCTGGGTCTTTTCCTTGCCATTGAGCTGACTCCTTAGGACTTGCCTCACTTGTCAGAGGTATTTGGCCGTGGCAACTTTCCTTGTTTCCTCTTCAAGGTTGCCATTTGCTTGTGGAATCCCAAGGTACTTGTAACTGTTCTCAACCTCTGCTACTGTTCCTTCTGAGAGTGAAACCTCTTATGTGTGGACTACCTTCCCTCTCTTTGTCACCATCCGTCTCCACTTCTCAAGCCCAAATGACATTCCAATGTCTGTGCTTTACGTCCTGGTGGTGTGGATCATTGAGTCAATGTCTTGCTCATTCTTAGCATACAGCTTGATGTCATCCTTGTATAGGAGGAGACTGATGGTGGCCCCATTCCTGAGTTGTATCCATAGCCAGTGTTGTTGATGATTTGGCTGAGGAGGTTCAGACCTATGGAGAACAGCAGTAGGGATAGTGCGTCACATTTCATGGTCACTTGTGTAAGTGGCTTGCCAATAGCCTCAAGGGTGGTTTTCCACAACCTCATCAAGTTTGCAATGAAGGTTCTTAGAGTCCTGTCGATGTTGTACAGCTCCAGGCATTCAGTGATCCATGTTTGTGATATAGAGTCATAGGTTTTCTTGTAATCCAGGCAGTAAAGAGGTTGGTCTTACGGTTTCTGCAGTCTCGGGCGAGTGTTCAATCTACCAGGAACAGGTGTTTGGTTCCCCTGGTATCTTTGCTGATGCCCTTCTGTGCTGTGATCATGTATTGAGCCATGTGCCCACTCTTAGCAGCAATGTTGCCTGACATGAGCTTCCGTGTTGTGGAGAGCCAGGTTATTGGTCGTTAGTTGGATGGGACTGTACCCTTTGAGGGATCCTTCTGGATGAGAATCATACACCTGTCAGTTAGCCATTCAGGGTGAGTCCCATCCCTTAGCATCTGGTTCGTTTGTGCTGCCAGGCACTCATGGAGACCAGTGAGTTTCTTTAGCCAGTAGGCATGGACCATGTCAGGGCCTGGTGCAGTCCTGTTTTTCAACCCTGAGACTCTGCCCTGGATGTCTGCTACTGTGATGGTGACTGGATTCTGTTCAGGGAGGTTGCTGTGGTCTTCTGTCAGAGCCATCAGCCACTGTGCAACGCTGTTATGTGATGCCTCCATCTCCCATATGCCTTTCCAGTACTGTTTGGTTTCCAGCCTTGGTGGGTCTGCTCTGGTGTTATTACCCTGCCACTGTGCGTACACTTTCTCCAGTTGTGTTGCAAACAGACAGTTTATTCGTCTGGCTTCATTATCTCATGTGTACCTCTTTAGGCAGCTGGCCAAGGCTTGGAGACTTTGTTTGGCAGTTTCCACTGCTTCAGGTAGGGCATCTGGCTCTACCTCTTGCGTTCTTGTTTTTCATTGCACCTCTCTGGGCCTCTGACAGTTGGCACAATTCGTCCAACCGTTGAAAACAGTTAAATTATGAAAAATAAGATCATGGCCTGAATGGACATAAGGCAAACTCAACGCCAGTTACAGAGGCTAAGTGAAGTACCATCTAAAGACTTCCTTTGAAAATGTGAATGCAGCACTGAGAGCGATCCCTACCTCAACCATCACAGAAACCAATGAGTGGATATACACTTCAGCAGCAGTGATCCTAGAGATGCTTTGCTATAAGAGCAAACATGGGAGGCATAAGAAACACAGACCCACCAAGGCTGGTGGCTCTGAGAGAAGACCACAGCAACCTCTCTGAATATGTCCAGTCACCATCACAGTGGCAGACATCCAGGGCAAAGTCTCTTGGCCCTAACATGCCATGCCTAATTGGCTAAAGAAACTCACTGCACTCCATAATCACCCCCATCCAACTATCGACCAATAACCTGTCTCTTCACAACATGGAACCTCGTATCAGGTGTCATAGAGGCTAGGATAAGCGGGCACATGGATCAGCACATGAGTACAGCACAGTAGGGCATCAGCAAAGGTACCAGCGGAGCTAAAAAAAACAGCTCCTGGTAGATCAAATAGTCGCCCGAGACTGTAGAACCCGTCGGACCAACCTGTGCACTGCCTGGATTGAATGCCTGAAGCTGTACAACATCAACAGGACTCTAAGAGCCTTCATTACAAACGTGATGAGCTTATGGAAAAACACCCTTGAGGCCACCGTCCCCACTGCTGTTCAGCATAGGTCTGAACCCCCTCAGTCAAATCATCGACAACACCGGCTATGGACAGCGCTAAGAATGAGCGAGACATCAATCACTGATCCACACCACCAAGATCTACAGCACAAACATTGGAATATCACAAAGAGAGAAAAGTTAGTCCACACAGAAGCGGTCTCACTCCCAGAAGGAACAATAGCAACAAACCCCTGCATGGGATGGGATGTACCATAACTGAAGTGGCTGATATCAAGGAATCCTATCAATGGCTGGAGAGACCTGGTCTGAAGGACAGCACAGAGGCACTCATCCTGGCTGCACAGGAGCAGGCCTTGAGCACTAGAGCAATAGAGGCCCAGATCTACCACACCAGACAAAACCCGAGGTGTAGGCTGTGCAAAGAGGCCCCTGAGACAATCCAACACATAACTGCAGGGTGTAAGATACTGCAGGGAAAGCATACATAGTGAGGCATAAAGAAATGGAGCCATATTGTACAGAAACATCTGTGCAAAGTGTGGGCTGGAGACTCCAAGGTCAAGGTGGGAAACACCTCCAGTGGTAGTAGAGAATGATTGAGCCAAGATCTTGTGGGACTTCCTGATAGAGACTGACAGAACTGTGATGGCAAACCAACCGTACATAAACAACAGAGCAAAGCCGTTGTTGCGGACATTGCAGTATCAAGTGATGGGAACATCAGGAAAAAGTACATGAGAAACCAAAGAAATTCCAGGGGCTAAATGAACAGCTGGAGGAGGCCTGGAAGGTGAAGGCATCAGTGGTACCCATGGTCATCGGAGCATTCAGGGCAGTGACCCCTAAACTGGAGGAGTGGCTACAGCAGATCCCAGGAAAATCATCAGACATCTCAGTCCAGAAAAGTGCAGAAACAGCAAAGATACTGTAGAACCCTCAAGTTCCCAAGCCTCTGGTGGAGGAAAAAGGATGAGACCACACACAGAGGGTGAGGATGGGATTTTATATATATAAAAATTGTAATTGTAATGTAATTTTACACAGGAACTCCGTGAGGCCTTTGAAGCTGAAGCTGTAGCCACAGGCCAGCCCCGGTTGCTGCTGTCTGCTGCTGTGGCCGCTGGAAAAGCCACCATTGATGCTGGTTATGAAATAGCAGAAATCGCAAAGTAATATAAACATAAAATATTACATCAAGTAATATTATGAAATATTACAACAATGGTTTTGAAACCTCTATGCATTTATGCGGTGCGTTCACATTTATACAATCAACACATACAACACAAACAAACTTGGGACTAACCTGGAACTAAAACTAGACTAGACCTCGACTAAACCAGGGTTGGAGAGGAACCGACCCAAATCCACATTAGGACTTAAACTGGGCCCAGTCCAGGGCCAAACCAAGTGAATTGTGAACACACCCCTATTCTCGGGACCACTCAGGAATTACACACACTCACTCTGGACCACTCAAAAGATTTTGTCTTTCAGTGCGTTGATCCATACGTTCTGTTCATGATTAGATATCTGGACTTCATAAATGTGATGACCTATGATTTCCATGGCACCTGGGAGACCATGACTGGACATAACAGCCCTTTGTACAAAGGCTCCCAAGACACTGGAGATAATGTCTATTTCAATACTGTAAGTAACTAAAAGACACTGGGGTTAATAACTACTTCAATACAGTAAGTAACTGAAAGACCAGCTGCCATCAAACTGGTCGATATGCACTGCAAAGAGAGAGTTTTTGTAACATCTTTATTACAATAAATAAAAATGAAAATGCAATCATTTTGTTTGTAAGCAGGACTTTTAATCAAATATCCTTCAGAATAAAATCTATAACTAAGATTTCAGTTTTGTCAGCACTCAGTTTTATTCATGTTTATTCAAGTTTATTGCTCAGGACTTTTGTGGTTCAAATGTCTTTATGTGTAGGACTTTGCTATGACGTATTGGCGGGACCAGGGCACTCCTGTTGAGAAGCTGAATATGGGCTTTGCCACGTACGGACGAGCTTTTCGTTTGGCCTCTCAGTCCAGCCAAGTGGGAGCTCCAGCCAATGGTCCTGCAAGTGCTGGCAAATACACAAGAGAGGCTGGATTTTGGTCGTATTATGAGGTCATTTTGTAATTCCATGATCCTCTTTTTCTTTATTTATTTCTTGATTTATATTATTGTCATTGCAGCTTTTTTGTTTTTTGTTTTTAATGTTAACTATGTTTATTTTTTTTTTTCTGTCAGCTGTTTTATGTGCACACACACAGAAAAAAAAAAAGAAAAAGAAAAAAAAAAACTCTAAAAAGGGAGGGGGGTGATTTGTTTTATTTTTTTTCTATGGTTATTTATACAAAGACAATTAAATGTATTGCACAGTATACTGAATACACTCTATAATGTTAAATAGAATATACTGTATAACATTACCTTTTGAATAGATGGATCCTGTCCTTTTTACAGATCTGCCCTTTTCTACAAGGAGCCACAGTCCAAATGATTCAGGACCAGAAAGTTCCTTATGCCACTAAACAAAATGAGTGGGTTGGATATGATAATAAAAACAGTTTTCAGAACAAAGTGCGTTTTTATTCAGTTTTACATTATATACAGATGCTGTTATATAATGTACTGCTCATAGACAGTAAAATATTAACAATTATTATTTTCACTTTATCTTTATCCAGGTTCAGTATCTAAAAGAAAAGGCGTTTGGTGGGGCCTTTGTGTGGTCTTTAGATTTGGATGATTTCTCTGGTCAATTCTGTGGACAGGGAGCCTATGCCCTCATCAACATCCTCCGCTCTCTCTTATCAGGTAGGGCCATTCAAGATGGCATATGTCATTGGTTCAAACACATTTTGTTTTATTGTGACTTTTCAGACAGATAAACCTGCCTTACCTTTGCATTGCTATTCCATGTAACATAATCAAATTCTTGTTTTTTTAAGGCATTTGAAGGTTCTGTGCCTGATTTATTTATGTTTTTTGTGAGCTTGAAGCTTTTCAGATTCTTGAATATGATGACGTCATACTCGAGGCAAGGGCAAATTTTAAATGGTGTTTTTGAAAGAAATATTCAAAAGACAAGTTTATGATTAATTTCTGTTTGTAACTAGACCTAGAACTCACTGCATTTCAACAACATTCATTTTAATAGCCCTCATCTGTATTAAAGTATTCATTTCAAAATTATTGGCCTATATAATGTTGTGATGTTATGTGACAAGAATCATGAAAATTATTGATTAAACAAATAATCAATAAACAATAATATCAATAATAATAAACACAACACTCTTTTTCTCCTACAGGAACAACAAACCCCGCTCCAACTCTGCCCACACCAGGCAGAACGCCGCCCACACCAGGCAAAACTCCGCACTCTACCAGGTTTCCAGTCAGACTTACCTTTGCTCCACCCACTGGGAGAGAAGACAATTTCTGTGCCAACAAAAACAATGGGCTGTACTCTAAACCTGATGCCCCGGATGCTTTCTACAACTGCGCTCACGGAAGAACACACATCCAACACTGTCCAGCTACTTTAGTGTTTAAGGACAACTGTAAATGCTGTGATTATGCGCCCTTATAATGGCAAACATTATGACCAAATACTTCTATGAGTATTAAGTAATAAAATAATAAAACCATGTATCAACTGTGTCATCTTGTGTGCCAATAGCAAAAATATCTAGAGACTAAGAGGGCATTCACATGGGTCCTGGTTTGAGTTTCGTGCTGACAAAGACATTGTTTGGACCAGTTCAAGTCCTGGTCTAGCCCAGGTTCAGTTTCAGCTCTAGTTCAGGTTCAGTTTCAGGTTTAGTACTAAATTATTTTATTATTATTACTTTCTCTTTCATTTAATTTTATCAGTACATATACCTCTTTCTGTTTGTCCTCATTTTATTTATTTTTTTCTCTTCTTCCAATTTTCTGCTTTCATAAAAGAGTGTGTCAAACACTAATGGCAAAAGTAAAACACAACTCCCTGCCAAGCCATCAAATGGTGTGTTTTGCACAGGGTGATGGACCCCATTCCATAAGCTTGCACAGCTTCTTGGGGTTCCATGTTTTTCACAGGCTCATTTATACTGGCATGTAAACAGAAATATGTGTACAATATGCACTTATGCATGTAGTATGTAAACGCTGTGTAGAGTGTGTAGATGTGCATGTGTATATGCTACATTTGTATGCATGTGCCTTACATAACTTTGACCATTGTGAAAAATACAATTGAATTGATGACAGGTGGATCGGTGCAGTGTCTGCTGTGATGCGGTCGCTGTAGCGGTCTGTTGTGGTAAAGAAGGGGCTGAGCCGAGAGGCAAGGCTATTGATTTACCGGTCAATCTACATTCCTACCCTCACCTATCGTCATGGGCCTTGGGTAATGACTGAAAGGATACAAGCAGCTTAAATGGGTTTCCTCCATAGGGTGGCTAGGCACTCCCTTAGAGATACGGTGAGGAGCTCGGTCACACGGGAGAGGCTCGGAGTAAAGCCACTGCTCCTCCATGTCAAGAGGAGCCAGGTGAATTGGCTTGGTCATCTGTTCGGGATGCCTCCTGGACGCCTTTCTAGGGAGGTGTTCCAGGCATGTCCCTCAGCTGGCCTGGGAACGCCTTGGGGTCCCACCGAAGGAGCTGGAGTATGTGTCTGTGGTGAGGGAAGTCTGGGAGTCCCTACTTAGACTGCTGCCCCAGCGACCCGGCCCTGGATAAGCAGAAGAAAATGGATGGATAACTGTTTTTTTTTCTGTTTATTTTGCCAGCTGTGTTTTCCATGTACACAAGCCTACACGTCTTGAATCCAGGCTATGTGTTTAGTTTTTGCTTGGATTATCTTAAGTTTTGTTTGTTAGCACAGAAAGCTTTCTTGAGGCATGTATTAGACTCAGTTTTGTTATTCCAAATGCATCACAAACATACTGGACAAAATGTAAAATGAGTTGCCGTTTACAGTTACAGACACATTTAAAGATACAGGGGGTAGGATCATTTTAATCAAAGGTATTTTATATGGAAAAGTTATTTTACTGGGTAACATCTATAGCTGTAATGTACACGATGAAGACTTCTATGCCTTGCTTCTCAACCAACTTGTAGAGATGGACTTTTCAAATATATTGATAGGAGGTGACTAACAGCTCTTTATGTCTCGTAATGGACAGATGCCCCCCACTAAACATTGAGTCAAAACAAGCAAAGGCAGGAAGGAATATACTAGATGAATTTGCGTTAGTGGATGTTTGGAGGCATTTTAATCCTACATTGAAGAGCCTTACATTTTATTCACTGCCTTGTGAATGCCTTGCCTTGTTGTTGATGACATGATTTGACTACATTTTTTTGTTAAGACACTTGACGCATTTCGTTAAAGAGTCAGATACTGGTATTATTGCAATTTCTGATCACGCTCCTGTTAGTCTGTTGATGCAACCACCAAGGCAGCAAGGATGTACCATCTCCCGGAGGAGGAACAGTTTACTTAGATGATGTCTTTGAATGAAAGAGGAGACTGACTTCTATCTGTTAGTGTTAATGTGCCAATGATGATGATGATGATGCTGATCCAAGGGTCTTATGGGATGCCTACAAAGCCTATATGCCTATACCAGGGTATAATAATAGCATATTCAAGTTGTAAGAAGAAAGAATCATTAATAGAATAAGCTAAACTTGAAAATAAAATCAAAAGAATGGAGGAGGAAAACTTTGCATCTAAGGCAAATGACATTTTAACAGAACTTAAGGCACTTACAGAAATGCTAAGTGATATGATCACAAAGAAAGCTGAGAGAGATATTTTATATGCAAAACAAAGATTTTTTTTATTTGGGAACAAATCAAATAAAATATCAGCAAGGGTGGAAAGTTTCATATCTGCAATATGTGATAACAGTGGTGTTCAACATATGGTAAATAAACACATCAATGAAGAAAAGTGGGTTCCTGAGTAACTTGAAAATGCTTCAACTACCAGCAAAGCCAAAGCACCCGAAGGTCCCATATCATTAGAAATTGCATCACTTAAATCGAGTAAATGTCCTGGAGCTGAAGGACGTGTCTGGGTTAGACTGCTGCTTAGACTGCTGTTTCCACGGCCCAGCCCCTGATAAGCTGAAGCAAATGGATAGATGGATAATAATAAACCAATAAAATAGTTCATAAGCTACATGACTTTCTGAGATAAGATAAGAAACCCCAAGACCACTAAGACATTTAAAAAACAGTTAAAATTGAAATCAATCCTGAAACACACATGGAGCCAAAGTAGTGACTTTAAAACTAGTGTAGTGTCGTCCTCTGGTTCGACTGGTGATAAAAAACATTCATCAGTGTCTCTGTTTTGGCTCGAGGGAGAATGAGGCACACTCTGTCTATGTTTTTTAGGTAATAAAAAAATATTTTTGAAATGTTCTTAATGTGTGGGATAAAATTCGGCTCGGAGACAGTTTTTTTCACTGGAGATAGATTAAAAGATAATGTTTGTTTAAGTCATCACAAGTGCCGAGAGAAGTTGAAAACACACAGAAAAAATACATGAGCTAAGAAGTTGGATATTTACTGCATGAATTCAGGATATGAATCTTTTCAAAGATTTTTTTTGTTACACAAAACATGCACAATAGTTTTGTTTATTTTAATTTATCATGATTCATGAATAGCACAAAAAACACAAAATAATTCAATTCAATTTATTTTTGCAAAGCTCAAAATCACATCAGCAGTTGCCTCTTAGAGCTGAAGATGAGAATTAATTTAACCAACAGAAAGTTAGAAAATCAACAATGACAAAGGAACAGACAAGCAAATTAATCAACAGAAAACAAGCAAATGGAGAACTGTCCCAGAACATCCCCTGTCCTTAGACCCTCCTTCTCGGCAAGGAAAAACTTAAAAAAAAAAAACAGTGGGAAACAGAGAAACCTTGAGGAGAACCACAATGAAGGAGAGATCCACTCACATGGACGGACAGGCTGCAGATGTGTCCAGGACTAAAACACAATAAGTCTGTTGGTTATTCTACAGACTGAAGGGTATTAGGCTGAAGTTGAACCTAACCCTCTTAACATATAGAACACAAAATGGGAGAAAATCTTTTTAGGGACAAAAACAAAACTCATCTATCATGAATGCAAGAAAATAAGACTTTATGGCTCAAATCCTCCAGCTAAGATCGTCCTGACCAAGGTGCTGTACTGCTCCTGAATGTTTTTCCCAGCGACACTGAAGAATGGGTCAAATGCAGAGGACAAATGTCTCTATAGAACAATAGAGAGTACCTCACATTGAGCTTCCTTTATAGATCTACCTCAGTCGCCTCATTTTTTTTTTTTTTTTTCTTTTATCGTGCTTTTATTTTATCCATTGTTGATTTGAGGCCAAATGAATTAAATTGGTGACTAATATGGAATGAAATTGACACACATAAAAACATCATAATGACTCTGATCATGAGGTACTTTTTGCTTGCCCCAGTTAACATTAATGTTAAACAGTAAAAAGCTTTAGCCAAACCACCCTGTGGTTATTCGACTATTTAACTTTAGAACTGGAAATGACATTTACCTGGTCAGTATTAAAAATAAAAATAAATAAAAACAAATTTAATGTTAATTTTAATAAGTAATGAGTAAAATAATTACACAATGCAGTGTCTCTGAGCAGCAGTGTGAGCCATACCATATAAACATATACACATACACTACAGAAGGAAATACACTGATGATACTCAGAGCTGTTTGTCATCTTCACATATTTCTCCTGTGTAATTACTCATACCGTAAGTTGTGAGTCTTTCATGAATAGACTTAAGCCTCATGCTTATGTCACCCATTGTACCATCTTGGATAATTGCTCTGTTGAACCATAAGTATCAATTAAATGTACCATGTCCCACACCTTAATCAATATAAAAAGTAAAGGCGGTGAAACAGCCTCATTTGTTAGTGGAGCTACAATCTGCAGTGAGTATCCTACTTCCTTCATTTTATGCTGCATTAACTGGTAGTACATCTGTGTATGTTGTTACTATTGACTTTATATTGCCTTAAGGTGTTGTGTGAAACAGTGTATTGTTTTTATGTGTGCAACTGTACAAACATGAACAGACCTAGACCACTGTAAAGCAAATAGCTCAATGATGGATGGTCCTTTTTTAGGAGAATAAATGACATCTGTATAAAGTATCTACATTTAGAGCACACTGTTTTAAACGTGTCCCTCAATGTACGAGTCCTTTTAGAGCTTAAGCTTTGTCTTATTTGTAAAGGCTGAAATCATAAAAACTTCATTTATCATTATGGGAGACAGTACACACTGTGGTAGTAACAGTTTCTGTCTAGATGAGCTTCTAATAAAAGGCTTTCTTCTTGGTCTCCTATAATCTATACCATTAAAGTTTGAGAATCAGAACAGGTGTCTGTACAACTGTTTTTCAAGTATTAATTTGACTAAAGTGTGACTAAATGAGTTAGAATCTACAGGTTGTGTATTCATAATTTGATTTACATGTCTGTTATTACTTCAGTTAATTTCATCGTAAAACAAATTAATTTGTTTCTCTGCTTCTCTGTCACAGCAGCACAATGCACGGAGTACTTCTTACTGCAGGTACACAATCTGTTAATGAATCTTCTTTCTGTGTAAATACAGTGACATTGTGAGAACAGGGAGTTGGTGGTTCACATCATGTCCAAATGCATACTGTCCTTGTGTCTCTGGGCAAAACACATGAGAGTGAGGAGGGAATCAAATGCAAGAAATTAGTAATTATCAGTGTCATAAGACATATAGATGCTATGTGGGTCAAAGGCACTATAACTGTAATAACTATTGTTGTAATCAAATGTCTCAAAGAAATCCTAGGCCTTACAAGTTCTGGCATTCACTTTCAAATGTTGAAAGCATGGTTTTGTTTTATGTTTTATTATGTTACCCTTAAACTTTGTATTGAATAG
The DNA here is from genome assembly GCA_019594935.1 of Periophthalmus modestus. Lineage (NCBI taxonomy): Eukaryota > Metazoa > Chordata > Actinopteri > Gobiiformes > Gobiidae > Periophthalmus > Periophthalmus modestus. The sequence goes on from JAIEZT010000084.1 coordinate 8,443,361, forward strand.
TGTGTGTCTTAAACAGTGAGGTAAACTTGTAACTTTGTAAGAATGCGACACATGCTTATTTTGAGAAGTCTACACTGGCACCTGTTTCTTCGGAGACATGACATAGCTCTTCATTTTCAGGCTGACAAGAGGCCTTGTAATACAGCTTTACAGTGACAAGCATATTTTTAGGGACGCATTCTACCCCACTGTATACTGATAACACTTAAGAGTTATGTAAAACGAGTTAAGTCCTTAACCTTCTATAGATAGTACCTTTCTCTGGCTATAAGTACTGGAAAAACTCCCTTGAAATGTAACGCATGTGCCTGCTGTCTGTAACTTCATTCATCTCATGAGATAAACGTCTTTCAACTCTCTACCTGGTCTGCAATCTCTTCCTTCATGATTATAAATGTCATCTCTTTAAGGTCTGTGCCTGCTTTTGGTTACCGTGGGTAAGTTTCTTTAGTCAATCATCGAAATTACAGATTTTTTCCAGATTTTAGATTTTAACATGCTTATTTGTCCAGCCTCTTCCACTCGGATGGTGTGTGTCTACGACAAAGCGGCGTCCACCAGACTCGCCTTTGGCCAGTTCACCCCGGCTATGATTGATCCAACTCTCTGCACTCACATCATCTTTTCTTCTGCAAACATTGACACAAGTGAAGTTGTACCTTTTGACTCCACAGACACTGCGCTATACGACCAACTGAACAGCCTTAAAAACAGGTTTGTGCCCAAACCTCAAATATATCACTAAATCTAGTTTAAATCTGACATTTGTTTTTACAGCAATCCACAGCTTAAAACTCTGCTGTCTGTAGGCGGCCCAGGCTTCGACAATCAAAGGTAAGTTTAATATAACTTTGTTTATAGAAATGGTTATATTTAACATATAAAAGATTATATAAAAACAACTAAAATGTCCATGCTATACTTACAGGTTTTCTTCAATGGTGGCATCTGCCAACAACAGAAAGAAATTTATCACTTCAGCCAAGGATCTAATTAAAAACCATGGGTTTAATGGGATTAATCTGGATTGGCAGTATCCTGGAAGTAGCCAGCCACAGGACCCAACCAGATTCCTGAGTCTTTGTCAGGTTAGACAATGCTCTTCTATAAATCAATTTAATTCATTCCCCCCTAACCCCTAAACCCTAAACCTTAACCTCTAAACTCTAAACCCTAACTCCTAAACCTAACCCCTAAACCATAACCCTAAATCTAACAGCCCCTAAACCCTAAACCCTCAACCCTCAACCTTAACCCTAACATTTATTGATTGGATGTTTTCCCAAGTTATTTTTTCTGGATGGTTTAGGAGCTCAGAGCTGAATTTGATAAAGAGGTTCCAGCTCTGCTCGTCTCTGCCAGTGTGTCTGCAGAAAAAGCAACGATTGACAGCAGTTACCCCGACCCCAGCGCTTTTGCCTCGTAAGAGCATCACTTCATATTTTTATTACATTTATCAAAATATCGTTTTCCTCCAAATAATCTCCCATCTCTGTTTTTACAGTGCAATGGACTTCATCAATGTTTTAACGTTCAACTTTCATGATCCCACAGAAATGTTCACAGCACATCACAGTCCTCTGGGGGCATTATCCTCAAACCCTTCTGACACTCTGACCACGGCACGAACACTTTTATAGATGATGTTTAATCTTTATTGTTTTCATTCATTTATTTATTTATTTGTAATGGGTTTATAGGAATACGCAATGAACTACTGGAGTACGACTCTTGGTTTCCCAGCAAATAAACTAAACATGGGATTTGCTGCTTTTGGAGTTGCCTTCAGACTGGCTGATGCCACTGCTAATGGAGTTGGTGCAGCTACCAGCACTATGCCTCCAGAAGAAGGGTGCTACACGGGTCAACCGGGCGTTTGGTCATATTATGAGGTAAAGTTACAAAATGTTTCTCAATGGAAATATAAAATAATGTAAAATACTGTTTAATTTTGATGTTTAAAGACAGATACAACAAGTATAAGGGACACTTAGAAAAAAAAAAAAAAAATCTTTATCCAGAGACAATTTCATTTTCAAGTACATTTTAAAAATGTATCCAAGTAGCAGTGACATGTCATCATGTTATTTCTTGTATAAACTGGTAAAGTAAAGTACAATAAAATGGTCAATCCTGTCTATATTTTCCCATCGTGTGTTTCAGACTTGCATCTACATTCAGGGTGGTATTACGCGCAGGATTCCGAGTCAGAGTGTTCCTTATTCAGTCACAGAAGGGCATTGGGTTGGATATGATGATCCTCTCAGTATTGACGCTAAGGTAATGTAATAAAAGTCAATGTTATAAATAATGTAATTTTGTGTGAGTAAATATGTCATCCTGCAAACATAATAACTTCCCACATTGTTTACAATGCTTATTGGTGAGTTAAAAAATAATTTAGCTTTGACTATATTTTCACGGTTTGATCACCTCAGACTGCTCTGGGGATTCAAGACAGAGACTGAGGCCAATGTTCTTTTTGAACATATTTTATACTACTAATATTACTGTCCAAAAATATAACTAGTCATTAGAAATTTCACTTGACGTTGTCATCATGGAATTAGTTGCCTATAAAATTGCTTCATATTTCATTGTTTAAAGAGAGGCTATTTTACTTCTGTGGGGAATGAAAGAGGGGCATTTTACTTCTATGGGGTATTAACTGTAACACACATCATATTAGTTTCAGATGCATATTGACATTCATTAAACTGGAGTTAGCTAGGCCAGTATTGCCATATGTGGCTATTGACGGGTTAATAATTTGGGATAATACTAAAAAATATAAGTGTTGTAACAACGCCACCCAAATCTAGTTTGGGGACTAGATAGGCACACAGGTAAGCATATCAAGATAAAAGAGCCAGGTTCCAGTTAATTTACATCACGTTTATTGTACACATTACAAAGGAAAGTGTGTTTTAATTTCATTAACAATGACTACAATATACAAAATCACATATGTAGGCTAATAATAACTTTAAGCCAATAAATACCGCACTCTGCACAGCTCCCCCTGATATACTGGCTGCAGACACTGAGTAGGCCTAGACTCTGTGAAGAAAAATAAAGCAAAGCCAGTGCTTGGGCTTTGTTCAGATAAAGTTTAACCCTTTGTTGGCTGAATATCTCCACCACGTGTCTTTATGCAGAGGTGGAGGCTGGAGCTTTGTGAAGGCATTATTTAAGTTTGTGGAAGAACAGCGAAAAAGTGCAACAGGTTCAACAAGAAGAACTTTGGCCTCACTCAGCAGCTCCCTTCTCTTCTAGTTGGGACGTTATCCAACATTAGACAGTACATCCTAAGTGTTTGGTTCTCTGAGCAGAGCATGTGACTGGTTCAGAGGCTCAGTCCAAAGGATCAAGAATCTATTTTCGAGAAATAGATGAGAAAGGGTCATCCACCCCTGGACCAGACACTTAGTTTTGGGCACTATGCTGTAGTGATGTCAGGATAGTAAAAAAATGATTTTGATACTAAGGAAAAGGCTCGATACACAATACAAATTTCAATTTCAAAATGATGAAAGACGAAAAACACTTAGACAGGATTAAGCAATTTTCTGCATAAAATAAAGTACTTCTTTTAAGTCAGCACTTGTGTTGTTAAAGATGACTTTAAAACTGGGTTTTTGTTTTGTTTTTTTTTTTCAGTATTGATACTTAAATATTTTTTTTTGATGGTGGTTGTGGTATTGAATAGTATCAGATAATTCAATTTGATACTTTAAGGTAAAGCCTAACTCCCATATGATTTATTCATGCATTTACATTTTTAAGTTCACTGTCAGGTGTTTAATTAAAATACCTTTTTGTTTTAACAGTCAGAACAATTATATCTAATTTCTTGTAAATGAAGAAACATCTGGAACCTTGAGTTTATGTAACAGCACAGTTTCTGTTTTCTCTGGTTCTGTTCTGATGTTGAGATTAGAATTATTAGAATTATTGTCTTTTAGACCAAGTATAATGTGTAAAAGTTAAAGCCTATATTTTTATTTGTCTAATGAAACTCTTATTATTTTCTTCATTTTGTAGTATTTATAGTAAATATTTCATAAGAACTTTCTGTAAATAACTAAATACAAATAATAATAATAATAATAATAATAATAATAATAATAATATATAATGGTCTATAATAGTTTAGAGTTGTAGACATTCGTTCTTGATTCACCAGTAAACATTGTGTTATGTTTGTGGATTATTATCTTTGTAGATTATTATGTTTGTGGATTATTATGTTTGTTCCTATTATAATGTGAATCCAGTCTGTGTTAATATTGTCAACATAAATGTAAATTGTAATCTCTTTTCAGACTGCACACATGGCCACCGAAGGCTATGGAGGCGCGTTTGTGTGGGCTCTGGACCTGGATGACTACAATGGAGGTTTCTGCAGTGACGGCAATTTCCCCTTCATAAAATACCTGAAAAGCAAACTTCCAGGTAAATAGTTACTGCAGTTACCACTAGATTCTATAGTCCTAGTGTTCAACTTGTCCTGTTTTTTTTTCCATTTTCAAAAGAGTAAAAATCAGCACCTTTAACATATGTTTTTGTTCTAGTTGCCACTCCCACCACCACCACGACCACTGCCGTCACCACGGCTGCTCTTACCACGACGGCCACTCCCACCACCACCACCACCACTCCCACCACCACGGCTGCTACCACCACCACGGCTGCTCCCACCACCACCGCAGCCACCTCCACACCTCCCACCCACGACCACTCCCACCACCACGGCTGCTACCACCACCACGACCACTCCCACCACCACGACCACTCCCACCACCACGGCCGCTCCCACCACCACGGCCGCTCCCACCACGACCACTCCCACCACCACGGCCGCTCCCACCACCACGACCACCACCACTATGGCCGCTCCCACCACCACGACCACCACCACTATGGCCGCTCCCACCACCACCATCAAAGGTAATAAACTGTTGAAACAAAATGAATATAAATCTTATAAAACATTTTATTACATAGTTTTTGGCAGATATAGTCTTTTCAAAACAATCAAAGGTAACATGGTGAATCTAAATATTTTATGTTTTAGCAGTTAAAACCCATAGAATTGTAATACTTCCTCTTTTCTTCTAGCTACCACTACCACATCCTCCGGCAGCAATCCAGGGGACATCTGCAATGGCGGAAGTGGGGTCCACGCCAACCCAGAGGACAATACCACCTTTTATAACTGTGATCACGGCGTAGCCACTTTGCAGAGTTGTCCTGGAGGTCTGGTCTTTAAAACATCGTGCAGCTGCTGTACCTTTCCCTAACACAATCCAATGGAAATATACTGGTCCCATTAAACAATGAGTCTATCTCACATTAAATGGGTTGGGACTGTTCTGTTTACAGTTTATTGTTTATAATTTATAATGTCATAATTTCTATATCCAATCACAAAATGTTTTAAAATTACATCAGTGCAATATATATATTATTAAGTTGAAATAAAATAACACAAAATCAAAATGTTGTCTCCTATATTATTAGGCCACAAACTGTTTTAAAGCTTATTACAATACAAATGATATAAAGATATTATAATGGGTGAAATATTTTGAAGGCAACAGTCTAACAGTGCAGAGTACCCGGCTGTCTTGGAATCCCTGGGAGAGGGGTACTAAACAGTGCACTGCCCCGGGACTGTTCTACAGGGGAACCTCAATGCCCAGATGGAAGACACCTGGAGAGGGGTGATCGGGAGGAACGGTCTCCCAGATCTCCACCAGGACACTCTATGGTCAGTGCACATGGCACCAGGGCACTGTGTGCACGTGGCACGAGGACACTCAACGGCAGTGGTCTCCCACCGTTTTAACACCGCGGACCGGTCAACGCTTGACAATTTTACTGCGACACGGGGCAGAGAGGGGGGGCGGGCCGCAGCGCATAAAAATACAACTCACTGTACCGCTGACTCAGTGGGAGCTCTGCTCTTGTTTCTTTCCTTCTTGTTCACTTCTTTTAAAAAACTCTAAAGGCTTATCTTTTAATCCAGATGCTTAGTCTCCATGAGCCAAAGCAGTTTTGAAGGTTTCATTGCCTCGTTCGCTTTTCTCCGCATATTACGCAGACTAAGCGCATGAGAGTCACCTCTACAGACAAACTCATATTTTAAGCAGGACTCCTGCTCCTCTTCTGGCTCCTCAGTTTGGCCTTTTCTCCTTTGCAAAAAAGCTCTCCAAAGACTTTTATTTTGGCTCATTTTCACGAGCTTGTGGGTCTATGTTTGGGTGACATGTCTGACACGTTATACGTGATATAGCAGATCTAGCACAGATATAATAAACTCACCATTATATCAAATGGATTTCTGTGGTGATTTCCTATCAGGATTTTCATTATATATCTACAGACAAGCTTATTATGTGTCATGAGGGACGGGCGAAAGTTACGTCGGAGAAGATGCGGTCACTGATAAATAATTTACTGTTTTTGTGCGGCCCGGTAGCAAATGCGTAACGGAACGGTACCGGGCCCGGCCCGGTACCGTGGTCCGTTATCGCATTATACTTCTAATACTTTGGATACTTTAAAACCAGTGGTCTCCGGCCCGGTGGTTGGGGACCACTGGTTTAAAGTATCCAAAGTATTAGAAGTATCAGAAGAACTAGAGGTATTAGAAGTAACTGTGTTACAAATCCAGAAGGCTTCATAAAGAAACCACTATATAACTGTCCATTGTCCAGTTAGTACCGTGTGTGTTGGACCTGACGTCTATATAGTTTAACAATGTATTAATTAGTCCGGTTTAGCCACATGCAGCACATCCTCTCAGTTTTTGGTTACAAAAGAATGCAAATTACAAGTGTACTAGGCCCAACACCCTAAACCAGATTTGAGAACGAGTGTGATGACTTTATTCTGGTCATGAATTCACAAGTACCAAGATAAGTTGACAACAAACAGGGAAAAAAAATACATGAGCTAAAAAGTGGGACATTTATGGCATGAATTCAGGACATGAATCCTTTCAAAGATTTTTGGTTACACAAAATATGCACAATAGATTAGAAACAGAGAAACCTTGAGGAGAACCACAGTGAAGGAGAGATCCACTCACATGGACGGACAGGCTGCAGATGTGTCCAGGACTAATAAACAATAACATAACACTTTGATTATTCTACAGACTGAAGGGTATTAGGCTGAAGTTGAACCTAACCCTCTTAACATATAGAACACAAAATGGCAGAAAATCTTTTTTAGGGACAAAAACAAAACTATCATGAATATAGGAAAGAAGACCTCTTTATGGCTCAAATCCTCCAGCTAAGGTCGTCCTGACCAAGGTGCTGCACTGCTCCTGAATGGTTGTCCCAGCGACACTGAAGAATGTAGGAGGACAAATGTCTCTATAGGACAATAGAGAGTACCTCACATTGAGCTTCCTTTATAGATCTACCTCAGTCACCTCATTTAGTTATTTCATTTTATTTATTTGTTTTCTTTTATTGTGTTTTTATTTTGTCCATAGTTGATTGGGGGTCATTTAAATTAAATCGGTGACTAATGTGGAATGAAGCTGACACACCTAAAAACATCATAGTGACTCTGATCATGAGGTACTTTTTGTTGTCCCAGTTAACATTGATGGTAAACAATAAAAGGCTTTAGCCAAACCACCCTGTCGTTATTAGACTATTTAACTTGTCACTGTTCAAAATAAAAAAATAAATACAAAACAAGCAAATTTAATGTCAATTTTTATGAGTAAAATAAGTACAAAATGTCACGTCTCTGAACAGCAGTGTGAGCCATACCATATAAACATATACACATACACTACAGAATGAAATACACTGATGATACTCAGAGTTGTTCGTCATCTTCACATATTTCTCCTGTGTAATTACTCATACCGTAAGTTGTGAGTCTTTCATGAATAGACTTAAGCCTCATGCTTATGTCACCTGCTGTACCGCCTTCAATAATTGCTCTGTTGAACCATAAGTATCAATTAAATGTACCATGTCCCACACCTTAATCAATATAAAAAGTAAAGGCGGTGAAACAGGCTCATTTGTTAGTGGAGCTACAATCTGCAGTGAGTATCCTACTTCCTACTACTTATACTGCATTAACTGTTAGTACATCTGTGTATGTTGTTACTATTGACTTTATATTGACTTAGGGGTTGTGTGAAATGGTTTCTTGATTATATGTGTGCATAAACTGTATAAACATGAACAGACCTAGACCACTGTAAAGCAAACAGCTCAATGATGGATGGTCCTTTTTAGAAGAATAAATGACATCTGTATAAATTATCTACATTTAGAGCACACTGTTTTAAAAGTGTCCCTCAATGTACGAGTCCTTTTAGAGCTTAAGCTTTGTCTTATTTGTAAAGGCTAAAATCATAAGTACTTCATTTATCTTTATGAGAAACAGTACACACTGAAGTAGTAACAGTTTATGTCTAGATGAGCTTCTAATAAAAGGCTTTCTTCTTGGTCTCCTATAACCTTAAACATATATAGATCTAGAAATGAACGGGTCAAGTCTGAGAATCAGAACAGGTGTCGGTAGAACTTTTTTTTTTTTTTCAAGTAATAATATGACTATAACAAATTAATATGTTTCTCTGATTCTCTGTCACTGTCACAGCAGCACAATGCACGGAGTACTTCTTACAGCAGGTACACAATCTGTTAATTACTCTTCTTTCTCTGTAACATTGTGACATTGTAAGAACAGGGAGTTGATTTTCAAGTCTTGTCCAAATGCATACTGTCCTTGTGTCTCTGGGCAAAACACATGGCCCACGGCTTGAGAGTGAGGAGGGAATCAAATGCAAGAAGTTAGTCATTTTGAGTGTCATGAGATATATAGACATTATAGGGGTTATAACTGTAATAACTATTTTTATAATCAAATGTGACAAAGCAATCCTAGTTCTTACAAGTTCTGGAATTCACTTTCAAATGTCATCTCTTTAAGGTCTGTGCCTGCTTTTGGCTACCACAGGTAAGTTTCTTTAGTCAATCATTGAAATTACACATTTTTCCATTTTTTATTTTTATTTTTTAGATTCCAACATGTTTATTTTTTCAGCCTCTTCCACTCGGATGGTGTGTGTCTACGACAAAGCGGCATCCACCAGACCCTCTGTCGGCCGGTTCACCCCGGCTATGATTGATCCAACTCTCTGCACTCACATCATCTTTTCTTCTGCAAACATTGACACAAGTGAAGTTGTACCTTTTGACTCCACAGACACTGCGCTATACGCACAACTGAACAGCCTTAAAAACAGGTTTGTGCCCAAACCTCAAATATATCACTAAATCTAGTTTAAATCTGACATTTGTTTTTACAGCAATCCACAGCTTAAAACTCTGCTGTCTGTAGGCGGCCCAGGCTTCGACAATCAAAGGTAAGTTTAACGTAACTTTGTTTATAGAAATGGTTATATTTAACATATAAAAGATAATATAAAAACAACTAAAATGTCCATGCTATACTTACAGGTTTTCTTCAATGGTGGCATCTGCCAACAACAGAAAGAAATTTATCACTTCAGCCAAGGATCTAATTAAAAACCATGGGTTTAATGGGATTAATCTAGATTGGCAGTATCCTGGAAGTAGCCAGCCACAGGACCCAACCAGATTCCTGAGTCTTTGTCAGGTTAGACAATGCTCTTCTATAAATCAGTTTAATTCATTCCTCCCCTAACCCCTAAACGCTAAACTCTAAACCCTCAACCTTAACCTTAACATTTATTGATTAGATGTTTTCCCAACATATTTTTTCCGGACGGTTTAGGAGCTCAGAGCTGAATTTGATAAAGAGGTTCCAGCTCTGCTCGTCTCTGCCAGTGTGTCTGCAGAAAAAGCAACGATTGACAGCAGTTACCCCGACCCCAGCGCTTTTGCCTCGTAAGAGCATCACTTCATATTTTTATTACATTTAACAGTACATTGTTTTCCTCCCAATAATCTCCCATCCCTGTTTTTACAGTGCAATGGACTTCATCAATGTTTTAACGTTCAACTTTCATGATCCAACAGAAATGGTCACAGCACATCACAGTCCTCTGGGGGCATTATCCACAAACCCTTCTGACACTCTGACCACGGCACGAACACTTTTATAGATGATGTTTAATTGTTATGGCTTTCTTTCATTTATTTATTTATTTGTAATGGATTTATAGGAATTTGCAATGAACTACTGGAGTACGACTCTTGGTTTCCCAGCAAATAAACTAAACATGGGATTTGCTGCTTTTGGAGTTGCCTTCAGACTGGCTGATGCCAATGATAATGAAGTTGGTGCAGCTACCAGCACTATGCCTCCAGAAGAAGGGTGCTACACGGGTCAACCGGGCTTTTGGTCATATTATGAGGTAAAGTTTCAGAATGTTTCTCAATGGAAATATAAAGTTATGTAATATACTGTTTAATCTTGATGGAACAAGAGCAGAGCTAATTCACTTATGTTTTACTATGGAGTAAGAAAGATCATTATTTTGTTCTGTAAATGAAACAAAAAAGAAAAGTTTTCAGTTAATGCTTAAAGACAAATACAAAAAGTATAAGGTTAAAAAAAAAAAAAAAAACTCCATCAGAGACAATTTCATTTTCAAGTAAAATCTTTAAATTACTCTAAGCAGTGACATGTCATCATGTTATTTCTTGTATAATCTGTTAAACTGAAGTAAATTGGTTAGTCTTGTCTATATTTTTCCATCGTGTGTTTCAGACTTGCATCTACATTCTGGATGGTATTACGCGCAGGATTCAGAGTCAGAGCGTTCCTTATACAGTCACAGAAGGGCATTGGGTTGGATATGACGATTTTCCCAGTATTGACGCTAAGGTATGAAGCCCCACGAACAAAATAAAAGTCAGTGTAAAAAACCCACAAATGTAATAACTATTATGCTCATGTGAGTTTTGTGTGAGCAAATATGTCGTCCTGCAAACGTAATAAATCCCCACGATGTTTTACAATGTTTAATGGTGAATTAAAACCTAATTTAGCTTAGACTATTATGGTGCTAACCCACTGCAGACTTATAATTTCACAGTTTGATCCCTGCAGATTTATAATTTCACAGTTTGATCATTGCAGATTTATAATTTCACAGTTTGATCCCTGCAGATTTGTAATTTCACAGTTTTTTTTGTTTTGTTTGTTAACTCCATCACTCACAAGTCTTTCAGACAGTGTCCCTCAGGTATAAAAATGTCATATATTTATACTATTAATATTACATCCAAAATAATTTTACTTCTATGGGTTATTTAAGAGGGGCTATTTTACTTCTATGGGGTAATAGCTGTAAAAATAACAAATTTAGATCACTATGTTATCTTTTATTGTTTTGCAAATGCTAGATTCACCAACAACATATTAATATGCTTCATACATTTCTTGACACTCTGAGACGTCCCTCTCTGTGCTAAGTCCCTCCCCCTTCAGAGCACTGTTACAACACAATCAGCTGCATCCCACTAATGAAACAACTGCACATCACATCAGGTTTGTTCAGTTGCTATGTACAGTTTTGTGTCATGTTTTTGTATATTTATGGGGACTTGTCGTGTGGGAGCATAGGGGACACAGGCTTGTGGGCGGAGCCTGATACAAGCTCGTACTGCTAACCATGAGGAGGGATTGAATAGGGAGATATTGCTAAAATACTTAAACATGCATGGATGACATTTAAACCTCTTCCGGCATGTTTATGATGTTTTTTATTACATAACGACCCTCTTTAACGGAATTTAATTTCAGAAGCATATTGATCTGAACCAACTTTAACTTGCACTTATCTCATAATACCTTTTAAAACATTTCAGTGCCACCACACTCGTTATCACATTCATTAAACTGGACTAGGCCAGTATTGCCATATGTAAGCTAATAATAACTTTAAGCCTACGCAGATAATTCAGAACTCTGCGCAGCTCCCCCTGACATACTGGCTGCAGACACTGAGTAGGCCTACAATCTGTGAAGAAAAATAAAACAAAGCCAGTGCTCGGACACTGTGCAGTTAGTTCAGATAAAGTTTAACCCTTTGTTGGCTGAATTTCTCCACCACATGTCTTTATACAGAGGAGCTGAAGCTTTGTGAAGGCATTATTCAAGTTTGTGGAAGACCAGCGTGTCAGAACAGTGAAAGAGTGCAACAGGTTCAACAAGAAGAACTTTGGCCTCACTCAGCAGCTCCCTTCTCTTCCAGTTGGGACGTTATCCCACATTAGACAGTACATTCCTAAGTGTTTGGTTCTCTGAGCAGAGCATGTGACTGGTTCAGAGGCTTCACAGCCAGGCACCTCCCATCTCTTTACATTAGGCCACAACTAGTTCAACACGTTAGCATAAGTCAGCAGCATGACACTGAGATCAGTTTCCTTAAAACATACAGAGCAGCAGGACGAGCAGTGGCTCAGTTCAAAGGATCAAGAATCTATTTTCGAGAAATAGATGAGAAAGGGTCATCCACCCCTGGACCAGACACTTAGTTTTGGGCACTATGCTGTAGTGATGTCAGGATAGTAAAAAAATGATTTTGATACTAAGGAAAAGGCTCGATACACAATACAAATTTCAATTTTGATTTTAAAATAATGATTAATAATGATAAATGATGATAAATAAATTATTCATAATTTTCTGAAAAAAGTACTTCCTTTAAGTCACCACTTGGTTCGGTGTCGATAAAGAAGACTGTATATTTGTTTTTGTTTTTTTAAATATTGATACTTAAATTTATTTTTGATAATGGTTGTATTTTGATTAGTATCTGATACTTTGATTTGGTACTTTTAGGTAAGGCTTAACTCTCATATTTATTTGTACATTTACATTTTTTAAGTTCACTGTCAAATGTTTTATTAAAAAAGCTTTTTGTTTTAACAATCAGAACATTTATATCTTTATATCTATTATAACTTATTTCTTGTAAATGAAGAAACATCTGGAACCTTGAGTTCATGTAATAGCACAGTTTGTATTTTCTCTGGCTCTGCTCTGATGTTGAGTTTAGAATTATAAGAATGTTTTTTAGACCAAAAATAATGTGTAAAACTTAAAGACACAGTGTGAGTCTTTTTGTTTGTCTATTGAAACTCTTATTATTTTCCTAATTTTGTAGTATTTATAGTATTTATAGTAATTGTTTTATGAGAACCTTCAGTAGATAAATAAATACTTAATAAATACTTAATAAAAAAATATGTAATAAATACTTAATACTTACTTAATACTTAATAAAAATAAATGAAAACATAAATAATAGTAATATACATATATAATCTATAATAATATAAGTCTATAATATTTTACATTTGTAAACATTGTGTAATGGATGATTATATTTGCAGATTATTATGTTTGTGGATTATTATGTTAGTGGGAATTATTATATTTGTGAATTTTTATGTTTGGGGATTATTATATTTGTGGGGATTATTATATTTGTAGGGATTATTATATTTGTGAATTACTATGTTTGTAAATTATTATATTTTTCGATTATTATGTTTGTGCATTATTATGTTTGTGTATTATTATGTTTTATTCCTATTATAATGTGAATCCAGTCTGTGTTAATATTGTCAACATAAATGTAAATTGTAATCTCTTTTCAGACTAAACACATGGCCAATGAAGGCTATGGAGGAGCGTTTGTGTGGGCTCTGGACCTGGATGACTACAATGGAGGTTATTGCAGTGACGGCTTTTTCCCCTTCATAACATACCTGAAAAGCAAACTTCCAGGTAAATAGTTACTGCGGTTACCATTAGATTCTATAGTCCTAGTGTTTAAAATAATAATAGGTCACATTCACAATCTAGATGTTCATCTTTTTGTCTATTCAATAGTCTGTTCACAAAGCAAAAGTGAACCCAAAATGAAGAATCATCTTGGTGTTAAAATGAGACTGTTGTGTGCTGCCTAATCTAATTATATAGCATTTTATTACCCATGAACCAGGTAGTAACAAGTAACACGTAACAAGTAACACTGGTGCGCTGTTAGCATGTTAGTTGTTGTTAACAGCAAAACTCTGCTCTAACCTCTAAGTTATGAAACACCGTTAATAGAGTAAAAATCAGTACCTTTAACACATGTTTTTGTTGTAGTTGCCGCTCCCAGTTCCACCATCGACTCCAACCCCAGCACCACTGCACCACCAGGTAATAAACTGTTTGATTTGAATTGAATATTAAGGTGGAAAAGAGCATCCATGCATGTTTGAGCAATCTAGTGATCTCCCTCGAGCAGTATTCAAACTCTCCTTACCGTTAGCATTGTAAACCTTTTTTCACTGCCCACGAACCCGCGATGTTAGCATGTTAGTTGTTGTTAGCAGGGGCGTGACAGCAAAACTCTGCTCTAACCTCTTCAAGTTGTGAAACGCCCTTAATAACTCGTCACAGTGAATCATTTGGATGCTCAGAACGAAGGTGAAAAAGAAGTTTGGACCACTGCAACCAGCTGAAAATGAACTTGTCATGTTTTTTTTTTTTACATTTTTATGAGAGTAAAAATCAGGTACAGAACCTTTAACACAGTTTTTTGTCCTAGTTACCACCACCACGGCTGCTCCCACCACCACGGCCGCTCCCACCACGCCGGTTGCTCCCACCACGCCGGTTGCTCCCACCACCACGGCCGCTCCCACCACCACTCCCACCACGCCGGTTCCTCCCACCACCACGGCCGCTCCCACCACCACCACGGCCGCTCCCACCACCACCACTGCCGCTCCCACCACCACCACCACGGCTGCTCCCACCACCACGACTGCCGCTCCCACCACCACCACCACCACCTGCTGCCGCCCACACCACCACGACTGCCGCTCCCACCACCACAACTGCCGCTCCCACCACCACGGCCGCTCCCACCACAACGGCCGCCACCACCCACGGCCGCTCCACACACCACCACGGCCGCCCCCACCACCACACTGCCGCTCCCACCCACCACCACACCACGGCCGCTCCCACTACCACAACTGCCGCTCCCACACCACACCCACCACAGCTGCTCCCACCACCACGACGGCCGCTCCCACCACCACCACGGCCGCTCCCACTACCACAACTGCTGCTCCCACCACCACCACCACGGCCGCTCCCACCACCACGACGGCCGCTCCCACCACCACCACCACGGCCGCTCTCCCACTACCACAACTGCTGCTGCTCCCACCACCACCACCACAGCCGCTCCCACTACCACGACGGCCGCTCCCACCACCACCACCACCACGGCCGCTCCCACCACCACGACGGCCGCTCCCACCACCACCACCACGGCCGCTCCCACTACCACAACTGCTGCTCCCACCACCACCACCACGGCCGCTCCCACTACCACAACTGCCGCTCCCACCACCACCACCACGCCCTCCCCACTACCACCACAGCCGCTCCCCACCACCACCACCACGGCCGCTCCCACCACCACCACCACCACCACCACGGTCGCTCCCACCACCACCACGGTCGCTCCCACCACCACCACCACAGCCGCTCCCACCACCACCACAGCCGCTCCCACCACCACCACAGCCTCTCCCACCACCACCACGGTTGCTCCCACCCACCACACACCACCACCACAGCCGCTCCCACCACCCCCACGGCCGCTCCCACCACGGCCGCTCCCACCACGGCCGCTCCCACCACGGCCGCTCCCACCACGGCCGCTCCCACCACCGCCAAAGGTAAAACTGCTTGATTGGTAATATTTGTAAAGTAGAGTGTAATATTAAGGTGGATGCCTGTTTGAGCAATCTAGCAATCTCTCGATTGTGTTGTGAAACGAAATGATAATGAAACTTATTACATGTTTTTTGATGGATATAATCTTTTCAAAACAATCAAAGGTAACATGGTAATCTAAATATTTTATGTGTTAGCAGTTAAAACCCATAGAATTGTAATACTTCCTCTTTTCTTCTAGCTACCACTACCAGATCCAGCAATCCAGGGGACATCTGCAATGGCGGAAGTGGGGTCCATGCCAACCCAGAGGACAATACCACCTTTTATAACTGTGATCACGGCAGAGCCACTTTGCAGAGTTGTCCTGGAGGTCTGGTCTTTAAAACATCGTGCAGCTGCTGTACCTTTCCCTAACACAATCCAATGGAATTATACTGGTCCCATTAAACAATGAGTTTATCTCATATTAAATGGGTTGGGATTGTTCTGTTTCAGTTTATTGGTTATAATTTATGATTATAATTTATAATGGTTATAATTTATGTTTTTAATTTATAATGTAATGATTTCCATTTCCAATCACAAAATGTTTTAAAATTACATCAGTGCATATATATATATATATATATATATATACATATATATATACACACACACACACAATACACACACACACACACACACACACACACATACACATATATATATATATATATATAGATATATATATATATATATATATATATATATATATATATATATATATATATATAGTTGAAATATATATATATACACAAAATCAAAATGTTGTCTCCTATATTATTAGGCCACAAACTGTTTTAAAGCTTATTACAATACAAATGATATAAAGATATTATAATAGGTGAAATTTGAAGGCAACAGTCTAACAGTGCAGAGTACTGTCTTGGAATCCCTGGGAGGGGTACTAAACAGTGCACTGCCCCGGGACTGTTCTACTGGGGAACCTCAATGCCCAGATGGAAGACACCTGGAGAGGGGTGATCGGGAGGAACGGCCTCCCAGATCTCCATCAGGACATTCTATGGTCAGTGCACATGGCACCAGGGCACTCTAGGCTGAAGGTCTCTGACTTCTGGCTGCATGTGATACTCAAGTGAGGAGAGGGGCAAAGCTGTAGACCACCACCTGGCGGTGAGTTGGATCCGCTGGTGGAGGAAGAACCCAGACCTGGCAGACCCAAGTGCACTGTGAGGGTCTGTTGGGAATGTCTGGTTTAGCCCTCTGTCAGTGGAGTCTTTAACTCATACCTCTGGCACTTTTCTTCAAAAAGTTATAAGCCTGTTATCCAATATGCAGCTTCCATAAACCTGTGAAAATAAGTTTGGCCCTTTCCTTAAAGATTACTTCTGGGACATTTCAGACCAGGGTCAACTTCTGCTTAAGACAGAGACTGACCGAGACCAAGACCAGTTTAATGGAATCAAAACAGCGACAAAGAGTTTTAGAGTTGAAAATCTGAACATCCCAAATGTGGAACATCCCTCCACAAAAGGTAAAAAAGCATTATGTAAAAACACTCCCAAAAAAGATGTACACAAAACAACATTCGCAGTTGTGAATGTTCCGAACATTCACAACTGCGAAGTACAGTATCCGAAGTATTAGAAGTATCTGTGTTACAAATCCAGAAGGCTTCATAAAGAGACTACTATATAACTGTCCATTGTCCAGTCAGTACCGTGTGTGTTGGACCTGACGTCTATATAGTTTAACAATGTATTAATTAGTCCGGTTTAGCCACATGCAGCACTCCTCTCAGTTTCCAAAAGAATGTAAATTGCAAGTGTACTAGGCCCACACCCTAAACCAGATTTGAGAACGAGTGTGATGACTTTATTCTGGTCATGAATTCACAAGTGCCAAGATAAGTTGACAACCAACACGGAAAAAATACATGAGCTAAAAAGTGGGACATTTATGGCATGAATTCAGGACATGAATCTTTTCAGAGATTTTTGGTTACACAAAATATGCACAATAGATTATTAGTTTATTTTCTTTGGGAAATTAGCATAATCATGATTCATGAATAGCACAAAAAACACAAAATAATTCAATTCAATTTATTTTTGCAAAGCTCAAAATCACATCAGCAGTTGCCTCTTAGAGCTGAAGATGAGAATTAATTTAACCAACAGAAAGTTAGAAATCAACAATGACAAAGGAACAGACAAGCAAATTAATCAACAGAAAACAAGCAAATGGAGAACTGTCCCAGAACATCCCCTGTCCTTAGACCCTCCTTCTTGGCAAGGAAAAACTAAAAAAAGTTCTTGCACTGCTCCTGAATGGTTGACACTGAAGAATGGGTCAAATGTAGAGGACAAATGTCTCTATAGGACAATAGAGAGTACCTCACATTGAGCTTCCTTTGTAGATCTACCTCATTTGCCTCATTTAGTTATTTTATTTTATTTTTTCTTTTATCATGCTTTTATTTTGTCCATAATTAAATTAAATCGGTGACTAATGTGGAATGAAGCTGACACACCTAAAAACATCATAATGACTCTGATCATGAGGTACTTTTTGTTGTCCCAGTTAACATTGATGGTAAACAATAAAAGGCTTTAGCCAAACCACCCTGTCGTTATTAGACTAATTAAGTTTAGTACTGGAAATGACAATTACCTTGTCACTGTTCAAAACAAAAATAACCACAAAACAAGCACATTTAATGTAAAATAAGTACAGAATGTAACGTCCCTGAACAGCAGTGTGAGCCAGACCATATATACATGTTGTTATTATTGACTTAAGAGGTTCTGTGAAACAATGTATTATTTTTGTGTGTGCATAAACTGTACAAACATGAACAAACCTAGACCACTGTAAAGCAAACAGCTCAATGATGAATAGTCCTTTTTAGAAGAATAAATGACATCTGCTGGGATAAAGTATCTACATTTAGAGCACACTGTTTTAAACGTGTCCCTCAATGTACGAGTCCTTTTAGAACTTTAGCTTTGTCTTATCTGTAAAGGCTAAAATCATAAGTACTTCATTTATCTTTATGGGAGACAGTACACACTGAAGTAGTAACAGTTTATGTCTAGATGAGCTTCTAATAAAAGGCTTTCTTCTTGGTCTCCTATAACCTTAAACATATATAGATCTAGAAATGAACGGGTCAAGTCTGAGAATCAGAACAGGTGTCGGTAGAACAGTTTTTCAAGTATTAATTTGACTAAATGAGTTAGAATCTACAGGCTGTGTATTTATAGTTTTATTTACATATCTGTTATTACTTCAGTTAATGTCATTGTAAAACTTATGAATATGCTTCTGCTGCTTCTCTGTCACAGCAGCACAATGTACGGAGTACTTCTTACTGCAGGTACACAATCTGTTAATGAATCTTCTTTCTGTATAAATACAGTGACATTGTGAGAACAGGGAGTTGGTGATTCACGTCACGCATACTGTCCTTGTGTCTCTGGGCAAAAAACACATGACCCATGGCTTGAGAGTGAGGAGGGAATCAAATGCAAGAAATCAGTAATTATGATTGTCATAAGACATATAGATGTTATATGGGTCAAGGGCACTATAACTGTAATAACTATTGTTATAATCAAATATCACAAAGCAATCCCAGTTCTTACAAGTTCTGGAATTCACTTTCAAATGTCATCTCTTTAAGGTCTGTGCCTGCTTTTGGCTACCACAGGTAAGTTTCTTTAGTCAATCATCAAAATTATGATTTTTTCCCAGATTTTAGATTTTAACATATTTATTTTTTTTGGCCTCTTCCACTCGGATGGTGTCTACGACAAAGCTGCATCCATCAGACCCTCTGTCGGCCAGTTCACCCCGGCTATGATTGATCCAACTCTCTGCACTCGCATCATCTTTTCTTCTGCAAACATTGAGACACATAAAGTTGTACCTTTTGACTCCACAGACAGCGAGCTCTACACACAATTGAACAACCTGAAAAACAGGTTTATGCCCAAACCTGAAATATATTATGAAATCTAGTTTAAATCTGACATTTGTTTTTACAGCAATCCACAGCTTAAAACTCTGCTGTCTGTAGGCTTCGACAGTCAAAGGTAAGGTCAATATAACTTTGTTTATAGAAATGGTTATATTTAACATGTAAAAGATAATAGAAAATAACTAAAATGCCTATGTAATATGTCATGATCCTGCCTGTTTTGCCTGCCGGGGGTTCCGTTCCTGATCCTGCCTGTTTGCCCCACCGGGGGGTTCTGACCCTGCTCCTGACTCTGCTCCGATCCAGTTCCGTTTTTGTTTGCTGCCTCCCTGCTTAGCTCCGCACCTGTTCCCAGTTGCTAATCATGGGGGCAGCCTATATGTCCTGCCCTTGTTCTGTTTAGGTGGCTGGATCCTTGTTATGGGAGTTTGGGTTCTTTTGAGTTGAGTGATTTTCTGTCCCTTCATGTGAGCTGGCTCCTGAGTTTGTTCATCTGTTTTTTTGCGACGAGAGGACATGCAGGTAGTGATGGCCAAATGAAGCCCCATGAACCATCTGAGGCTTTCAGGCTATTGCACCAGTACAGAAGTCAATGCCTCGCCAAGTGATTCAATATGCTCAATTACACCATCTTGTGGACAAAAAAAATGTAACACATGTAAAAAGAGAAACCAAATGGAATCATGTTTCATTTAAAACATCACACTCATTGGTTGCATTTATCAAATAAAACATATCCTCAATTCTCTAATCTTCTTCTGGATCAAGTATTTACTTGTTTTTTTCCCATGGGACTGAACACAGATTCTCTACTGATGGCGAGCTGGTAGGACTAATTAATTTTGGTTTCTCTGCAGTCCGTGGATTATGAATTTTCATATGAACTGAATTTACGTTAGTTGAACCGAACTAAATCCTAAAAAAGGAATGAACTGAACTCTTACACAAAGTCAAAATATTTGACAAGGAACTGTCTTTTCTTTTTGTTGTTGTTTTAAAAAGCTTTATCTTGTTACATTTAAATTTATTAAATAGTATGTCACTTTATGTTTTGACTTTTTCCAAAATAAATTTTATTATCTTTCAATCCAATCTGTTTTGTGTGTCATTCAAGCACAAGCTCCCTGAGCAGCCCGGTTCTTCTGTGTTTGTCTAAATGCGTTAACTGCCATAAACAAATAGCCCAACAAATCAACTAAAAATACTATAGTGGTTACATTTGCGTAGTGGTCAGACTCTTGGTGAAAAATTAATGAAACACTGGATGGAATTAAATCTTGTGACAATGCAGAAGCTTATTGAAACAATGCCACAGTGAATGCGTGCCGTAATCAAAGCTTAAGACGGTCCGAAATATTAGAAGTGTGTGACCTTTTTTTTTGGTGGCGACTTTTTTTGGCCAGGCAGTGTAAATCTCATCCTCACCCTCTGCGGGTGGTGTCATCCTCTTTTTTCCATGGTCAGGTCCTCTACCAGAGGCCTGGGAGCTCAGGTCCTATACCAGAGG
>JAIEZT010000084.1:8467081-8552081 GCA_019594935.1 Periophthalmus modestus
AACTACAGGAAACGTTTGACCTCTGCAATTGCAAATATACCAAATATTAACATTGATTTCGGGTGTTCAAAGACTTATTTGCAGCAGTACCATACAAATAAATCATACAATGTTATTTTCAGATATTTTTTTTTTTTTTAGATTGTGTCTCTCACAGTGGACATGCACCTAAGATGAAAATTTCAGACCCCTCCATGATTTCTAAGTGGGAAAACTTGCAAAATCACAGGGTGTTCAAATACTTATTTGCCTCACTGTGTATGTGACCCAGGTTAAGGGTGCACTGTAACTTTTCAGAGAGGGGGTTGTACTTGTCTTCATGGCAACGTCATTACTCTGCCTGCTTGGTATTTAACTGAGTGATTTTGGATTTATTCAGTTGCAAGCGTTTTTATTGCTCAAAAACACCTCTTCACAAATCTGACTTGTAACTTGGCCTGCTTGTCTCCATGGCAACACTAAAGTTTAAAGTTAGTAAAGTTTAATACTGTATAACATTCTAGACAAATCAGTAACATGAGGAAAATAAAGTAATCGCTCCACCAGCAGAAAAGTTACATAGTGCACCTTTAAGAATTGAACCAATACAAAGTGAAAATGGGTCTGTTACAGTCTATGTAATAGTAGTTTAGTATAGTCTTTATTTGAAGGGACGATGTACAGAGACATTATGCTCATAAAAACAGAGATGATCTGCACCAGATTATAGCTAAACAGCTAGTTTCCATCTGCAGTCCCTGACAAACAATAAAAAATTACACAGTGGAAGTTACATAGTCAATAATATAAAACAATTTAAAACAATATCTCATTGATTTGTGAGTGCATGCATTTCATATTAAAGGAGACATACATTACATATTAATTACATATTATAACAAGGAATAAAAGCAGGTATTTTAATGCTGACAAGTTTGACTAGCCCATAACCATTTTTTGAGTTCTTTGGAACCATAATTGGAATCATAATTTGATAGGCTCTTTATATCATTTGGAAGATGGTTCCATTCTTTTATTGCATTATATGAAAAGGCTGATTGTCCAAATGCAGTTTTTCTCTTTGGGATGGTACACTGCCCCCTGGTGGAGGCCCGTGTGATTCTAGAGGTTATTGCTGATGTGAACTGGATGAATTGTTTTAGAGGTGCAGGCGCAGTATTATTGAGGATTTTATGAACCATTCGAATAGAAGCATATTTTTGTATATTATCAAAGCTTAATAGTGTGTATTTGTGAAGAATATGGCAATGGTGATGTTGGCGTGGTTTCCTGTCCAAGCTTTTTAGAGCTTGTTTGTGAGGGGATTCAAGAGGTTTTAATGTAGACCAACATGTTATGCAGCTGAAGAATCGTGACATGATCATGGCATTAAAAAAAGTATGGGTTGCGTCCTGTGTTAATGAATTTCTGATGCTTCTAAACATTTTATATTGTATTTGAGGCTCTGGCACATGTGTTTTATATGTTTTTTAAATGTGAGACTGGGATCCAATGTTATACCCAGATATTTGAAATCAGTGACATTTTGTATGTCTTCTCCGTTTACAGTGATGATGGGGAAAGATCACTATTTTTTTCTATTGATAAAGTACATAGCTGCAGTTTTCTTTACATTTAGTGTGAGACATGATTCATTTAGCCATCGCGCCACTTTTTCCATGGTGGCTGTAAGTTTGGCAGCTACCTCATCTGTATCTTCCCCCCCTGTATATATGACTGGATGTTAACTTCCTGGCTGACAGATGGCAAATCATTGATATACAGAGAGAAGAGAAGTGGGCCAATGTTCGAGCCCTGCGGTACACCAATGTGGGATGAGGCGATGTTGAATGTGGTGTTGCTTATGCGGACACATTGTGAGCGGTCTGATAGATATAGGACCTAATCCAAGACAGTGTATTAGCAGACAGTTTGTAATGTGTTAGTGTTGACAGTAGTATAGGGTGTCTGACTGTATCAAATGCTTTGCGTAGATCCAAGAAAATTGCTCCTACCACTCCTCCGTTGTCCAGTGTTGATTTTATTGTTTCAATGAGCAGACAGCAGGCAGTTTCAGTTGAATGGCTTGCATAGAACCCAAACTGCATGGGATGTAGTAGGTTTTCAGACTACAGATGTTGTGTGAGTTGCTCCACTACCACTTTTTCAAGGGTTTTAGACAGAGTAGGGAGAATACTGATTGGTCTGTAATTGTTAATGTCTTGTTTATTTCCTGCTTTATGAATTGGGGTGACAATGGCTGTTTTCAATGTGTTGGGGAATGTGTTTTCCAGTATAGATAGGTTTATCAGCTTTGTTAGCGGAGCAGTTAGAGTGTCTTTGTGTGTTTTTAGGAACAGAGTGTCTAGTCCGTGGATGTCCTTTGAGCGGGAGCTTTACAGAGAGGAGATGATTTTGTTGACTTTTAGTTCATGTGTAATCTCAAGACTCAACTCATGTTCTTTGTTTATTTCTGCCTCTTTGTATAGTGTTTGGGTAAATTTGTTGTGAAGTGTTTGTACTGATTGGATAAAATGGTCATTAAACCGGTTACTAATTTCCAAATTATCTGAGGTGGTGTTGTCATTTACCCTTAATGTTATAGTTTCTTTTCTTGTCCTGTGATATTGTTGATGCTTTTCCAGAGTTGTTTGATGTTCCCTCTTGCAGCTTTGATTATTTCTAAATAAAAGTCAGCTTTCACCTTATGAAGTTGTGTTGTAACTTTATTTCTCAAAGATCTGAAAATGTTTCTGTCAGATGTTTCTGATGTCATTGATGACATTTTGTGAGTAGTGGACACGCACGTCTTCCACCGCTGAGTCCCTCGCCCCCGGTGGATATCTCGACACCCTTTCTCGTCCGCCTGAACCATGGATCATTGCAAAGCTGAAGGCTCCTCCACCCGAGCCCCGTGCCGATGCCTCGTGTTTTTGTGGCGGAGACTGGACCCCCGATGGATCCCGGGTGGCCACGCCGATGTAGCTTCCCGCTAGCTTTTCCCTGCTAGCCGCAGCACCCGGTCCTGTCGTCTCCACGTCACTCGCGGGGGAGATGAGAACATTCAGGTGAGTTTTATGTTCAATTGTACAGCAAGATGTACTTAGTGAGAGTACCTGTAAGTTATTAGTGGCGCTCTTGTCGTTGGTGGTGTTAATATCATGGAATCCTCCTTCCGTTGGGCTGTTGTTGGTCAGGTTGTTGGTCGGACCGGGACATTGGTGGATGTCACCGGACACCATGAGATAGATAAAGATGATAAAGGCAAGACTTTGCTGGGGCTTTAGAGCAGTTTTAGAACACACCGTTGCTCGTTTGTGGAGAAACGGGTGGATGAAGGTGGCAGCCAGGGCATACCTCCCGAGCCCAAAAAGCTTGTTTATATTAATTCTCTCCGGCTTATACATCCGGCTTGCTGCTGTCATAGAAGTTGCATTGGTTTCTTTGAAGGCAATGTTTGCCGTTATTGTCATCATACGGTAAATTACTGGTAGGAAAACCATATATCAACAGAGCTGCAGCTACACCTGCCGCACCCGGCGCCGCCATCTTTACCCCACTACGTAGTCATGTATGACTGCATTTGACCCACATAGCATCATGTGTTACTGCATTTGACCCGCATAGCGTCATGTGTTACTGTATTTGACCCGCATAGGCATGGGTTACTGCATTTGACCCGCATAGCGTCATGTGTTACTGCATTTGACTTGCATAGGCATGGGTTACTGCATTTGACCTGCATAAAGTCATGTGTTACTGCATTTGACCCGTATAGCGTCATGTGTTACTGTATTTGACCGGCATAGGCATGGGTTACTGCATTTGACCTGCATAGAGTCATGTGTTACTGCATTTGACCCGCATAGTCATGTGCTATTGCATTTGACCCATATAGAGTCATGTGTTATGCATTTGACCCACATAGTCATGTGTTATGCATTTGACCCACATAGTCATGTGTTACTGCATTTGACCCGCATAACATCATGTGTTACTGTATTTGACCCGCATAGGCATGGGTTTCTGCATTTGACCTGCATAGCATCATGTGTTACTGCATTTGACCTTCATAGTCATGTGTTACTGCATTTGACCCACATAGTCATGTGTTATGCATTTGACACACAGTCATGTGTTACTGCATTTGACCCCACATAGTTATGTATTATGCATTTGACCCATAGTCATGTGTTACTGCATTTGACCTGCATAGCGTCATGTGTTACTGCATTTGACCCACATGGAGTCATGTGTTACTGCATTTGACCCACATGGAGTCATGTGTTACTGCATTTGACCCATATAGAGTCATGCGTTACTGCATTTGACCTGTATAAGCATGGGTTACTGCATTTGACCGTCATAGTCATGTGTTACTGCATTTGACCCGCATAGCGTTATGTGTTACTGCATTTGACTTGCATAGTGTCATGTGTTACTGCATTTGACCCACATAGCGTCATGTGTTACTGCATTTGACTCACATAGTCATGTGTTACTGCATTTCACATGGTATACATTTATTTTGAATTAATTTTAATGATTTAATTAAAATGCTGCATCTTACTGTTTCTCAACGGTCGACAGGCATAAACAATGCAGTCGCTCAGCCGCTGTCTGAAAATCTACTTGGGCGCTTAAGGGAAACTGTGGCCAACCATGAGACAACAAGCATCATGACACTGTCTACACTGTTGGATCCGCGATTCAAAACTCTGGGGTTTATCAGCTCACACAAAGCACAAGAGGCTTTCTTTCTGAAAAACAAAGAGCCACAGCTACTCATCCACCACCAGAAGCACCTACCACCAGCAAATCAGGTATTTACATGGTTTATACTGTATCCCGCATATATGTGTAAGTAATACATGTCATTTTCTTTTCTTTTTTCCAGGTGGCTTGTGGTCACTGTTGGACAAGTCAGTTGACAAAAGAAGGAGAGGGTCTAATGCAACAACAGATGCCATAGTTGAAGTGGATCGCCATCTCTCAGAACTGAACATTAACCGCAATGAAGATCCATTGGTTTACTGGAAAAACAACAAACATGTGAATCCCAACCTGTATGAGATGGCACACTGGTTTCTGTGTGTTCCTGCTTCCTCTGTTCCTTGTGAGAGGATTTTTTCAAAAGCTGGTGATGTTGTCAGCAAAATAAGAAATCGATTAAAGCCTCACACCATTAAGAAAATTCAGTTTTTAAATAAAAACCATTAAACCAGCCCCCCACCAGGTGTCCCTTCACAAGCACTGTATCCCCCTCACTCAAAAGCACACACTAGTGATGGGTAAATGATACCACGGTGTGTGTATCACGCTTCTCCCCTTGTGTGTCGAGACTGTATCACGCTGTGTTGGCTCCCATCTAGTGGTTTAAAAATGTACTGCAGCTACACTACAAAAGAAACACATTGTAATCAGTTTGGATAACTAAGTGCAAGATATTACTTTTTCCATGTGAACATAACAACATGGGCCTATGTTCAATAATCTCTATATGAAATTAGAGTGAATATTCCTGTGATGTCATATGAGTGCTTGATTATTTATATATATATATAGGATTATTTATTTATATATATATATATATATATATATATATATATATATATATATATATATATATATATATATATATATATATATATATATATATATATATATATATATATATATTTATATATATTATATATAAATTTTCGGCTTTTATCCAAAGTTAAACCCGTTTTTATCTTTTAAAACTTTTTGAACAAGTCGTGCACGCTTTTATTTCGTCTCGTCTGGACTACTGCAATGCACTTTATTCGGGCATTTCACAAAACTCGCTTTACCGACTGCAGTTAGTCCAGAACTCTGCTGCACGACTTTTAACAGGAACCAAAAAACATGATCATATCACACCAAATTCTTGCGTCTTTGCACTGGCTTCCTGTTAATTTTAGAGTTAATTTTAAGATTTTATTGTTTGTTTTTTTAAAGCTTTGAATGGACTGGCCCCGGATTACATCTCGGACCTCATCCAGATTTACACCCCGGTGCGCGCTCTGAGGTCTGAGGGCCAGCTCCAGCTCGTGGTGCTTAAGACCAGACTTAAAACCAGAGGGGACAGGGCCTTTTCTGTGGTTGGACCTAAACTGTGGAACGCCCTGCCCCCCACGTTCAAACAGCTCCCACTGTCGAGTGTTTTAAGTCTCGTCTTAAGGCCCACTTTTATTCTCTGGCTTTTAACACCGCGTGAGTTGTGTGGTCCTCTGTGTTTTTTTTATTTATTTTTATGAGTTTTATTGTATTATATTGATTTTATGTACAGTTATTTATTTTTTATTTTTTTGTACTTTTTATAGAGTTGCGCTTATTTGATTTAACTGGTTTTACTTTTGTAAGATTAGTGAAATTAAATGAGTATCTATGTATTTTCATTGTTGTTCTTTTTATTTTTATTTTTTGTCACTGTGTCTCTGTGCAGCACTTTGGAAACAATTTGTTTATGAAATGTGCTATATAAATAAAGTGGATTGGATTGTATTATTATTATTTACTTTTTTCCACAGAATATGATGTACAGTCAGTTCAACATTCTTTCAGCTCAAAAAATAGATGTGTGTTATTTAAGCAAATTTCATAGATCATGCCACTGCTGAAGTGGTTCAGAGAGTGGATCAGAAGAAGCAAGATAGGTACTGGGACAGTTTATAGTCGTGTTGACTGTCTCTGTCTCTGTCTGAGGTGTTTGTGTGTTTGATGTGGATAGTGCTTAAAATAAATACTTGATGCAGAGGAAGATTAGAGAATTGAGGATCTTTTTTATTTGTTTGCAACCATTGAGCGTGATGTTTAAATTAAACATCATACCATTTGGTTTCTCTTTATACATGTTACATTTTTTTGTCCACAAGATGGTGTAGTTGAACATATTGAATCACTTGGCGAGGCATTGACTCCTGTACTGGTACAACTGCCTGAAAGCCTCAGATGGTTCATGGGGCTTCATTTGGCCATCACTACTTTTGGCTAGCTTCTTTATTGACAGCTCAATATTAGGCTCATGCCACAGCCACGGTGGAATCACAGGCCAGTGCATCTGGAACCGAGTGTCGGCTCTTGGCTCCTCTGATCCACCGCACGTGCAGTTGATCGCGATGGCTTCCACGTGCGCACGGGAGGAGTCAAGATCTCCGCCCAGCTCCAGGCTCAGGCACGCGAGGGAGGGGAAAGGACAACACACAAGGCAGAACAGACAGGGATCGTGACAGGATTCAACCAAGACAAGTTCATTTGAAAAGCACAGAGTAATTCAAAGTGTTTTACAGAAGATGAAAGACATTAAAATCACAACAAAACAAATCAAAACATAAATAATGATCACAAAATGATCATTAAAAGAGAAGAGGCAGAATAAGAACGTTTCAGTCAAATGCAGTTAAACAGAACCATTTGAGCCTGGGTTTAGACGTGGTCCGAGCAGAGGCCCGTCTCTTCAGGAGGATTTCAGACTTTTGTTAAATGACAATGTTTACGCACAGAATAACTAAAACACTGCCTCCATCTTATGAGCCTGGTCTGTTCCTCCTCAAATATATTAAGATCAAATTGTCTGGAAATATAGAAATAAGATTCATCTTGATTCAAAATGTTTGGAATCATGTTTTATTTCTGATTATTGTTATATATTATTGTACTACTGATCTTAATGAACATTACAAAAATATAGAATAATTTTGATTCCATTTATATTTTCTCTACATTGAAATGTTCTGATAATAATTGTTGTGAAGTCGTCATGTTTGTGTCTGTTCTGATTACAGTGAGCTGTTTAATATAAACAGAATAAATCACATTTAAGCCTTTTTATTTGAGACTATAGCTCATGCACAGAGCTGTGTGAGGCTGGAAGTTTCTTTATGTCACAGTTTTGGAGAAGTGTGAAGAAAAATCGTACAAGGCCCTCGTAGTTTTCTTTGGAAATCCTTTCATTGATGCCATGGATTCTACAATAAAGAGCAGAGTTACTTCTAAAGGAGCCATGGTTAAATCAGCCCCATTGTGCTTGTGTCTACTCTATAGTTAAAATCTGTGACGGTCAAAACAAGGGTGGATCGGCAAAATGGCGTCTTGAAAATAAGTGATTAAAGGTTACTCAAACATGAATCACTCCAAATACAACTTCAGAGGCTCAATGAGAAGAAACGACGAGAACATGGTTAAAGATATGTAAAGTCCAGTTTGTAGAATAGCTTTGATTTAAGGTAATAGAACAATAACAATAACAGGTAATATGATTAAGTTCTGCATTTCATAGACAAACAAACAGTACTAAGACACAGTATTAAGACATTTAATAATGAACAAATTCCGTTATTTTTTCATTATAAAACTTTTGGTGTAAAAACAGGTCTGCGCTTAGCAACACTACTAAATACATTCAGTGTTCTGTAACTAAAAACATTTTCATAGGGTGACCATGAAAATAAAAAATCAAAAATGGGACACAGCCGGGCTGGGGTGATATACTAATAGAGCTCATCATTAAGAATATTATGGACTAGCTTCATTCATGACATTTCTTGTTGAGTCGGTTTAAGACACTTCAGTCAGTACAGTTGAGTACATATGTCTAACAAAAATAGCTTCTTTAACTCCCCTCTCAAACCATTTCTTTTCTCTGGCTAAGATCTGAACATCACTATCTTCAAAGGAGTGGTTAGTGGCTTTGAGATGTAGATGCACGGCGGACTGGGGTCCAGAGGAGCTCTCCTCTGGACCCCAGTTCAGATTTTAGCCAATATATATTATGTATTTCTGCCTTCTTTAGACTAGCCTTAGCAAGACTGTCTGCAACATCATTTCTCTCAACACCAATATGAGCTGGAACCCATAAAAGCCCCACATCAAAACCAGCTGACTCAAGTTTATACACCATTATTAGAATTTCATTCACCACGTCAGGACATCTCTTACTTCCTTCACCCCCTTCCAAGGCCATCAGCGCTGACAGTGAATCAGTGCAAATTACTGAACTTTTAACTCCTACTTCCTCCAGCCACCACAATGCCCAAAGAATTGCAATCAGTTCAGCAGAAAAAATAGAAATGTCATCTGGGAGCCGGTGACTTTGTTGAATACAGAACTGAGGAACCCAAAAGCCAAACCCCACTTTATTATGCTCATGCTCAGGCTCTCTAGATCCGTCTGTGACACCCTCCCACTGGTTCCTGAGATAAACTATCACATAGGGCGCCAGATTTCCCTTGCAACCACTTTTGGCTAGTGATGGGTCATTTGAAGCCGAGGCACCGAGGCTTGTACCGAGTAAAAAGGGGCGTGTCGAATGAAGCCCTGATTCGAGGCTTGTGTCAGCTTGCCCAAAACCACGTAACCGGCATAAAGTGAAGCCTCACTTCCCACCGGTCATGTGACTGGTTTAGTCTACGTGTCACTTTTCAAAATAAAAGCGCGTAGTATCTCGCGCCACCTCCTGGGTGTCGTAGGTTGGTTGTAGTTTGAGAGCGAGTCAGTGATAAGTGCTAGAAAAAAGTTAAAGTTTTGTATTTGAGGTTTGTATTTCAGGTTTGGACATAGGTTAGTATTTAAGGTGCTGTTTTCAGGTCAGTACTACCTGATACCAGGTAACCCTGTAATTATACCATGTTACTGGTGTATTGTAAGTTTACCATTTTAGGTGCACTTGTAGTTTTTGAGGTGTATTTGAGGTTTGTATTTCAGGTTTGTATTCTAGATTTGTATTTCAGATTTGTATTTCAGGTTTGGTTAGGCCTAATTTAGCTAAACTAGGCTAGTTAGAATGGCACCCAAAACGCAAAAAAAAAAAAACTTCCACAGTGTGGGAAGACTTTGAAATCGCTGCACCAAACAAGGTTATCTAAAATTATCATTATTATCTTTTGAACATTACCTCTCAAAAACGCCTATAATTTTTTCTTTGTCTTCAAATAAGGCCCACATACGCAAAATTTACAACTTAACTTTTTAATTACATATAACATAACTAGAATATTACAATGAATATGTTCAAATTTTATTTCAAGCATTGTACTTCCTTGTCTTAAGGTTAGATGCAAAATCTGCGATGGAGAGCTTGTGCATAATGGCCACACCTCTACAATGCTCAGACATTATAGAGCATTACATGTTCTTGCAGAACCTGAAAATGCTCCAGAAAACAATGAAGGTATCTACTTTTATCTTTTCTCGTAATTCTGTATGTCTCATGTTTTGTCACATTTTAAATTACTTGCATTAATATTACTTTCATCACAAATCACCAACCTTGTAATTAAAGATATGCAGCCATTTAATATTGTGGAGGGTGAGGGCTCCAAGGAGCTTATGCTGCTGGTGGCCCCAAACTGTGTGCTTCCCACTAGAAAAGTGTGTGCTCTGTATATTTGTTGGATGTATTGTGTTTAAACTGAAGTGTATTTGCATCTCTTTCAGGCCTTAAAGAAAATGGTGGATGAAAAATACAAAAAAGAAAAGGAAAAGGCTAAGGTGGAAAAGGTGACGGCTGTAAGCCTGACGGCTGACATGTGGCCCTCTGTCAACATGGATGCCTATTTGGCCTATTACATGTCACTTTATTGACAGAGATGACAAAATGGGCTCAGTGTTGCTCGGAGTTGAGCACTTCCAACAGGCTCACACTGCAGAAAATTTGGCTCAAGCAATGGCCAAAGCAGATTGAGGAGTGGCAATTAAGGAGCAAAGTTAAATGCATTGTCACTGATGCTGCTGCTAAAATGATTGCCTGTGTAAGAAACTTACAAATGAGGCGTTCATCATGCATTGCCCACACCCTTAATTTGCTTGTCGGAAAATCTTTGGAAGAAATAACTGACCTATCTGATATTCGCCTTAAAGCCAGAAAATTGGTCACCCTCTTCAGAAGTAGAACAACAGCCAAAGAAAAACTCGACTAAATACAAATTCAAATGAACAGACAACCACTAAAGCTGCTCATTACAAACAACCACTAAAGATGCACATTACAAAAATATAGAATCATTTTGATTCCATTTACATTTTCTCTATATTAAAATGTTCTGATAATAATTGTTGTGAAGTCGTCATGTTTGTGTCTGTTCTGATTACAGTGAGCTGTTTAATATAAACAGAATAAATCACATTTAAGCCTTTTTATTTGAGACTATAGCTCATGCACAGAGCTGTGTGAGGCTGGAAGTTTCTTTATGTCACAGTTTTGGAGAAGTGTGAAGAAAAATCGTACAAGGCCCTCGTAGTTTTCTTTGGAAATCCTTTCATTGATGCCATGGATTCTACAATAAAGAGCAGAGTTACTTCTAAAGGAGCCATGGTTAAATCAGCCCCATTGTGCTTGTGTCTACTCTATAGTTAAAATCTGTGACGGTCAAAACAAGGGTGGATCGGCAAAATAGCGTCTTGAAAATAAGTGATTAAAGGTTACTCAAACATGAATCACTCCAAATACAACTTCAGAGGCTCAATGAGAAGAAACAACGAGAACATGGTTAAAGATATGAAAAGTCCAGTTTGTAGAATAGCTTTGATTTAAGGTAATAAACAATAACAATAACAGGTAATATGATTAAGTTCTGCATTTCATAGACAAACAAACAGTACTAAGACACAGTATTAAGACATTTAATAATGAACAAATTCCGTTATTTTTTCATTATAAAACTTTTGTTGTAAAAACAGGTCTGCGCTTAGCAACACTACTAAATACATTCAGTGTTCTGTAACTAAAAACATTTTCATAGGGTGACCATGAAAATCAAAAATCAAAAATGGGACACAGCCAGGCTGGGGTGATATACTAATAGAGCTCATCATTAAGAATATTATGGACTAGCTTCATTCATGACATTTCTTGTTGAGTCGGTTTAAGGCACTTCAGTCAGTACAGTTGAGTACATATGTCTAACAAAAATAGCTTCTTTAACTCCCCTCTCAAACCATTTCTTTTCTCTGGCTAAGATCTGAACTTCACTATCTTCAAAGGAGTGGTTAGTGGCTTTGAGATGTAGATGCATGGCGGACTGGGGTCCAGAGGAACTCTCCTCTGGACCCCAGTTCAGATTTTATCCAGAGAAAAGAAATGGTTTGAGAGAGGAGTTAAAAAAGCTATTTTTGTTAGGAAAGAGAATCCTTCTTTAAACAGGAATGGAGGCCTGAGACATAATCTCTCCCCCATCTACAACTCCATCCTTAGACCCAGAACAATGAGAACAATAGCAGGGTCATTAAGGGATGAATAGGGTAGTTTCAGCTGAAACTGGAGACAATAGGCGTTTACAGTTTCAGTGTAGTTAGCCCCTCCCTGCAGATAGATATAAGGCAGTGGGCTCCAGTAATCTGATCAGAACTGAAGAAGCGGCTTGGATGAGCAGCAAAACGTCTTCACTCCTACAATGATTTGTCCACTTGACATATTTGAACTTTGTCTTTTCCTTCTGTACGGTTTCTGCTGTAGTCTGTTCCGTCTGTACTCTGTTAGCTCTGTACTCTCTTCCTTCTGTACTCTGTTACCTGTGCCCTTCAGTATTCTATTACTTTTGTATGGTTTGACCTATGTAATCTGTGACTTCTGTACTCTGTCCCTTTTCTATACTGTTACCTCTGTACTTTAATTCTGTACTTTGTTACTTCTGTTCTCTTCTACTTCTGTACTCTGTTACTTCAGTACTCTGTTTCTTCTGTACACTCTTACTTCTGTACTCTTCTGTATTCTATTACTTCTGTATTCTCTGACCTCTGTACTCTGTTACTTCTATAGTCTGTGACGTCAGTACTGTTTCTTCTGTACTGCATTACCTTTGTGCTCTGTTCCTTCTGTACTCTGTTCCTTCTTTACTGTTACTTCCGTACTCTGTTTCTTCAGTAATCTGTTACCTCTGTACTCTGTTCCTTCAGTATTCTGTTACTTCTGTACGCTATTACTTCTGTATTCTGGTCCTTCTATACTCTGTGATGTCAGTACTGTTTATTCTGTACTGTGTTACTTTTGTCCTCTGTTCCTTCGGTACTGTTCCTTCTGTAGTCTGTTACCTCTGTATTGTTCCTTCCAGGAACAATACAGTGCGGTGAGGTTCATGGCTGGTGATTGTGATGTCATCACAATCAGATTTACAAACATGTAAACCAGGTGTCGGCAAGTACATTTGGCTCTGGGCCAGTGTCTCTCCCAGTAAGTAACTTGAGGCCAGAATAAAAAAGAATTTCAAAATAAAAGTTCTATATGAAATAGCTCTTATAGTATGAAATAAAAAGCAAGCTGGTTTTGTATAGTTTTTAATCCTTATTCTAGTTCCCCAATTTTCAATGGACTGAAGTAATTAAATTTCGCACCATTTTGTACCACTCTGTTTGAAAAGAACAAGTCTTTCGTCCCATAGTCTGGAGCAAACTATTTAGCTCCTGTAATTATAACCTCCTGCTTTTGACCGAAACTCCAGTTTAGAAAACAGCTTGAGCTTTAATATGTAATCTTCCTCCATTTAAAAAGTAGGGTCAAAAACATGAAGAAAAAAATGCATGGATTGCTAAACTTGATTTGCTAACTCTAAATTGTAGCTTGCTGTCACTGTTCTGCGGCCCCTAGGCTCACGAGACTAGGGTGAGTGAATACAAATACAAATACAAATATATATGTATATATATATATATATATATATATATATATATATATATATATATATATATATATATATATATATATATATATATATATATATATATATATATACATATATATATATATATATATATATATATATATATATGTATATATATATATGTATAAGTCACACTTTTATTTACCACATGAGTTATAAAATGAATAGAAAATATAGTCAAGACATTGACAAGGTTAGAAATAATTATATTTATTCGAAATAATAATTTTTTCCTTCAACCTTTGCTTTAGTCAAAGAATCCTCCATTTGCAGCAATTACTGCATTGCAGACCTTTGGCATTCTGGCTGTTAATTTGTTGAGGTAATCTGGAGAAATTTCACCCCACACTTCTAGAAGCCCCTCCCACAAGTTGGATTGGCTGGATGGGCATTTCTTGCGTATCATACGGTCAAGCTGCTCCCACAACAGCTCAATGGGGTTTAGATCTGGTGACTGCGCTGGACACTCCATTACAGATAGAATACCAGCCTCCTGCTTCTTCTCTAATGAGTTCTTGCACAATTTGGAGATGTGCTTTGGGTCATTGTCCTGTTGTAGGATGAAGGTCAGCATCCCGGAGTCGCCTCTTCATTGTAGATGTTGCCAATGGCATTTTGCAGGTACTATTTAATGAAGCTGGGTCTATTTCTCAAACTAGAGACTCTAATGTACTTATCTTCTTGCTCAGTTGTGCAGGGGGCCTCCCACTTCTCTTTCTACTCTGGTTAGAGCCTGTTTGTGCTGTTCTCTGAAGGGAGTAGTACACACCATTGTAGGAAATCTTCAGTTTCTTGGCAATTTCTTATATGGAATAGCCTTCATTTCTGAGAACAAGAATGGACTGTTGAGTTTCACATGATCCTCTATGTCCAATCTGCTGCCGAAAAGTATTACACACGTGAAATCTGCTCCGCAATTTTTTGCATTTCTTTTGTCAATTTCAGGCATAATACACTTCAGACAGCGCCAACTTTGTTTCACAGTGAGTGAAGATTCCATCTTGGACTCAGGAGCAGAGGAGCTTATTTTTGGATGGCTTGGATGCTGTTCTGCATTGGTAAACATGGTTTATTCTGCTATTTACATAATTGTAGATAAAATATATCGTGCGTAATTATTAGCATCACTTCTGTGCACATAGTGTGCATTGGAACCATGCGCTCTGGCACATTTGTGTTTAGCTGTATGAATTAGACTTCATTTGTCTATTGATTGAAAGGTGCTGTTTTATCCTGCAGTTTACATTATTGTAAGTAAATGTGTGCACACATTAGCATTTACACTAACAGCCAATGAGCAGCTAAACAAACGGTGTATAGTTAGACATGCTTTACTGTAAACTGGTAGAGTACAGTGTAGAGATACAGCTCCACTCTGTGCATAAATTCTGCGTCGTTTACTGTTTTTGCGTGATCATTATGGATATGTATATGATATAATATTTCTTCACCCCCTCTCAATTTTGTACTTACTAATGTGTTTGTATTTTTCCTTAGGCACATGGGTGATGTTATCAAATGTGCTCATCAGCTATTACCAGGTTTTGCACAAATCAAACAAATGGTACAAGACATTTTTCCACCATTTTGTGGATATTGCCTTTGTGAAGGCCTTAATTCTCAATAAAGAACACTGTAGATCAAAGGGTGAAATTCTGATATGCACCAAAAGGCCGTTAGAGAAACTCTTGTCTTGGAGTTGGCAGAGGCAGGAGCCATCAGAACACAAAAGGGAGAAGGAAGCAGGGAGAAGCCATAATCATGTACAGTGAGCTTTTCACTGCTGTTTGCAGTGTGCTTCTGTACATTTTGAAGTGTGTGTTTGTTTACCGTTTGCAGTGTGTGGAGTTTGTAAATATATATTTATTTTGACCCATACCACTTGTTTTGACTATATTTTATAAACAAATATATATTTTATATTGTGTTTTGATATGCTATATAAATGTACATCAGTAATAGAGCTGCTGGTGTGCAGATGAAGATTCCTCGAAGTGTAAGCTTTCAGTAGAGCCCTCATTGATGTCTGAGGGTTGAGACATTCAAAAGTTATTGCAGTTTTTCCAAATTTTCTCCAAATGTCTCCATTTGGATAGGTTTGGAGAGGTTTGGATACATTTGGATACATCAGAAGTCCCTCCATAAAATGCCTGGATTTGCTAATAATAATTTGTGTAAAAATCTAATTTTTTTAGATATTGAAATATTTTTTTAAATTGAAATTGGAGGGGTCAACAAGATTTTCAATTGAAATATAGCGTATTTTTATCCCCAGTTACCTACTGCAGCTTTCTACACCTTCATTTTAACAAAAAAATGTAGGCGAGGATGACAAAAATAATTTTTTATGTGTGTTCCAAGGTGTATAAATGCTTACCAGACAAACTTAGTGATTATGGCACCTGTGGTAAAACTATTGGGTGTTACCTTTATAAAGACCTCAGACTTGTGTATATAATACTTAGGGTTCAATAATGGTTATCATTTTAATTTGGAGAGGTCAGAAAAAAGGCAATTTCACCAGAATGACGAGGGAATTGTAATTTGTCCCAGAGAGACTGAAAAGGACCAAAACCACTTTAACTGAACCATACACCCAACAAAAATGTACACAAAACAACATGGGCAGTGTAAAGTGTGAAGTATTAGAAGAATTAAAAGTATCAGAACTATTAGAAGTATTAGAAGTATGTATGTTACAAATCCAGAAAGCCTCATGAAGAAACTGTGTCCAGTCAGTACAATGTGTGATGGACCTGACGTCTGTATAGTTTAACAATATAATAATTAGACCAGTTTGGCCACATGCAGCACTCCTCTCAGTTTCCAAAAGAATGTAAATTGCAAGTGTAATGGGCCCACACCCAGTGACGTGCGGGCAGGTGAGGCATTGCCTCACCTGTCATCACAGAGAAAAAATAAATGGTTATATTTATCCAATTGTTTGTACAATAAAGTTATTTTCTATTTAACTTTGCAATTTTATTCTTTTTTTTACTCAAAATCGCTAAATTTTTACGTTTACCGTTGAAATCCTGAGAAGAGACGCGCGGACTGACTGTGCTGTAGCTCAGCAGTGAGCAGCTGTTGCTTTAAGCGGCTGTGAAAAGACGCCGGGTGAGGCACGCAGTTACCAGTACCAGTTACCCTGCCTCATGTTAGGGGGCACTCGTGAGCCCAGGGATTCTTGTAACTCCCGCAGAATAGGGTCCACAAACTACAATTTAGAGTTAGCAAGTCAACTTTAGCAATTCACTTTTTTCTTCTTCTCTGGCGCTACTTTTTAAATGGAAGAAGATACATATTAAAGCTCAAGCAGTTTTCTAAACTGGACTTTCGGTCGAAGCAGGAGGTTATGATTAAAGGAAGACCAACGCTAAAGGAGCTAATTGGTTTGCTCCAGACTACGGGACAAAAGACTCGCTCTTTTCAAACAAAGACGTACAAAATGGTAATTTAATGACTTCAATCCATTGAAAATTGGGGAAACAGAATGAGGATAAAAAACAATATAAAACCAGCTTTTTATTTCATTATATTAGAGCTATTTCATATGGACTTCGGAACTTTTATTTTGAAATTCTTTTTTATTCTGGCCCCAAGTCACTGGGAGAAAAATTTGCCCGGGGTCAGATTTACTCGCCGACACCTGGTTTATGTTTGTAAATCTGATTGTGACGACATCAGTGCCTCACCAGCCATGAACCTCACCACTCACCACTGCCCACACCCTAAACCAGATTTCAGAGCGATAACTTTCTTCTGGTATTGAATTCACAAGTGCCAAGACAAGTTGACAACGCACAGAAAAAAAAATACAATTGCTAAAAACAGACATTTACGGCATGAATTTTTCAAAGATTTTGGCTTACGCAAAACATGCACTATAGGTTAGTTGTTTATTTTTTTTCGGGCAGCTAGCATAATCATGATTCATGAATAGCACAAAAAGCATATAAGCCAAAGATAAATCTGTCAACAGAACAAAACGTTGTAGGAATGAAGACATTTGGCTGCTCATCCAAGCCGTTTCTTCAGTTCTGGTCACTGCCTTATATCTATCTGAAGGGATGAGCCAACTACACTGAAACTGGAAACAGCCGTCGTTAACAGTTTCAGCCTTAATGGGCCTGCTGACTCTCTCTATTGTTCTTTTTGTTTCCTTTGGATCTGAGGATAGAGTTATATATGTGGACAGGATTCCTGTTCAAGGTATTGAGTATTGTCTTTCCTAACAAAAAAAAATGTTTATTTAACTCGCCTCTCAAACCATTTCTTTTCTAAGATCTATACCTCACTATCTTCAAAGGAGTGGTTAATGTCTTTGAGATGGAGATGTACAGACTTGGGTCCAGAGGAGCTCTCTCAACGGTGTAGGTACATTCTTATATGGAGTAGCTGTAATTTCTCCAGTGTAGCACTCACTGCACTCTTCACTCTGCTAAATGGAGTAGACCACATTACTGCGTTTATGGCTCGAGGTTTTGTCCTTTGGGTGAACCAGTTTGTCTTAATGTGTTTGTAGGTTAGAAATAGACTGAATCTCAAACTGAGAATTCTCTGAAGTTTTTCAAACCACATATTTAAGTACCACATTTTTCCAGTTTAGAGGGAACTTCTAGAGACAAATCCACAGCTGTGCCATGGACTCACCAGTCTCTCCTGTTATGGCTAACTTATACATGGAACAATTTGAACAGGATGCACCAGCCTCATTTCCAGGTACTCCACCCATGCATTGGTATCAATACGTAGATGACAAGTGGACTAAAATCAAAATTCAAGATCCTGAATCCTTTACTGCACATATTAGTGCTGCGGATCCAAACATCAAGTTCACACAGGAAGAGACCAAGGAGAACAATCTGGCCTTCTTAGAGATTGTGCAGTAACAATAGGAGAGGACCGGTTTCTGCAGGTCTTCAGGAAATCCACACACACTGACCTACCTACTGATTGATTCACACCATCCACTGCAGCACAAACTCAGTTTTTCGTACAACACAGAGCTCAAGTGGTGCCCACAAACGCAGAGGGAAAAGTGAAGGAGGAGCAACATGTGGAGAAAGCCCTCTCGACCTTCAATACATCTAAGAGCTAAAAAAACAGAACAGGGAATCTGAACCTAGAACGAAAGGTGTAACTATTCCTGGCACAGCTGCCGTGTCTGAAAAACTTAAGGGAATTTTCAGACAGTTTGAGATTGTAGGTTTGAAATAGACCTCTCAAACACTTCAAGACAGAAACCAATTCCTCGAGCCATGTGTGGCATGGGGGGGGGGGGGGGGGGGGGACATAGATAACATCCTGAATAAAAAGACCAGAGACGTGATGAATGATTAAAATCATATTTAATAAAAGTTAAAAAATTCAAATGTGGCTAAAATAAACTAAAGTTAACCAAAACAACCAAGTGTGGGAAATTATATTACAACATCCATCTTCTTCCGCTTTATCCGGGGTCGGGTCGCGGAGGCAGCAGTTTCAGTAGGGAGGCCCAGACTTCCACACCCACCCACCCAGACTTCCACACCCACCCACCCAGACTTCCACACCCCCCCACCAGACTTCCACACCCACCCACCCAGACTTCCACACCCACCCACCCAGACTTCCACACCCACCCACCCAGACTTCCACACCCACCCACCCAGACTTCCACACCCACACACGCTCTTCCGGAAGGATCCCAAGGCGTTCCCAGGCCAGCTGAGAGACATAGTCCCTCCAGCGTGTCCTGAGTCTTCCCCGGGGCCTCCTTCCGGTAGGACGTGCCTGGAACACCTCCCTAGGGAGGCGTCCAGGGGGCATCCGGAATAGATGCCCGAGCCACCTCAACTGACTCCTCTCGACGTGAAGGAGCAGCGGCTCTACTCCGAGCTCCTCCCGTGTGACTGAGCTCCTCACCTTATCCCTAAGGGAGCGCCCAGCCTAGGTGACAGGTCAGACAAAGCAGTTCCCAGTACCCCTATGAAATTAAAGACAACAAGGATCGTGACGTCGCCCGGTATGGCGCAGCCGGGGCCCCACCCTGGAGCCAGGCCTGGGGTTGGGGCTCGAATGCGAGCGCCTGGTGGCCGGGCCTTTGCCCACGGGGCCCGGCCGGGCCCAGCCCGAAAGGACGACGTGGGTCCGCCCTCCTGTGGGCTCACCACCTGCAGAGGGTCTCATAGGGGTCGGGTGCGTAGAGGACTGGGCAGCGGTCGAGGACGGGTGTCTCGACGACCCGGTCCACGGGCATATTATAACATTTTAAATTTAAAATGGTCACATTTTATTACAGAAAGAAGCTAAAAATTGAATTTCTAATTAAAATAAGCCTAGAAGTAAAAGGAAGGCGTTTAAAATGACCAAAAACAAAAATAAGCTAGCTGGGGCCACCGGGGGTGAGAAGGGGTGTGCCCAGGGGTGCTACCACATACTCACCTCAGTGGACACAGCAAACAGCACAGCAACATGAAAAGTGCACAAAACTAAAATCGTGATCCCAGTGCACTAAATCACATGCAAAGATGGGGAACCTCACCAACGTGCCTATAGCCCAACCACCAGGAGGCACCCAGCATCGCTGAAAGAAAACAAAATGCATAAAAATTTTACCCAGTTACCAAACCTGCTAATAAAAATACCAGACAATATGAAAAAAACAAAACAAAAGGAACGCAGCAAAACAACAAAATGCAAAACAAAACAGTGTACAAAAACAAAGTGCAAAACAGCAGCAGGTTTAGCCTGAAACAAAGAACAAAATCTGTTAAAAAGGCCCACCTCTGCCATATTCTGCTCCCTCGCCATCAACTTACCACCTTTAACCAGCCCTGGTAAGGATCTGCCGTGGGTTGACTCCCCCAGACCAACACTTGCAGAGCAAGACTAATAAAAAAATGTGTTTTATGTTAATCTCATGGTTTAAGTTGTATTAAAGAGCCTCTCTCCTACCTTCTAAACACCAGGTCCTGGTACAGCAGCAGACAAGCAGCAAAAAGAATGCCATATTGGCCACAGGTGCTTTAAATAGTCCCTAACTATGAGGGCGGGGTCAAGGGTGGAGCCCACAGGGGTGCTTTTGAGCAGGGAAAGGGGACAACCCCTCTACACATGGTTTGAGAGGGGAGTTAAAGAATCTATTTTTGTTAGGAAAGACAATCCTTCCTTGAATAGGAATGGAGGCCTTAGACATCACCTGTCCCTCTGTCTTCCTCCATCCTCAGACCCAAAGCAAAAGGCTGAAAACAAAAGATGTTTACAGTTTCACTGTAGTTAGCTCCTCCCTTCAGATAGATATAAGGCAGTGCCCAGCAGTAATCTGAAGAAGTAGCTTGGATGTGCAGTGAAACATCTTCACTCCAACAACTTTTTGTCCAGTTGACACTTTGGCCATTCTACAAACTGAAGGGATTTAGGCTGAATTTGAACTTAGTCCTCTTAACATATAGAACACAAGATGACAGAAAACCTATTTACAGTCAAAAATAAAACTCATCTATCATGAATGTAGGAAAGAAGACACTGCTCCTGAATGGTTGCTCCAGTGACACTGAAGAATGGGTCAAATTCAGAGGACAAATGTCTCTATAGGACAATAGAGAGTACCTCACATTGAGCTTCTTTTATAGATCTACCTCATTCGCCTCATTTTTTTTCTTTATCTTGTACATAGTTGATTTGAAGCCAATGAAATTAAATTGGTGACTAATGTGGAATGAAACTGACAAACCTACAAATATCATAATGACTCTGATCATGAGGTACTTTTTGATTGACCCAATTAACATTATTAATACATGAAACAGTAAAAGGCTTTAGCCAAACCACCCTTTGGTTATTAGACTAATTAACTTTAGAAGTGGAAATTACATTTATCAGGTCTCTGTTAAAAAACAAAAAATAAATTAATAAACAAGCAAATGGTATTTTTATGAGTAAAATAAGTACAAAATATAACATCCCTGAACAGCAGTGTGAGGTATACCGTGTATACATATACACATACACTACAGAATGAAATACACTGATGATACTCAGAGCCTTTCGTCATCGTCACATATTTCTCCTGTGTAATTATCATACCTAAGTTGTGAGTCTTTCATAAATAGACTTAAGTCTTTTGTGTGTTACCCGCTTTTGGTACCCGCTGTACCACCTTTGATAATTGCTCTGCTGAACCATAATAAAGGCATCCATTAAATGTCCCACACCTTAATCAATATAAAGAGTAAAGGCGGTGAAACAGCCTCATTTGTTAGTGGAGCTACAATCTGCAGTGAGTATCATACTTCCTTCATTTTATGCTGCATTAACTGATAATATATCTGTGTATGTTGTTACTATTGATTTACGAGTGCTTTTAGAGCTTAAGCTTTGTCTTATCTGTAAACGCTAAAATCATCAAGTACTTAATTTATCATTAAAGAGACAGTACACACTGAAGTAGTAAAAGTTTATGTCTTGGTGAGCTTCTAATAAAAGACTTTCTTTTTGGTCTCCTATAGTCTTAAACATATATAGATCTAGATATTAACGGGTCAAGTCTGAGAATCAGAACAGGTGTTGGGAGAACACTTTTTCAAGTATTAATTTGACTAAAGTGTGACTAAATGAGTTAGAATCTACAGGTTGTGTATTCATAGTTTCATTTACATGCCTGTCATTAGTTTGGTTAATTTCATTGTAAAACTTATGAATATGTTTCTCTGCTTCTCTGTCACAGCAGCACAATGCACGGAGTACTTCTTACTGCAGGTACACAATCTGTTAATTACTCTTCTTTCTGTGTAAATACAGTGACATTGTAAGAACAGGGAGTTGATGGTTCAAGTCTTGTCCAAATGCATACTGTCCTTGTGTCTCTGGGCAAAACACATGGCCCACGGCTTGAGAGTGAGGAGGGAATCAAATGCAAGAAGTTAGTCATTTTGAGTGTCATGAGATATATAGACATTATAGGGGTCAAATGCACTGTTATAACTGTAATAATTATTTTTATAATCAAATGTGACAAAGCAATCCTAGGCCTTACAAGTTCTGGAATTCACTTTCAAATGTCATCTCTTTAAGGTCTGTGCCTGCTTTTGGCTACCACAGGTAAGTTTCTTTAGTCAATCATTGAAATTACACATTTTTCCAGATTTTAGATTTTAACATGCTTATTTGTCCAGCCTCTTCCACCCGGATGGTGTGTGTCTACGACAAAGCGGCATCCACCAGACCTCCCTTCGGCCAGTTCACCCCGGCTATGATTGATTCAACTCTCTGCACTCACATCATCTTTTCTTCTGCAAACATTGACACAAGTGAAGTTGTACCTTTTGACTCCACCGACACTGCGCTATACGCACAACTGAACAGCCTTAAAAACAGGTTTGTGCCCAAACCTCAAATATATCACAAAATCTAGTTTAAATCTGACATTTGCTTTTACAGCAATCCACAGCTTAAAACTCTGCTGTCTGTAGGCGGCCCAGGCTTCGACAATCAAAGGTAAGTTTAATATAACTTTGTTTATAGAAAGATAATATAAAAATAACTAAAATGTCCATGCTATACTTACAGGTTTTCTTCAATGGTGGCATCTGCCAACAACAGAAAGAAATTTATCACTTCAGCCAAGGATCTAATTAAAAACAATGGGTTTAATGGGATTAATCTAGATTGGCAGTATCCTGGAGGTG
The DNA here is from genome assembly GCA_019594935.1 of Periophthalmus modestus. Lineage (NCBI taxonomy): Eukaryota > Metazoa > Chordata > Actinopteri > Gobiiformes > Gobiidae > Periophthalmus > Periophthalmus modestus. Next base: position 8,490,408 of record JAIEZT010000084.1, read on the forward strand.
CAGGTAGCCAGCCACAGGACCCGACCAGATTCCTGAGTCTTTGTCAGGTTAGACAATGCTCTTCTATAAATCAATTTAATTCATTCGCCCCTAACCCCTAAACCCTAAACTCTAAACCCTCAACCTTAACTCTCACTTTTATTGATTAGATGTTTTTCCCAATTTTTTTTTTTTTTTCTGGACGGTTTAGGAGCTCAGAGCTGAATTTGATAAAGAGGTTCCAGCTCTGCTCGTCTCTGCCAGTGTGTCTGCAGTAAAAGCAACGATTGACAGCAGTTACCTCGACCCCAGCGCTTTTGCCTCGTAAGAGCATCACTTCATATTTTTATTACATTTATCAGAATATCGTTTTCCTCCAAATAATCTCCCATCCCTGTTTTTACAGTGCAATGGACTTCATCAATGTTTTAACGTTCAACTTTCATGATCCAACAGAAATGGTCACAGCACATCACAGTCCTCTGGGGGCATTATCCACAAACCCTTCTGACACTCTGACCACGGCACGAACACTTTTATAGATGATGTTTAATTGTTATTGTTTTCATTCATTTATTTATTTATTTGTAATGGGTTTATAGGAATTTGCAATGGACTACTGGAGTACGACTCTTGGTTTCCCAGCAAATAAACTAAACATGGGATTTGCTGCTTTTGGAGTTGCCTTCAGACTGGCTGATGCCGATGTTAATGGAGTTGGTGCAGCTACCAGCACTACGGCTCCAGAACAAGGGTGCTACACGAGTCAACCGGGCGTTTGGTCATATTATGAGGTAAAGTTTCAGAATGTTTCTCAATGGAAATATAAAGTAATGTAATATATTGTTTAATCTTGATGGAGCAAGAGCAGAGCTAATTCACTTAAGTTTTACTATGGACTAAGAAAGATCATTATTTTCTTATTAATGTCATTAAAAAAAAAAAAAAAACTCCATCAGAGGCAATTTTATTTTCAGTAAAATCTTTAAATTAATCTAGGCTGCAGTGAGATGTCATCATGTTATTTCTTGTATAATCTGTTGGTTAGTCCCGTCTATATGTTTCCATCGTGTGTTTCAGACTTGCATCTACATTCAGGATGGTATTACGCGCAGGATTCCCAGTCAGAGCGTTCCTTATGCGGTCACAGATGTGGAAGCGCATTGGGTTGGGTATGACGATCGCCGCAGTATTGACGCTAAGGTATGTAAACCCCAGGAACGTAATAAAAATCAATGGAATAAACTCACAAAGTGTGTCGTCCTGCAAACGTAATAACTTCCCACGATGTTTACAATGTTTATTGGTGAATTAAGAACTAATTTAGCTTAGACTATTAGAGTGCTAACCTACTGCAGACTTATAATTTCACAGTTTGATCCTTTCATTTGATACTTTTAGGTAAGACCTAAATCCAATTTGATTTATTTGTTCATTTAAGTTCACTATCAGGTGTTTAATTAAAAGACCTTTATGTTTTAACAATAATAACATTTAATTTCTTGTAAATTCAGAAACATCTTGAATCTTGAGTTTATGTAATAGCAGTTTCTGTTTCTCCAGTTCTGTTCTGATGTTGAGTTTAGAATTATAATAATGTTTTTTAAACCAAGAATAATGTGTAAAAGTTAAAGACACAGTGTGAGTCTGTGTTTTTGTTTGTCTGTTGAAACTCTTATTATTTTCTTAATTTTGTAGAATTTATAGTATTTATAGTAAATATATAAGAACTTTCTGTAAATAAATAAATAAATAAATAAATAAATAAATAAATAAATAAATAAATAAATAAATATATATATATATATATATATATATATATATATATATATATATATATATATATATATATATATATATATATATATATATATATATATATATATATATATATATACATATATATATATATATATATATATATATATATATATATATATATATATATATATATATATAAAAAGAAAAACACAAAAAAAAACTCAAATTAACAATAATAGTAAAATAATAATAACAAATAATAATAATAATATATAATGGTCTATGATATTTAATATTTATAGACATTTGTTCTGATTTCACCAATAAACATTGTATTATGTTCGTGGATTATTGTTTGCAGATCATCATGTTTGTGGATTATTATGTCCGTGGATTATTATGTTTGTAGATTATTATGTTTGTGGATTATTATTTTTGTAGATTTTTATGTTTGTGTGGATTATTATGTTTGAGGATTATTATGTTTGCAGAGTATTATGTTTGTGCATTATTGTTTGTGAATTATCATGTTTGCGGATTATTATATTTGCAGATTATCATGTTTGTGGATTATCAAATTTGTGGATTATTATATTTGCAGATTATTATGTTTATGGATTATTGTGTTTATGGATTATCATGTTTGTGGATGATTATATTTGTGGATTATTATGTTTGTGGATTATTGTTTATTTGGTTTATTGTTTTTGGATTATTATTTTTGTGGATTATTATGTTTGTAGATTGTCATGTTTGTGTGGATTATTATGTTTGTGGACTATCATGTTTGTGGATTATTATGTTTGTGGATTATTATATTTGTGGATTATTATGTTTGTGGGGATTAATATGTGTGTGGATTATTATGTTTGTGTATTATTATGTTTGTTCCTATTATAATGTGAATCCAGTCTGTGTTAATATTGTCAACATAAATGTAAATTGTAATCTCTTTTCAGACTGCACACATGGCCACTGAAGGCTATGGAGGAGCGTTTGTGTGGGCTCTGGACCTGGATGACTACAGTGGAAAGTTTTGTGAGGATGGCAATTTCCCCTTCATAAAATACCTGACAAGCAAACTTCCAGGTAAATAGTTACTGCGGTTACCATTAGATTCTATAGTCCTAGTGTTTAAAATAATAATAGGTCACATTCACAATCTAGATGTTCATCTTTTTGTCTATTCAATAGTCTGTTCACAAAGCAAAAGTGAACCCAAAATGATGAATTATCTTGGTGTCAAATGAGACTGCTGTGTGCTGTCTAATCAACATTACCTGGTCAAATAAAAGTCGCCACCTGGATTTAACTAAGCAAATAGGTACAAGCCTCCTATTGGATAATTACTGCATGGGTGATTACAGTCTGTGCTCTCAAAGAATGAGGTCAGCTGACTACCTGAATATACTGAATGACCAGGTTATTCCATCAATTGATTTTTTCTTCTCTACTGGCACGGGCATATTCCAAGATGACAATGCCAGGATTCATTGGGCTCAGACTGTGAAAGTGTGGTTCAGGGAGCACGAGACATCATTTTTACACATGCACTGGCCACCACAGAGTCCATACCATAGCCCCATTGAGAACCTTTTGGGATTTGGTGGAGAAGGCTTTGCACAACAGTCAGACTTTACCAAGATCTTGGTGAAAAAATTAATGCAACACTGGAAGGAAATAAATCTTGTAACATTGCCGAAGCTTATTGAAACAATGCCACAGCAAATGCATGCCATAATCAAAGCTAAAGGCGGTAGAGTGTGTGACTTTTTTTTTTTTTTTTGTGGCAATTTTTTTTTTTTTTTTGGCCAGGCATTGTAATTATAAAGCATTTTTTAAAGGTAATAAACTGTTTGGTTTGAATGTAATACTAATACATGGAGAAGAACATTCATGCATGATTGAGTAATTTAGCGATCGCTCACTATTCAAGCCCTACTCATGGTTAGCAGTACGATTCTGTCCAGTGCTCCACCCACAAGCCTACGTCACCCATGCTCCTGCAAGTTTTCAGAAATATACAAGCGCTACAACTTCAAAAAACTGACACGATGTCCAGCAGTTTCACTAGCAAAATGTCGGTTGTGTTGTGAAACGAAATGAAATAAAACTTATTAAACATTTTTTTACATAGTTTTTGGCAGATATAGTCTTTTCAAAACAATCAAAGGTAACATGGTGATCTAAATATTTTATGTGTTAGCAATTAAAACCCATAGAATTGTAATACTTCCTCTTTTCTTCCAGCTGCCACTACTACATCCCCCAGCAGCAATCCAGGGGACATCTGCAATGGCGGAAGTGGGGCCCACGCCAACCCAGAGGACAATACCACCTTTTATAACTGTGATCACGGCAGAGCCACTTTGCAGAGTTGTCCTGGAGGTCTGGTCTTTAAAACATCGTGCAGCTGCTGTACCTTTCCCTAACACAATCCAATGGAAATATACTGGTCCCATTAAACAATGAGTTTATCTCACATTAAATGGGTTGGGATTGTTCTGTTTCCAGTTTATTGGTTATAATTTATAATGTCATAATTTCTATATCAAATCACAAATGTTTTAAAATTACATCAGTACAATATATATATTATTAAGTCGAAATAAAATTACACTTAATCAAATGTTGTGTCCTACATTATTAGACCACAAACTGTTTTAAAGATCATTACAATACTAATGATATAAAGATATTATAGGTGAAATATTTTGAAGACAAGAGTCTGTGAGTGCAGAGTACCCGGCCTTCTTGGAGTCCCTGGGAGGGGTACAAGACACTGCACTGGCCGGGGACCGTTGTTCTAATGGGGGACCTCAACGCCCACGTGGGAGATGCCAGCGACATCTGGAGAGGGAGGAATAGCCTCCCTGATCTCCACCAGGACACTTTACAGTCAGTGCACATGGCACCAGGGCACTCTATGCACAGTTCATGTGGCACCAAGACACTCAAGGCTGGAGGTCAATGATTGACTTTGTTGCTGTGCACTCTGACGTGAGTTGTATCCGCTGGCGGAGGAGGAAGCTTGACAGACCTGGCAGACCCAACCGCGCAGTGAGGGTCTATTGGGAATATCTGGTGTAGCCCTCTACCAGCGGGGTCTTTAACTCACACCTCTGGGAGAGCTTCTCCCAGACCCTGGGGGAGGCTGGGGACATGGAGTCGGAGCAGACCATGTTCTCCACCTCCACTGTCAATGCCGCTGCTCGTAGCTGTAGTCGTTAGGTCTCTGGAACCTTTTGCCTGGCAGACCAGGGTTGTGGTCCCACTGTTTAAGAAGGGGGATCGGAGGGTGTTGTCCAAGTACAGAGAAATCACATTCCTCGAATTTATCCGACTGATAGTCAAACCTTAAATTCAGGAGGAGCAGTGTATTTTTCTTCCCTGTCTCGGAACACAACCAGTCCACATGTGCTTTATGGATACGGAGAAGGCATTAGACGGTGTCCCTCATGGTGTCCTTTGGGGGGCACTGTGGGAGTATGGTGTTCAGGGCCCTTTGCTAAGGCCTCTCTGGTCCAGACAGGAGCTGAGTTTGCATTGCTGGCAGTAAGTCAGGCCTGTTCCCAGTGCATGCTGGACCTTTGTCACCGGTTCTGTTCATTGTCCAGTTCAGGGGCCAGAGGGGGTCCGGTTCGGGGACACAAACACTTTAAGACAAAAACTAGTCCACCCAAAGGACAAAACCCCGAGCCATAAGCACAGTAATGTGGTCTACTCCATTCAGTGTAGTGAAGAGTGCAGTATATATATATATATATATATATATATATATATATATATATATATATATATATATATATATATATATATATATATATACACATATATATATATATATATATATATATATATATATATATATATATATATATATATATATATATATATATATATATATATATATATATATATATATATATATATATATATATATATATATATATATCTATATATATACATATGTGTGTGTGTGTTTGTGTGTGCGTGTGTGTGTATCAGCGGCGTGCGGTGAGGTTCATGGCTGGTGAGGTACAAACATATATAAACCAGGTGTCAGTACATTTGGCCCCGGGCCAGTTTCTCTCTCAGTGACTTGGGGCCAGAATAAAAAAGAATTTCAAAATAAAGTTTCGAAGTCTGTATGAAATAGCTCTAATACAGTGGTTCTTAACCTTGTTGGAGGTACTGAACCCACCAGTTTCATATGCACATTCACCGAGCCCTTCTTTATTGAAAATAAAATATGATTTTTAAAATTAGAGACATTCTGTAGGTATGTTTTACTGGTGCACAAAATGAACCGTGCATTAACATGTTTTAACAATTAACATTGTTCAAAGAACAAAACCAATACAATGCATGAACTCACAATAAATTATAAACATACCTTTTCACAAAGACATGACCTTTTTTAATACTACCACACTGAAATGATTTTAATTTTTAACCTTATGTATTCTAATAATGAACTTTTTGAACTTTTTATGAACTTTTTTAACATTTTAACACACACCCATCACCTAATTTCCATCAGGCTACAATAATAATGAATATTTACTGCAAATCAGTGTGACTTCTGCTGTTGCCTTTGAGAGACCAGTTCAGAAATGTGGCTTCACCTTGTGCCACTCTCATGTCATTTTAAAAATGGTCACATTTTTAAAGCGCTTTTCTACCTTTCAAGGCACTCAAAGCACTTTACAACAAGGAAGGCAGCCCATTCACACACACACATTCATACACCAGTGTACGCAGACACTGGGGGTGAGGTGGGTTAAGTGTCTTGCCCAAGGACTCAACGACAGCATTCACCTGTGAAGGTTGGAATTGCACGGCCAACCTTCAGGTCAGTGGATCTAACCACTCAACCAATGATGTTTATGTAGAGAGTGGCATTTGAACCGCCAACCTTCGGATCAATGGACAAACACCCAACCAACTGAGCTACTGTCGCTCCATTTTCACAGCAAAGTCTGTTCTATGTCTCATGCTGTGAGAACAGTACATAGAGTGGTGCCTTTGGCGAATTGAGACACGGCGTCAATTTGACAAATGCGCCCTTCGATGTACTATCCAAAGTGCGAAGTACCCGCCCAACTGCGGGTACTTCGATAGACTCATCGAAGGGTGCATTTGTCGAACTGGGACCGGCGTCTGGAGACGCTCGCAGTCCGCGAGTCTATTGGTGGTGACAGAATCTGACGCTATAGAGTTACAAAAGAAATCACACGACAAATTATCACGACAATCACAAGTTGACGACAGTCACTAAATTCTCTGCAGCACAGATTGGCCAAGCAGCATGATCACCTGCAGCCAGTGGTGGACAAACCTTTCATCACGAATCATATGAGGTGCGTGTCTTGACCTCCGCTGAACCCTTGAGACGGACTCACCAAACCCCTAGCGTTCGATCGAACCCAGGTTAAGAACCACTGATCTAATAGTATGAAATAAAAAGCTGGTTTTGTATTGTTTTATCCTTATTGTGGTTCCCCAATTTTCAGTGGATTGAAGTCATTAAATTTCTTACCATTTTGTACATCTCTGTTTGAAAAGAGCGAGTCTTTCATCCCGTCGTCTGGAGCAAACCATTTGGCTCCTTTAGCGTTGGTCTTCCTTGGCAGGGTAACTGCGTGCCTCACCCGGCGCCTTTTCACAGCCACTATAATGTGCTCAGCCCTTAAAGAGTTAAAAGGGCAGCTTAGCACACAGCACAGTCAGTCCGTGGTGAGGCATGTGCCTCACCGCGCATCTTTTCTCAGGATTTCAACGGTAAACATAAAAATTCAGCAATTTTGAATTTAAAAAATTATAAAATTGAAAAGTTAAATAGAAAATAACTTTATAGTACAAATCATTGGATAAATATAACTATTTCATTTATTTTTTCTCTGTGATGACAGATGAGGTACTGCCTCAACTGACTGCACGCCACTGGTGTGTATGTATATACACATATAGATACACTTAAATGCACATATTTTAAGAGAAAAAAAAAACAAAACAAAAAAACACACAGACAAGGAGGATGCTGTCATTACCAACAGGAGCCAAAAATTGGTGGCATATTGATAATCAATTACATGGACTGCACATTAATGGAAAGCTCCATTTGAGAGAGGAGTATAATTTATACCATAATTTTTACCCTTACATCGCTGTACATTCCTAGGACAGATAAGTAACAAATTATGGAGCTACAAGAGACACCACATTATTGCACCATTATTTAACTTATTAGCATAATCAATAATCGGATCCACTTCACATTCACTTCACAAAACCACAAGCCGTTTACTTTTTACTTCATACCTATATGTGTTATTGTCTGCCATTCTGGAGCAAAAAAAGTCACTTCATGAGATTTATTTTGCTTTAGTGATTTGTTTTGCATGGTTTAGAACTTTAATCCACTGCTGGTCATCCAGTTTAACACCAAAGTCATATTCCCAACTTTGCTTAATAACAAAACCTGTATTCATATTAATATGGTCATATATATTTGTTATAATTGTATATTTTAATGCAACAGCTTTTCTAAGAATATTATCTAAAATACTGTTTTTTATACCATTTTTATAATATGTAATAGAGTTGAGATAGCTTCTGACTTGCAGATATCCAAAGAAGTGGGTTTGTGGGAGGTTAAATTAGTTTTTTATTTGCTGGAATGACTTTATACAATCATCTACATAAAGATCAGATATTTTTGTGATGCCCACATCCCTCCATTTTCTAAAACCAAAATCGGTACATGTGGATTGAAAATCTGGATTATTAGCAATGGGTGCTGAAAATGTATATTTGTCAACACTATATAATAAGAATAGCACCAAGAGATTTGCAAATATTAAAAAAAAAAAAAAAAAAGTAGTTTATTTATTTGACTGGGACAATGCATGTTAATGAATGTACCAGATTATACCCAAAGGCTAATTTCCAAAAGGGTCAAGTAAAAAATTGCACACTACATTCACTGCACAGTTCCCATAGTTGCACATTCCACTCATTGCATAATTCCCATTATTGCAACATACAAAATATTGCCCATTCCCCATTATTTCAGTTAGTTTGGCCACCCATTCAACACAATTACATTCTACACCCACCCCCTTCATTTTTTTTTTTTTTGCCCTACATGCAAATATGTCTCTATGGAACAGGTGTTTTTAATATTGGCATATACTTTTTCGAGACTGTCATAACGTCAAGCAAGAGGTACCAAAAAGACAAGACTCGGGGAAGGATAAACAGTGTTTATTTACCAAAGTGCAAGATGCAAAAATAACGATAGAGCAAACGGTGAGTCGGGAGCGGGGTGTTTGCCGTGGTCCAAGGGTAGAACGTTAGTAGCAGAGTCTGAGACGGGACGGACAGTACTGCTAGAGAAGTGCAGAGTCAGAGGCGGGAGAGCTGAGCTACTTCAGGGAGCGGGATCTGGTGAGGAGCAAAAGTATCCAGTTTAACAAAGTCAAAAAGTGAAAAAAACATGAATGGAACCTAGCAAGGAGTACCACAGAGATACACGGGCGATCTAGCGCAGAGTGTCCAGTCCTGGCTCCTCTTATCCTCCTCAGGTGCGACTGATTGCAAATTAACTCCAGGTGTGCACGGGAGGAACCAATATCTCTGCCCAGATCCAGGCTCAGACACAGAAGGGAGGGGAAAACACCAAAAAAAGTCAGCACAGACAGGGATCATGACAGAGACATAAGAAAGGGAAGTGTTCTAACTGTTCATTATCTAGGCCGATTCCTCCTAAGTCAGGGAAGCAGAATAGGCCTTTTTTAACCCATTCTGTTGCAAACTTTAATTGTGATGCCCAGTGATAGAATTGGAAATTTGGAATCGCAAGCCCCCCTTTTTGGATGGGGAGCTGACCCATGCTCTTATAGCACTATGTATTTGTTTGAAGATTTTTAGAAGGGATATGTATGGGTAGTATTTGTATTATGTAAAGCAAGCGAGGAAGAGCATTCATTTTTATAACTGAAACCCGATCCTTCAAAGATAATGAAAGAGTAGTCCATCTAAGGAGGTCAGTTTTAATCTTTGCAATTGCAGGTGAAAGATTATTAATTAACTTATTTAGATCTGTAGAGAAGTATATGCCGAGATATTTAAACACATTTGTAGTTACCTTGAAGGGGTGACACCATGTCTGTTATATCTCCAATTGGAAGGGCTAATGAGTTTTCATAATTAATTTTGTTGCCTGAGAATTGGCTAAATTGTTCAATACTCCTGATTAATTCAAGCATAGACTCCATGGGGTTGTTCAAAAATAAAAGAACATCATCAGCATAGAGTGCTGTTACAGGACCCACCTATAGATCTCAGCTACCTCAGTGCATTCTCTGCGCTCATTTCCAGGAGAAGAGTGCCACTGAACTGTACAAACAACTTGTTCAGGGGTACAGAACCCCAAAGAGACTGCCCTGACAGTCACAATCCTGCAGAGTGACTGTCAGGATAGATATGCAGCCACCTCTGTTAGACTCTGAGACACCAGATGATCTTAAACATGGCTTAAGCCAATGAAGCAGAGAGAAAAAAAAGGGGTTTTAGCCTCACAATCAACGACTAGTGTGAGTGCAGTCCAGTCAGAGGATACAGTACCTGTTAAGAATCCAGTGAAAGAGGTTAAAGCTAAAATACCTTCTGAATTGTTTATTGAGCTAGCAGAACTTAAGACAGGTGTAGCTTCCCTGAAAGAACTCAGTGCAGAAATAGCTCAGATTTAAATGGTAAATGGTCACATTTTTTTATAGCGCTTTTCTACCTTTCAAGGCACTCAAAGCGCTTTACAACAAGGAACCAGTCACCCATCCACACACACATTCACACACCAGTGTACGCAGACACTGGGGGCGAGGTGGGTTAAGTGTCTTGCCCAAGGACACAACGACAGCATTCATCTGTGAGGGCTGGAATTGCACCGCCAACCTTCAAGTCAGTGGATCTAACCACTCAACCAATGATGTTTATTTAGAGAGCGGGATTTGAACCGCCAACCTTCGGATCAGTGGACAAACACTCAACCTACTGAGCTACCGTCGCTAAGACACGCTACAGCAGCCAGTGTCTAGCCCTCAGTCATATGTTCTGCCGCCATTTATGCAGTATGACAGGGACCCCCAACAGCAGTTCTACAGCCCCCCGCCAAAGACCACAATGAGCGCAGCACACATTGCTACCTCTATGAGAGTGAAGAACACTTTCAAGCTGGATATAAAAACAGATGCACAAGACCATCTAGAGAGAGACATTTAAACAGACAATGGTTACCGCTGAGGGATGAGTGTTAACCATCGCTCACAAGTCCCAACAATGTGCTCACTGCAACCAAGAAAATCCAGATAAGAACCTGAGACAGTGTTCAGCATGTAAAAAGACACTTTACTGTTCTCCAACATGCCAGAAACACAAACAACAGAAGAAACACTGGAACAAACACAATAGGCAATGCACAGAGTTTAAGACAAACAATGAGACTGTCCATATCCCACTGCCACCAGCCCAGGTGAACACCCCTCACAAAGTCACATCTCAAGTGGGCAGACAGTGCTTGGTGGAGTGTCTCCTGCATGGCCTCAGACTCCAGGCTCTGTGGGATTCAGGCTCACAAGTGTCGATCATTGATAAGAGATGGAAAGAGGACCATTTGCCACACATACAGCTGAGGGATAATGCAGAGATCCTGGACTCCCCTGAACTGAGTTTGACCGCAGCTAATGGGACTAGCCCACAACTTGTTTCTGGGACTGAACAACCTGAGAAAATGATCATTCCCGTGCTGGTAATGAAATGTTATTACCTGCCACATCCCATTATAGGTTTTAATGTCATTGAATATATTCTGGTCACATCCAAGTTGAGTGACGTGTAGCTGCACAGCCATTTAAACAAGACATGATTATACTATTTGAGCCATATTTAAATCCTCAGTAGCCAGACAATCTTGAGTTCTACCCTGGTTACCAGTTAAGAAGGGCACTTTACCAGTCATAACTGTAGATGTCTCCAATCCCATTGACCAAGATATTGTCCTAGGTCGTATAGTAATTGGCACAGTGCAGACTATTACAGCCGTCTTACCTGATCAAGTGTTTGAAAAAGTTATTATAGCTGCAGTTAATCCCACAAGTACGCCGCCCCCATGTAGCTCTAGTGAAACGTGGGACCCACCTGTAGATCTCAACTACCTCAGTGCAGAACAGACAGTAATAGTCAAGCAAATCCTTAGAGAGGAATGTGACTCTTTCTCTTAAACAGACAATGACATAGGCTGCATTGAAAACTTACCATTTCCCTCAATGAACCTGTCAAACGCACGTATATGTCAGTGCCACGCCCCCTCTATCAAGAGATGAAAAGTTACTTACATGATCTAATAGCAGAGGGCTGGGTCAGAAAGTCAAACTCCTCATATTCCTCGCTAGTCGTTTGCAGGATGGTACTTTAAGACTTTAAGTGCATAGATTGTAGGAACTTGAATAGAAAGACCCATCCTGACCGCAAGCGCATCCATCGTGTTCAGGACATTATGGACAGTTTAGGTGGTAACTCCTGGTTCTCACTGTTCGATCAGGGGAAAGCGTACCACCAGCGGTTCATGTCAGAGGAAAGTTGCCCACTCACTGCTTTCATGACCCCGTGGGGACTGTATGAGTGGACACGCATCCCCTTTGGACTAATGAATGCTCCTGCACCATTTCAACACTTCATGGAGGAGTGTCTGGATGGACTCTGTGACAACATCTGCATCTCCTACCTGGACGACACATTGGTCTACAGCAAAACCTTCCAAGATCATGAGGAGGATGTGAGAAAAGTTCTCCAGCGACTAAGAGGCTTTGGTATTAAACTTAAGCCAAGCAAGTGTGATTTTTTTTAATCTGAAATGCGCTACTTAGTAGAATAGTGTCAGCAGAGAGCAGTAGAGTCGATTCTGCAGATTTTGAAGCCATAAGAGCACTTAAAGATATTAAACCACAAAATGTTAGTTACCTCAGAAAAATGTTAGGCCTTCTGTCATACTACAGGGAATACATAAAAGACTTTTCCAGAAAAGCAAGCTGCCTGTATGAGCTGTTAAAAGATGACCAAGACACAGAGAACTTAAATATGACAAAAGTGACAAAGAACAAAACAAAAGAAAGCCAGTCCAGTTGTGCCCTCAACAAAACCAACACTAAAGTGCACTTGAGGAACTAATAGACTGTTTGCTTAACCTACCAGTGCTCAGGTTCCCAGACTTCACACAGCCATTCATCGAACACAATGACACTTCACACAAGAGACTTGGAGTAGTGCTGTACCAAAGACAAAATGGTAAACTGCATGTTACTGCTAATGGCTGATGCATGTTAACAGCAGCCGAGAAGAACTACAATTTCCATGCAGGCAAGCTAGAATTGTTGGCTTTAAAGTGGACCATCACAGACAAATTTAGAGATTTATACTTGTGCCCCAACATTCACTGTATTTAGTGACAACAATCCACTAACCAAACTGAACGCAACAACATCAAGGGTTGCAGAGCTTGCTGACTTTCACTTTACTATTAAGTACAAACCGGGAAAAGAAAATGGTTATGCTTTATCAAGAATTCCTCTTGATGTAGAGACACTAATGAAAGACTGTTCTGAGGAACTTCCTCCTGACTCCATTGCAGCTGTAGTTCACGCCATCAAAACCCAAAACGACTCCCCAGCTACATGGACCTTATCACCAGCAGCCATGCCAGTCACAGCAAGGTGTGTCAGATTAAGCATCACTCACACACATACCAAAAGAACAGTTAAGCCAAGCACAAAAGACTGACCTGTTATGACCCCTGTATTACAATGGAAACAACACATTCAAAGCCTCTGACCAGAGCTCAAAACTTTCAATCCAAAAATAAAATGTTTGTTCAGAGAATGGGACAAACTACTGCTAGATAATGATGGCATTGTGTACAGAACCACTTCTGCCCGCAAACAGCTGGTCCTGCCAGAACATTTTAAAAAGACAGAGCGCTTGAACAATAGCTGCACAATAACATGGGCCATCAAGGTGTTGACTGCACGGTGCCTTTGGTATGTGACCGCTTCTTTTGGCCATACATGCAGTCAGACATTGAGCATTATGTGACCAAAGTTTGATCCTGTGTCAAACAGAAAAAGCAAAATCATGACACAAGATTCCCTTTGACAGATATGGCAACGACACAGCCCTTTGAACTAGATTTTCTTCACCTTGATAAATGCAAATGTGGTTATGAATATATATTAGTGATAGTTGATCTCTTCACATGCTTTGCACAAGCCTGTGCCACAACCTCAAAATCAGGGAAAACAGCTGCTAACCTTAATGACTATGCCCTGAAATTTGGCTTTCCTTGTCGCATTCACCATGATCAAGGTGGTGAATTTGAAAATCAGTTATTCATTCAGTTCAAGAAACTCAGTGGCATGGCCGGCTCCAGAACAACACCCTATCACCCGATGGGGAATGGTCAAGTTGAGTGCAGGACATTGTTGCAAATGCTTAAGACACTAACTGAAAGTCAAAAGTTTAACTGGAAGGACTCTATCAACAAGCTGATGTACTCTTATAACTGTACACACTCTGAAGTGACTGGTTATTCCCCATTTTATCTACTGTCTGGGTGGTCACCCAGGTTGCCAGTAGATATGCTTTTTGGACTGTATTCAGATTCAGGGTTTAGTGACTACAGAGACTATGGCGAGGCATGGATGAAGCATATGCCATTGCAAATGAGAATCCAAAGAAAGCAGGTGAAAAAAAACCAAAAGGCATTATGACACAAAAATAAGGAGTTCTGTTTTACAGCCTGGCGAGTGACCTCTGGTCAAGAACTTGACACCAAGGGGAGGCCCTGGGAAACTCGGAGACCATTGGGAAGACACTACTCATACAGTAGTCAGACAAATGGGTCCTGACTAATCTATGAGGTGAGACCAGAGAGAGGCAAAGGATGCTCTAGAGTGCTACACAGACCTGCTCATGTCATGTGACCACCTACCTTTTGAAAAAGACAATCCTGTAAAATAGAAAAAGAGAGACAAACTTGCTCCGGATGTTCAAGTGTCTGATGAGGAGGAGAGTGGTGATGAGTACAGCTCTTACTATGCATCACCTCAGCCTGTTGCTCCCCAGATATCAGAACTTCCTGCTGAAACAAGACAAGAACCCACAGTAGTGAGGCATCAGGCTCCAGTACCAGCCCCTGCCTTATCACCACAGCTCCCTGGTGGAGATGAACTGGATGCGCCTCATCCTGCTGATGAGGAGACAACTCATGAAGAGATGGATTCAGCTGCTGGCAATCCACCGGCCCCTCCATTGCCTGCTGCGCCTGAGAGACCCGAGAGGCTAATACCCCAGCACCCTCAACGAGAGAAATACCCTTGTAATCATATCATTTGTATTCGACTTCTAAGCCTGGGATCCTTTTTTAGTGATTGCTAATGCCTTCACCCACCTGTGCACCCACATCATTTTTGCTTTTGCTTGCATTCAGAATAGGTTTTTCATGGAGATCTGACCAGACTGAAACAGGTCAGTGACCAACAAACAGTTCCACACTTTTACATAGGATTTATATTTGTTATCTCATTCTCTTGTTTTCACAGT
The DNA here is from genome assembly GCA_019594935.1 of Periophthalmus modestus. Classification (NCBI taxonomy): domain Eukaryota; kingdom Metazoa; phylum Chordata; class Actinopteri; order Gobiiformes; family Gobiidae; genus Periophthalmus; species Periophthalmus modestus. The sequence continues at coordinate 8,505,804 of JAIEZT010000084.1, forward strand.
AATTCACACCTGAAAACTTTACTTGCCGTAGCTGGCCTACATACAACACACTTTTTCACACACATTTCATGTGGATTGTCTCAGACAAAACAAACCCAAATGATATTCACATGTTAGCCATTCTGACGATGTCCTCGAGCTCAGTTTTAACATCACATGAGCCTGCTGTCTCCTCCTCACATTTTCAGGTGGCAGATATGGCTGTGGGGAGCGTTTGTGATTTGGACCTGATGAACTACATCAGACAGTTATGCATGACCTGCAGAAACCCCTTCATAAGTCACCTGAAAAGTACCAGGTATTTGTATAATACACAGTGTAATCAAATGTGAACAGAGGGACAGAGACAGAAAGGCAGAGACAGAGGGACAGAGAGAGGGACAAGACAGGGAGACAGAAAAAAAGGGAAGGAGACAGGTGGACAGAGACAGGTGGACAGAGACAGAGGGACGAAGACACAGGGACAGAGACAGACGGACAGTGAGAGGGACAGAGACAGAGAGACAGACACAGAGGGACAGAGGGAAGGAGACAGAGAGACGGAAGGAGACAGGGAAGGAGACAGAGGGACAGAGGTAGAGGGAAGGAGACAGAGGGACAAAGACAAAGAGAGAAAGGGACAGACACAGAGGGAAGGAGACAGAGACAGAGGGACAGAAACAGAGACACAGAGACAGAGGGACAGAAACAGAGAGACAGAGACACAGAGACAGAGGGGCAGAGACAGAGAGACAGATGGACAGACTGATTTTGTGCTTCTCATAACTAGCTCAGCTGAAATCTGCAATGGACAAAACAGATTTCACCCAAATGAAAAAATAACCTTTATGACTAAGGTTGCTGCTCCTCTGCAGATGTTCACCTGGTCTGGTCTTTAGGACCAGGTCTGTAGGACCACACCAGGTGAACATCCAACATCCTGCAGCTGCTGCGACTAAGATAAAACATAGCATAAAGAATGATATTAATACTGGTGTAATAATGCTTTCTTTAACTAAAATGCTGACCTTAGTGCTCATGTGTTTGGGGTTGAGTAATGGAACCATTCACTAAAGCAATTTTTAAAACATAATAATATTTTTTGCTGACAGTAAAGATGTGCCAGTTTTTGCTTCATGATGACAGTAATATGGTAGTAATTACACAGAATTTAGATATAAATCTTAAATAACAGGCTTTCATGTTTGTCTAATTATGACTTGGTTTGGTGGATAGAACTTGTCCTAAATATTTATCACATTTTTACATCAAAAAGAAAAGTACAAAAATACAGGAAGTAGCACTGAGGTGTAAAACAGAAAGTCTCATCCAAACTGAAGGAAGAACATTTCTGCCAACCTTTATTTGACAAAAGGTGGTGCCATTTACTTTTATTAGTCTAATCATAACTATTGTGTAATTAGGAAACAAGTATCTCTATGTGCTGCCCATGTCCAGTCAGGAAGTACAATGATAAACTTAATGTTTTAGTCCAAGTAGTTTGAAACTATAGCCTGTGATGTCATGGGAACAACCATTTTTAACCATTTTTAACTGTTATTTTTAACTACATCAAATAAATGTATACAGCACTCCTGAGTATTCTATTGTATGCAACAGGAAAGAAACTCTCAATATGTTATTATTGGCAGTTCCAATAATAACAAAATGAATAATAAAACAGGTGAGGCAGGTGTTATGACCGGACACAGCTGTTATGTCTGGAAACAGCTGCTGTGATGCTGTGACATTGTTTCTTTATAGAAAATTACCAAAGTACTAATTACCCCCCCACCCCCACCTTTGTGCCACTCCTTTTCATTGAAAAATGTGTGAATAAATCCAGTCCATTTTGGCTGACAGCTCAGTTTATCATTGGAGCTGCGACCTTCTTGTGTGAGTATTTTTATTTCACTCATTTTAATCTGTCTGTGGAAAATAGCAAAGCATAGTACAACTGTTAAAATTTTAACATGATAACAAATGTGACTGTAACAGAATAAGGCTTGTATTTCATTCCCACACAAAGACATACACACACACACACACACACATATATATATATATATGTGTGTGTGTAAATCTCCAGCTCACCCTCCGCAGGTGGTCTAATCCCCTCTTTTCCACGCTTGGGACCTTTACCAGAGGGAGCTTGAAGGTTCTGTTCTGCGCAGTATCTTAGCTGTTCCTAGTACTGCACTTTTCTGGACTGAGATGTCTGATGTTTTTCCTGGGATCTGCTGTAGCCACTCCTCCAGTTTGGGGGTCACTGCCCCGAGTGCTCCGATGACCACGGGCACCACTGAGGCCTTCACCTTCCAGGCCTTCTCCAGCTCTTCTTTGAGCCCCTGGTATTTCTCTAGTTTCTCATGTTCGTTTTTCCTGATGTTCCCATCACTTGGTGCTGCGATGGCTTTGCTCTGTTGTTTATCCACCACCACTATGTCCGGTTGGTTCGTCATCATCATTCTGTCAGTCTGTATCTGGAACTCCCACAGGATCTTGGCTCGATCATTCTCCACTACCTTTGGAGGTGTTTCCCACCTTGACCTGGGGGTTTCCAGTCCGTACTCTGTACAGAGGTTTCTGTACACTATGCCAGCCACTTGGTTATGCCGCTCCATGTATGCTTTCCCTGCCAGCATCTTACACCCTGCAGTTATGTGCTGGATTGTCTCAGGGGCCTCTTTGCACAGCCTGTACCTGGGGTCTTATCTGGTGTGGTAGATCTGGGCCTCTTTCGCTCTTGTGCCCCAAGGCCTGCTCCTGTGCAGCCAGGATGAGTGCCTCTGTGCTGTCCTTCAGCCTTTCTCAAGCCATTGGTAGGATTTCTTGGTATATATATATATATATATATATATAGATATATATATATATATATATATATATATATATATATATATATATATATATATATATATATATATATATATATATATATATATACACATACATGCACACACACACACACACATATATACACTACTGTTCAAAAGTTTGGGGTCACCCAGACAATTTTGTGTTTTCCTTCATGTGGTAAACTTTTTATTTACCACGTGAGTTGTAAAATGAATAAAAAATATAGTCAAGACATTGATTGACAAGGTTAGAAATTCATTCAATTTATTTGAATATAATATTTTTTTTTTTCATTCAAACTTTGCTTTAGTCAAAGAATCCTCCATTTGCAGCAATTACAGCATTGCAGACCTTTGGCATTCTGGCTGTTAATTTGTTGAGAGGTAATGTGGAGAAATTTCACCCCACACTTCTAGAAGCCCCTCCCACAAGTTGGATTGGCTGGATGGGCATTTCTTGCGTATCATACGGTCAAGCTGCTCCCACGACAGCTCAATGGGGTTTAGATCTGGTGACTGCGCTGGACACTCCATTACAGATAGAATACCAGCTCCTGCTTCTTCTCTAATGAGTTCTTGCACAATTTGGAGATGTGCTTTGGGTCATTGTCCTGTTGTAGGATGTTTTTCTACTCTGGTTAGAGCCTGTTGTCGCCTGTTCTCTGAAGTACACACCATTGTAGGAAATCTTCAGTTTCTTGGCAATTTCTCATTTAATGAATAGCCTTCATTTCTGAAACAAGAATGGACTGTGGAGTTTCACATGAAAGTTCTTTTTTCTGGCCATTTGGAGCTTGTCAACCCCACAAATGTGGCTCCAGATACTACTGATGCTACTTTTATACTTCTATAACCAGCTAAACTGTGCTAACATGATGCACAAGGGTTTTTCTAATCACACATTAGCCTCTGACACAATGTAGGAAACTTCAGTTTCTTGGCAATTTCTCATAGAACAGGCTTGATTCAGTTTCTAAGGGAAATTGGCCTCTATTTCACATTGGCGTTTCTTTTTTTTTTTGGCCATTTTGAGCTTGTAGATGCTCCAGATACTACTGATGACAAACTGTGCTAACCCATGATGCTGGAAGGGTTTTCTATCACACATTAGCATTACCACATGAGCAAACACATTGTACCATTAGAACACTGGGTTCTGATAGTTGATTGTGCTTAAGGTTAGCATTGGCCTCTTACTACACCTATGTAACTGTGAACCAAAAAACAAAATGGAGCTGGTAGAGACTATGAGATATTGTCACCAAAAAACTTCTTGACAGAGATTGCAGCTAGAATAGTCATTTACCAATTAACTTTGTATAGAGTGTATTTGTGATTAGTTTAAGGTTATATTGATTGATAAAAACTGTGCTTTCATGTGGCCATAAAGAGATTTCTAAGTGACCCCAAACTTTTGAATGGTAGTGTATATATATATGTATAGTTATAGCTATAGTAATTATTAAGTCCTATCCACCATTATGTTTGTTCTTTCTATCCACACAGAGACATGTGCCGACTCCTCCTGACCTCAGGTAACTAACCTCTTGTCACTTTGTTATCCCCTCCCTGTAATTGGCTAATACATTTAAAAGATATTTTTTCCCCAAGGACTCTTTTTGCAGCTAGAATAGTCATTTACCACATTGGGTATAGAGTGTATTTGTGATTAGTTTAAGGTTATATTGATTGAAAAAACTGTGCTTTCAAAAATAAAGAGATTTCTAAGTGACCCCAAACTTTTGAATGGTAGTGTATATATATATGTATAGTTATATGTATAGTAATTATTAAGTACTAATCCCACCATTATGTTTGTTCTTTCTATCCACACAGAGACATGTGCCGACTCCTCCTGACCACAGGTAAACTAACCTCTTGTCACTTTGATATCCCTCCCTGTAATTATATTTCATTTTAAAAACTTTTTTCCCAAGGCCTCTTTCTGGCGCTTGTCAGTTTGGGTATGACCTATTTTTTTTTACATTTATATATAGACAAACTATCATTTTGAGTACACTGTTGTGGTGTGAAGGTGGTGGTGATCCTGATCCTATAGTCAGCCATTAAATTAATAACTAAAATAACTGAGAGAGAAAATGATTGATTTTGTTTCATTATATATATGTGTGTATATATATATATGTGTGTGTGTGTGTGTGTGTGTGTGTGTGTGTGTGTATATGTATATATATATATATATATATATATATATATATATATATATATATATATATATATATATATATATAACACACACACACACATACACACACAAAATGAGACTCTTGTTCCTCTCAGCTTCCTCCAACAATAGGCTGGTCTGTTACTACTACAGAAAAGCAGCCACCAGACTCTCCATCAGCAAGTTCACTCCAGCGAACATCGATCCCACTCTGTGCACTCACATCATCTTTAGCTACGCAGCCATCGACAGGAACAACAAGAACAGACTGATACCAGCTGATCCAACAGACACCAACCTCTACAGAGAACTCAATCACCTTAAGAACATGTACGCTCACAAAACTGCTCCACACTCCAATCAGTCTGTATATTTAAATCTAATGTTTTATTTAATTTTTTTTTTTATAGTAGTTCGACTTTGAAAACGTTACTAGCCGTAGGTGACCCACGGGGCGCTGACGATCAAACGTAATATTTATATGTTTTGTAAATGTGTATTCAAATTTTTCCCAATATTTGATTTTCTAATGACATAAACTCGAAACATCTGTAGATAAAACGTGCACTTCGAGGCCAGTATTATTTCACCAGTCTTTTCTTTTTCTTCTAGTTTTGCTGTGATGATGGCCTCAGCACAACACAGAGACAATTTCATCACTTCAGCCATGGCAATGATCGACATGTACGGTTTTGATGGGCTCAATCTGGACTGGCACTATCCGAAAGGAAAAGCAGACCGCAGAAAGTTCACAAGTCTCTGTCAGGTTCGACAATACTTCCACATAAAGGTCAAAGAGCGCACAACCTGATTTTGTTCCTCATTTTACTCAAGACAAGATAAACTTTTATTTGTGTTCTGGTGTTGATACGCAGCAGATGATTAAGAAAGTACAATAAAAAAAAAAATAACACTTTGATACAATGACTGTATATGTCCAATAACAATAATAATAATAATAATAAATAATAAATACTTAGACTTTTATAAATGTTTTTTCCCCTCAGCCAAGTTACTGTATGAGATACACCGACATATATGTGACCCAGGTTAAGGGTGCACTGTAACTTTTCTGAGAGGAGGTTGTGCTTGTTTCCATGGCAACATCATCACTTTGCCTGCTTGGTATTTAACTGATTTTGGATCGATTCAGTTGCAAGTGTTTTTATTGCTCAAAAACACCTCTTTACAAATCTGACTTGTAACTTGGCCTGCTTCTCTCCATGGCGACAGTAAAGTTTAATGATAGTAAAGTTTAATATTGTATAATATTCTAGACAAATCAGTAACATGAGGAAAATCAAGTGATCGCTCTACCATCAGATAAGTTACATAGTGCACCGTTCAGAATTTAACTAATACAAAGTGAGCATGGGTCTGTTAATAGTCTATGTAATGCAGTCAAGTGTTACTGCATATGACCCGCGTAGAGTCATGTGTTACTGCATATGACCCAATAGAGTCATGTGTTACTGCATTTGACCCGCATATAGCATCATGTGTTACTGCATTTGACCCGCATAGCATCATGTGTTACTGCATTTGACCCGCATAGCATCATGTGTTACTGCATTTGATCCGCATAGTCATGTGTTACTGCATTTGACCCGCATAGCATCATGTGTTACTGCATTTGACCCGCATAGTCATGTGTTACTGCATTTGACCTGCATAGAGTCATGTGTTACTGCATTTGACCCGCATTTGCTTTGGTTTCTCTTCAGGAGCTCAGAGCAGCTTTCAACAAAGCTCAACACTCACTGCTCCTCACAGCCAGTGTCTCTGGGGTAAAGACAGTTATCGACGATGGTTATGAAGTCTCACAGATCGCCCCGTAAGACAGACACACATACACACACGTGTGTGTGTGTTATATATATATATATATATATATATATATATATATATATATATATATATATATATATATATATATATATACACACACATACATACACTTTTTCCCCCTCACATTTCATACTTTTACTAATCAGAATATTAATAATATGAAACCTTTACAGTGAACTGGATTTCATAAATGTTTTGACATTTGACTTTCATGATTCATCAGAATCAGTCACAGCACATCACAGCCCTTTAGGTCCATTATCCACTGACCCTAATGATCCTCTGACCACAGCAAGTCCACTTTTAAACATATTTATATTGTTTGTCTATGGGAAATTTCTCTTATTAATTCCTTTTTCATGCACTTATAGCAATGTGCGATGAACCATTGGGAGACTCAAGGTGGCGCTGCACTGCCAGCAGATAAACTAAACATGGGATTTGCTGCTTATGGGGTCGCCTTTAGACTGGATAATTCCAGTGTCAGTGGAGTTGGTGCAAAAACCAGCCTTATGGCTCCAGAGGACGGGTGCTACACGGATGAACCGGGCTTTTGGTCATATTATGAGGTAAAGTCCCTGGAGAGGTTAGGTTGGGCCTTGTACTATATCTGTGGATGGTTACTTTGATAGTTGTGAAAATACTGTCTCTGGTGGGTTTCAGACTTGCCTCTACATTCGGGGTGGTGTTCGGAGCTGGATCCAGAGTCAGAGCGTTCCGTACGTGGTCACTGAGGGGCACTGGGTTGGGTATGACGACAAACAGAGTCTTAATTTAAAGGTACAATTCCTTTGTGTAGCTGATGTTAAATACTTTGCATGTTTACAATTCTATTATACAGAAAAGTTACATAGTGCCCTTTCATCATTCACAAAAATTATTTTAAAATGGCTTAACTTCTTTACCCAGGTGACACATATCAAAGCTAAAGGCTATGGAGGAGCGTGTGTGTGGGCTTTGGACCTGGACGACTACACGGGACAGTTTTGTGAGGATGGCAAAAACCCCTTCATAAGCTACTTAAAAAGCATTCTGTGCACATAGCAGCTGCATTGTTATTTATGTACCTACATACATGTCACTACATTCTAAAATCAGATTTAATACTGACGGAGGCACTTCAAAGTTTAACAGTGCCTTCCAGGGATGTCACGATCTTTAAGTTAATCAAAACTATGATTATTCAACGTCATAATGTAACTATAATATGATCATCTGAACCATTTTAGAAGCAAAATGAAGTTATTTCATTTGAACTTTCAACCCCTAAAGACTAACCTAAACCTGCCTGTTACATCATGTTACCTTGGGATTCAACCAAGACAAGTTCATTTGAAAAGCACAGAGTAATTCAAAGTGTTTTACAGAAGATGAAAGACATTAAAATCACAACACAACAAATCAAAACATAAATAATGATCACAAAATGATCATTAAAAGAGAAGAGGCAGAATAAGAACGTTTCAGTCAAATGCAGTTAAACAGAACCATTCGAGCCTGGGTTTAGACGTGGTCCGAGCAGAGGCCCGTCTCTTCAGGAGGATTTCATTCAGACTTTTGTTAAATGACAATGTTTACTCACAGAATAACTAAAACACTGCCTCCATCTTATGAGCCTGGTCTGTTCCTCCTCAAATATATTAAGATCAAATCAAATTGTCTGGAAATATAGAAATAAGATTCATCTTGATTCAAAATGTTTGGAATCATGTTTTATTTCTGATTATTGTTATATATTATTGTACTACTGATCTTAATGAACATTACAAAAATATAGAATCATTTTGATTCCATTTACATTTTCTCTATATTAAAATGTTCTGATAATAATTGTTGTGAAGTCGTCATGTTTGTGTCTGTTCTGATTACAGTGAGCTGTTTAATATAAACAGAATAAATCACATTTAAGCCTTTTTATTTGAGACTATAGCTCATGCACAGAGCTGTGTGAGGCTGGAAGTTTCTTTATGTCACAGTTTTGGAGAAGTGTGAAGAAAAATCGTACAAGGCCCTCGTAGTTTTCTTTGGAAATCCTTTCATTGATGCCATGGATTCTACAATAAAGAGCAGAGTTACTTCTAAAGGAGCCATGTTTAAATCAGCCCCATTGTGCTTGTGTCTACTCTATAGTTAAAATCTGTGACGGTCAAAACAAGGATAGATCGGCAAAATGGCGTCTTGAAAATAAGCGATTCAAGGTTACTCAAACATGAATCACTCCAAATACAACTTCAAAGGCTTAATGAGAAAAAAAACGACGAGAACATGGTTAAAGATATGAAAAGTTCAGTTTGTAGAATAGCTTTGATTTAAGGTAATAGAACAATAACAATAACAGGTAATATGTCCTGTGTGGAAGCATCCCGTATTCGAAAGGCCTCATTTTAGATAAAACCAACTAAACTTAAGTTTACATCTACACAGACATGTTCAAAAATTATTGTGGTATTAGTTTAGTTATTTCTAAGTCAGTGGATTTAAATGGAACTGAATCTTGAAACAATTGGCTGTTCGATGATGTTCCAAAGCTCAACAAATATCAGGGAACCAGAGTCTCACCTTTGAGCATCACCAGGTTTAAACCAAAGAGGAGAAAAGCGATAGATGCCACTGCTCAGGTCTTTAAAATGGCGGCTGTCAGTGTTTCCAATGCAGAGCCCTGTACAACGTAAATAGAGCATCTTTAAATGGGTCTATGTAACTTTTCAGTTTAGAGAAATGCTACCAGCTCATATGGGTTGGCTTAGAATGTTCCTCAGTATAGAATTAATTCAGCTGTATGATTTTCTTGCTCAGTGCCTTTCAATATATCTAAACTTGTGGCTTAGCCTGATATTTAAGTAAGTAATCCGCTTGCCAACATGGAGTTACACAAGTTAAAGCAGTACTGTGGAACATTCCAGGCAAAACAGTGACACCTCCATGGAGACAGGCAAGTAACTTAAACTCTCCACGAGAAAAAGTTACCTAGTGCACTTTAAATGAAAATACACCACATGATGAAAGTATTTAGTTTTTTTGTTTTTTTTTTAATATTCAAATTAAAAATTGCAACACCCCTAAACCCAAACAAATGTATAAAATGTCTTTTATTGTTGTTACCTGGAACCACAGTCACAGATGGATACAGATCTAGGACTGTTTTCTTAATGAGCTGATATCCAAAAGCTGTTTCGTCGTAGGGGCTGATGGGCAGTGGATCAAATCCGTCAACGATATCAATTTTCACACGATGGTCCCCGATGGTGGACTCCACAAACTCCAAAATCTAGCGAACATTTTGTATGCCGCCATTAAGTCATTTGAACCAGTTAAAAACATTAACAACAAGCGCGATTGAGAAATGCAAACTTTACATTGGATTCATTCAAGGGTCTGTGCCCACTTTGTTCCATGTATCTGAGCTCCAGTATAGGCAGTAACATGTCTGGAACGCTGTGTCTTAGCTGCGTCTAACTATAGTGTTTTATTGGTGGAAAACTCAGGAAACTCTTATTAAACTCATCGCGGTGAATACTTAGGATGCAGTAACTTTAGTGACTTTATTTTGCTGCATCCTGTGTTACAGAATGTGTGGTACCTCCATCAGTAAATAACATAATGTCTCACAGGATGTGTTGGAGAATAGGTTACAGAAAGTGTAACAGAATGTGTTACAGAATGTGTTACAGAGTGTGTGGCAGAGTGTGTTACAGAATGTATCACAGAATGCATTACAGAATGTGTTATGGAATGTATTGCAGAATGTGTGGTACCTCCATCAGTAAACAGAATGTGTTACAGAACGTGTTACAGAAAGTTGTACCTCTTTGAGCGAATGCGCGGAGTGGATTCTTAAGTTCACAAAAGCTTCTGCGTATGAAGCGATCACATTATGCTGCATAAAAGACATAATGAGATCATTTTAATGACCTAAAATGCTGTCTGCTCTTTACCTTCACTCCTGCATTAAACATGGTGACAGCGGTTGTCGTCCTCACAAACGCATTCGTCGTCTCATTTCTTTCCATGACTCTGAAAACCAAAGCATTTTACTTAAATAATTTTTTTAAAGTTGTTATTTTGTTAATTGATGTAATGTGTTTACCTGGCGATCAATGGTGAAAACAGCCAGAGATTTGACATGATAAAATTCAAAGGGAACCTGAACTACAAACAAATACGTAGGACTTATGTGGTGAAATGCAGTTGAGACCCGTGATTCAAACATTTCATATTTTTTTACCTTATGGGCGAGATTTGTCAACATGCCACTCTCAGGGCCCTGTCCGAACAAACGCTTCATTGGGTTGTCCTCCAGTCTAAAACAGAGTGACTTTTGTGGTTCATTTTATGGTTAGTTTCTGTGTGATACCTAAACCTTAATATTTATAAGCACATCTGATCACATTCATGATATTCATGATGAGTTGGTAAAATATATTCTGAATGTCATTATCGAGATGAAAAAGTGCAAAAAGAAAAAAATTAATCAGATATACATTTTTGTCACTATTGCGCCTCGACACTCAACTTATAAATAAGAGGATTTAGTTTGCCCCAACTGTAAAACTTGTAAATGGTAAATAATCACATTTTTATACAGCACTTTTCCACCTTCAAGGCTCAAAGCCAAACTACTCACCCATTCACACACATTCATACACCAGTGCACACAGACACCGGGAGCAAGAGGGGTTAAGTGTCTTGCCAAAGGACACAACAGCATTCATCTGTGGGAGCAGGATTCGAACCGCCAACCTCTGGATCAGTGGACAAACACTACCAGCTACTGGCCCCTTTGCATTTGAACACATTGAAATGAGGAAGAGAGTTTGGGTTCATCAAGTCCTCGGGATGGCAGCTGCAGAGTCCTGCTTCACTCCTCCATCTACAGCTGTGTAAGATTCAAACATTTGAAAACTAGCAATATGCAAAAGGGTTTGTGAAAGATATGAACAAAGTGCCAGTTTAAAAATCTATTTCGGACTTTCTCGGTCTGATAATGTTAGTTGTTAAAAAGATGCTAAAAATTGAGGTAGAGGTGATGTTGAATAACTTGAGCTGATAAGAGCTGATAAAAGGTTGATAACTTCTAAACTTGTGCCTTGTGCAAATAGGCCCTCCTAAAACACTAACAATTTACTTTGGTGGCCAAAGAATAACAAAAATATTCATTGCAGGTCTGGGTTCTACCTTTTCACCGCTGATGCCAGTATGCCAATGGTGGTTTCTCTGGGCGGCATCGACGAATGGCTCGGTGGCATCGACACACTCAACTTTAATAATGCTGCCCCTTTTTCAGTTGTAGCAATTCTGAAAATTTCAACATAAATGTTCCATGGGTTTGATGTTACTATGCATGAAACGGCTTAATGTCAGATTTACACGGCGGCAGCTCCATCGAGGCCCTGAAGGATTCCGTCCATTATGACCGATCCCTCGTCCAGGACAAACAGAAGCTTGACCCCACGTGCTTTCAACACTTGCACTATATTCAAGGCTCCATCATTTCCCATAACCTGTGAAAGATAAAACAACTCAATGTTTTTAACATTCCATAAGTCTGTGTTAAGTGAGACGGGGCAGGTCAACACTTATATTATTAATGAATGTGCAGAACTGTGGGTAGCATCAAAGGTGCACTGCATAACCATAACAACATGAATAGGTTTAAAGCCCTACTGTGGAACATTCCAGTATCCAATCAACACACATAATTTGCCCCATCGTCACATTCTAGAAACAACATGCAGTTATAATCAGTACCTCCTCATCGTGTCCAAGGCCTATGTAAAATCCTCTCTGTGGGATGTAGCCTTTCAACAGTAACAACTCCAATGCTTGCAGAATTCCCTGAAAGAAAAATTTGATTATTTAGTTAAGAATTATTTAAAATTTGAGAAATAAAGAGTGCTTAAAGTGCTCCACACCCCCTCGGACCAGTGCACATGTCCACACCACATCCACACCACGTTCACACCATGTCCACACCACTTTCACACCACTTTCACACCACGTCCACACCATGTCCACACCCCAGTCAGACCAGTGCACACATCGACACCACTTTTTTATTATTAATAAAATCTTATAATTATTCATCTTATTTGTTCTAATCTTATCTCACCATGAGTGGGCTCTTGTCGTCTATTGTCCCTCTACCATATATGAAACCATCTTTTTCTTCTGCAGAAAATGGTGGGAGCTCCCAGGCATCTGACTCTGAGGCTGGAACAACATCGATATGAGCCAAGAGCATGTATGGCTCCAGCTCAGGACGTGACCCTTGAACCCAAAACAGGTGACTGTAGTCCGCCACCAGCTCATGTTTGACTTGGCTTGAAGAGAAGACTGTAGGAAACGCTGAAATAGAATACAAGAAAGAGACAAGATTAGTCTGACAAAATACAAATGCAATAAGAAATATGTTTTGTACTGAATCCTGAGACATAATAAAAATATTAAGACAGAGCGAGGTTAATAATTATAAAGAGTAATAAAGCATAAAACGCCACATGCACTACTGCAGCTCACCTTCAGTGGCCTACAGACAGCAGCACAGACAGCAGCACAGACAGCACAGGTAGCGCAGACAGCAGCACAGACAAAGCAAGCAGCAGCAGACAGAACAAACAGCAGAGACAACGCAAACAGCAGATACAGCAAAGATGACATTTCTTGTTGAGTCGGTTTAAGACACTTCAGTCTGTACAATTGAGTACATATGCTTGTGTTTATTTTCCAACATGTTTTTGACTAAACAAATTACAATTTATACTCCTCTTTATTTTTGGTGGGGATCAGACTGGTCAAAAAGAGGGACATCTGGGACATTTCTTATATAAAACTGGGCTAAATTCCTGGTTTTGTATGAATGTGCTGGGACAGTCCCAGGTCAATGGAGACATGTGGTCACCCTAATTTTGTAATGTAGTCCTAGATATGGTCCAATCAGAGCACGGTATTCTGAATAGAATACTTTAAAACAGTTGTATTTAAATTATAATGTAACAACCTCAACATAAGATTAAAAACAGCTTTGTTTGTTTCTGCATTTCTTTATCACTGACCAGAAAAGGAACATCACACCTGCCTCACCACAAGACCCGTGTTTTAGACTTTTCTCTCATTTACTTGCAGTTTGAGCCAAAACTGTATTTGAGATCAAACACAGTAATGTACTCTTCTGATTTAAGGTAACAGTATTCTGTTCCTCCAGTACTCTATTACGTTCCTTCAGTATTGTAAACCTCTGTACGCTGTTACTTTGGTACTCTCTTAATTCTGTAGTCTGTTACTTCTGTACGCTGTTTCTTCTGTACTCTGTTACCTTTGTGCACTGTTCCTTCTGTACTCTTCTGTCTTCTGTTACTGCTGTATTCTGTTCATTCCGTACTCTGTCCTTCTGTACTGTTACCTCTGAACTGTTTCTTCGGTACGCTTTTCCTTCTGTACTCTGTTCCTTCTGAAATGTGTTCCCTCTGTACTCTGTTACCCGTTTCTTCTATACTCTATTAATTTTGTACCCTGTTTATTGTGTACTCCTGTACCCTTTTCCTTCTGTACTCTAATCCTTCCATACTCTGTACTGTGTTACCTTTGTGTGCTCTGTTCCTTCTCCACTGTTTCTTCGGAAGTCTCTTCCTTCTGTTGTGTTTCTTGGGTAGTCTGTTACTTCTGTACTCTGTTACCTCCGTACTGTTTCTTCTGTATTCTGTTCCTTCTGTAGTCTATTACTTCTGTAGTCTGTTACCTCCGTGTACTGTTTTCTCTTCAGTATTCTGTTACCCCTGTACTCTGTCAATCAATACTGTTTATTCTGTACTGTGCTACATTTGTGCTCTGTTTCCTCTGTACTGTTACCTCTGTACTGTTATTTCGGTATTCTTTTCATTCTGTACTCTGTTCCTTCAGTACTTTGTTACCTCTGCACACTGTTACTTCTGTACTCTGTTATTTTGGTATTCTGTTTGGGACTCTGTTTTGTCTGTACTCTGTTCCTTCTGTACGCCGTTACTTCAGTATTCTATTACTTTTGTACTCTGTTACCTGTGTACTCTGTGACGTCTGTACTCTGTTAAGTTTGTGCTCTGTTCCTTCTGCACTCTGTTTCTTCTGTACTGTTTCTTATTTAGTCTGTTTCGTCTGTACTTTGTTACGTCTGTACTCTGTTACCTTTATACTATGTTCCTTCCATACTCTTAGCTTTGTACTCTTGTTTCTTCTGTACTATGTACGTTCTGTAATCTGTTCCTTCAGTATTCTGTTACCTCTCTACTCGGTTACTTATGTGCTGTTACTTCTGTACTTTGATAGTGTTTGATCGGAACTCTGTTTCTCCAGTACTCTGTTACCTTTGTGCTCTGTTCCTTCTGTATTGTTTCTTCTGCAGTATTTCAGTGCTCTTATACTTCTGTACTCTATTAGCTTTGTAGTATGTTACTTCCTTCTATAATCTGTTAAGTCTGTACTGTTACCCATGTACTCTGTTCCTTCTGTACTGTTTCTTCACTACTCTGATATTTCTGTACACTCTTCCTTCTGCGGTACTCTGTTGCTTCTGTACAGTTTCTTCTGTAGTCTTTTTCGTCTGTACTCTGTTACCTTTGTACTCTGTTCCTTCTGTACTCTCATACTTCTATACAGTGTCACTCAGTACACTGTTACTTCCGTACTCTCTGTTCCTTCTGTACAGTGTAACCTCTGTAGTCTGTTCCGTTTGTACTTTCTTGTTTGCGTCAGAGGCGCGCATGTCTGCGTAATATGGATAATTTGAACGGATCATGTGAGCATGTAAGCTAATGTACGCAGCTAGTGTTAGCTCTGTCCCCGTGTGAATGCGGCTGCTGGGGGTAAAACACTGACAGATGCTTTACCTTTACGAATGAAGCTGTCAAACTGGCGCAGGGCCGATGTGTTGAGGTCCGCGCGGGAGTAGGACACAGTGCGGATCCGGATCGCTTCTGTGGAACAAGAACATGCACATCAAGAACATGCGCATGAAGAATATGCACATGACTCCAGACCGAGTCCAAACGTGCAGCGCCGTTCTTTTCACTGTGCATGTCTGTGTAATGCTCAAAACTACCTTTGAAATTAGCGAGGAGCTGCTGTCTCTGGTTCCGGTCTATGGCAAATGAAATGTTGCTGGTCTTCTCCCAGTTAGCGAGCTGAAGTCCAGCGCTGACGTCCATAAATGACGTGCGTAACGCAGCGGCCGTGAGTAACGCCACGACTGTAAACGCGCTGCAGCTGAGTAGGATCTTCAAAATCTTTACAATCCTGAACTTTTTCCTTGTGTCCGTCATTGTGGCTGCACCGTTTAGTCTGGACCATAGAATGGACCTGCAGCGCTGAAGTAGGTTCGCTGACGCGGAGAGGAACAGCGCCATCTACTGGAGTTTTGCGTGAACCACTCTGTCAATATTTGACTTTGATAATACTTTGGAATAGAGGTGTTGTGCATTGTTATTTAAATGTCATATTTCAGAGCTTCACGTAGAGGTAGGGCAGAACTACTCAAGTAAAAGTAAAAACAGGAAATGAAAAAGGAAACTTAAAACCAAAACGTTTTGTTTAAAATCTGGTTGGGCTTTGGGTCACTCAGTGTTAATATAAAACATTTTGTACAATTATAAAAACACAATATGAAATCATTTCTAAAGCAATGGCATTGTAATGTGACAATGGAATGAGTTATGTGAGAATTCATATTTTAATATTTAAAAGGTCACAAAATTTGAAGAAAAGCATCTTTTATTGAATATTTTTCGCATAAAAATACTTGATTTTAAAATCACAAAGAATCAGAACTGTTTAAATGGTATGTTTCCAAAACAAAGTAAACAGAACCTGGATGTATGAACGACTGTTGTTAATAACGTTATTTCAATATTTTATTAAACACCCACATCATTTTAATATATATATATATATATATAACATTCTTGGTTATTACAGTTACAAATAGAAATTGAAAACTTAAATTTACATTTCCAAATATTACAGTTACAAATAGAAATTGAAAACTTTGTGTGATCCAAATATAATGTGATAAGGTGTGATCACTTACACTTCTAAAAACTCTAAAACTTCCTCTACTTCCTGAGTGTTGGCCTCGTCTGCGTCTAAGCCCTGGTGAAAGACGCTGATCAGGGCTGACGCAGGGTTAAAGTCTTCAACACAACCATAAACCACATACAGAATAATGGCCACGATGAGAAACACCAAGAGCTGTATTCTGAGAGAGACCAGCTGTCTCTCCACCTCCTGTCGCTCCACAGAAGTGGGGCTTAGGGGGGAAGCGAGGCTTAGGGTGGCATCAGGGTAGATGTACTGAACGGGCCGAGCCGCTGCTCCTTTGATCGGTCTGCGTCGAGATGCACTAGGACAGAACAATAAAAAAATATATGACAGCAGTAAACCAGGTGTAAACCAGGACCAAACCGGATATAAACCAGGACCAAACTGGGTCTAAACCGGGCCAAACCAGGTCTAAACTGAGACTAAACCATTCCTGGGTCTACAGGGGAACAAAAGTTTTGCACCTTCATTTGAGGCGAGGTAAATAATGACACAGAGGGTTCAGGTTTGAGCGTGCCCAGAACACACACAGAGGTTTTTGAGCGTGCCCAGAACACACACAGAGGGTTCGGTTTGAGCGTGCCCAGAACACACACAGAGGGTTAGGTTTGAGCGTGCCCAGAACACACACACAGAGGGTTAGGTTTGAGCGTGCCCAGGACACACACACAGGGTTAGGTTTGAGCGTGCCCAGGACACACACAGAGGGTTAGGTTTGAGCGTGCCCAGGACACACACAGAGGGTTAGGTTTGAGCGTGCCCAGAACACACACAGAGGGTTAGGTTTGAGCGTGCCCAGGACACACACAGAGGGTTAGGTTGTGTTTGAGCGTGCTAATAACAAACACCATCTGATCACTCACTAGATTCCTGTGGGCGTGTCTGCTAACAAATCCTTAAACCTTTCCTCAACAGGATCTGGAGCCGGCACCTGAAGAGAGAACAAAATCAGTACAAAACAAACACATTTCACCAGATGCTGATCGTGGACCAAACACCCATGAACATTGTGAAGAAAAAAAATTGTTAATTTTAATCTCATCTAGAAGTAAAGAATTATAAAATGCAGTACATGTGAACTTGAAAAAGAAAAACGTGAACATCAGCAGATACCAAACTACAGACATGACAGAGGAAACGCTCATATAGTGGTGACACACTGGTGACATAATGACAGTGCTGACGCAGTGATGATGCAGTGATGACAATGACACAATGATGATACTGTTGATGCAGTGATGACGGATGACGACGTAGTGATGATACAGTGATATAGTGATGACAGTGATGACGTAGTGATGACATAATAATGTAATGCCTTTGTCCTTTCAGCCACAGGAGTGTAAAACTGTAGGTCATGTGACTTATTCTCGTCCTCAAACGGTGTCTGGACCAAAGGAGAAAGTGGAACCGTTAGTTATGTCAGCAGTTACATAAAATATCACATTATATTGTTCCTCGTCTTAAAGGGCCAGTACCTCATTTCAAACCATAAGTCAGGAATATGTTTTAGTTTGAACATTTAGCTATGCCCACTTAGTCCTTGCCGTTTTCTATTTGAGAGTCTGAGATTTATTACGAATAAACTCAAAAAGACGTCAACATTAGGACGCTCAAACTTAAGCCTCTGACCACTTTACACACTTGAAACACTTTAAACTCACATTTGGCCAATTCAGTTAAACAGTGAGTGACCAGAGGCTCTCCTGACCCCAAGTCAGTGACCACAGGCTCTACTGACCCCGAGTGAGTGACCACAGGCTCTACAGGCTCTGCTGGACTGTGACCAATGGCTTTGCACAACACTCTGGTTAAAGTCTGAAGTGTTCACAAGGGACCGGCCCAAAGTCCGAGCCTCCACCTGCCATTGTGAAGAAAAACTTACAAAAAAATCAAACAATAAATGTGTTTAATTATGTTTGTAAAAAGAAAACTCTGACGACTTTCCTCTGCCACCAGCTGTGTAATGCTGAAGGTCTGAGGTTCTAACGAGCCACTGGTCAAAGCAGGCTGCTGCTCTGACGATCGCTGCAATAAACAAATACAAACGCGTATAAACAAATAAACATAACATATATAACCAAACAGATAAACATATATAACCAAACTATGTTATTTAAACATTTATGAAAACCTGAGGTGAAACTGTTCGTGCAGGTAGTGAGCAGAAGAGGCAGGCCATATCATTTGAACGTATTTAACAAAAGTGTGTACTTCATCCATCACTACGTATACCTAAGTTTCTCAAGTAAAAGTAGATACAGAGGTAAAAAGTTACACGGTTCACCTTTTTCGGTCTTGCAATTTTTTTTGTGTGTGTGCAATTTTGCATGCTTTTATTTTATTTTATTATTTACAGCATATAAACGTGCATTGTGTTCTGTGTCCTGACTGCCTAAGGGACTGTAGACCATTGTCAATCAGTCTCCTCCATGTCGTGTCTCCAGTACACTAAAGAATGTGTTCAGCCAAATTTACATGTTTGATCGCTAGCAGCGTGACTCTGAAGTGCTGTATGTTTGTGGGTTTTGTCGCGGAGAAAACTTTCAATGTCAATGAAACGTTCTGCACTGCCAAATTTCAGAAATGCTTTGGACTTAAGTGTTTCTGCATGGAGAGGTCACCTCTGTGGATACCGCTGGAGCAGACGCACGTGAACAACACATTTAAAGCGATCATCAAGGAAGGGGGATATAATATATAAAGGTTTGAATTTTGGGAGTGTTTAAACAAAGGAGAAATGTGAGAAAATGTTAATGCCTCCCTGAGCAAAGTGCATAAAGTGTGTGGTGAGGGGTTTAACAGCCTTAAAACGTATATAATAATTGTTTAAAAAAAAAATAAAGCTGACTATTTCGCGGATTTCGCCTATTGCAGGTTGTTTTTAGAACAAAACCCCAGCGATAAACGAGGGACCACTGTATATCTTTATTTATATTCTTACTATTAACAATGCTTATAGTTTCACAACTTCAAAACAAGTGAAATATCATCTTAAACTTTTCTGATGGAGGGAATAATTTACACATGTGCCTTTATTCAGTGGATATATCACCATGATTTAGTGTCTATAGTAACCGAGGAATATAAAATGAAAATCCAACAGCGAGCTGCGTACCCCTGTTGCTAATCCTGTGGGCTGGTCTATAGAGGATGCTCTGCTAACACCAGACTGAGCTCGACCAAGCTGGGATGATTTGAACATATTCCTCGGATTCCGTTTGGGACGAGGTTTGGCATTTTTAGGAGTGCAGAAGCGCTGCAAAAGTTCACACAGAAGTAAGCACACATATATGAACAGGCCACACGAGAAAATGAAGGGTTAAACTGTGTTTACCAGTCGGGACGATAATAAAAAACACTGAGGATAAACATAATCCTCACTTTGAGACGAGCACTCCTGTAAAATAATCTCAGGTATTTACGGGTTTTGTCCACACAGGGGAGATGCGGTGTGTATGAGAGTGACCTCACCTGTCTGGACTGGTCCGCTGGTTCTGTCTGGGTTTGGACCTCTTCAGTGGCTGTGTATTGAAATACAAAAAAGTCAAAGTAGTAGTAATAAAAGGCAAAAAGACCTGTTTAAAATGAGACATTAGGTGGAAAAAAACAATTTTATTTCTATGTTGTGTCAGTTTGGGTACAACTGAAGATCTCCGGTGTCTCCAGAGAAAAAGTGATTCCAGAGTTTTATTTTCTCCATTTCACCTTTAACCTACGGCTTTAAAACTCTCAAAACTGTCCTCAGACACAGGGAACTCCACTTAAAGTGGTACAAAGACACGATTTACATTGACTACACGTGACTTCAGGTCAGAGTCAGAACCAGGGCATCTGCATGAAGCATTTGCAAACTGGTACAGCTAAACATATTTTTTCTATCCGCTCGTAGTCTTACTTTAAAAGGTGCACCATGGAATTTTTCCAGTTCTTCTCTCCGTGGATGTTAATGCCATACTATGAAATATATTTCTATGGAGACATCAGTTCTGTGGAGAGGCAATGTGCTAAACTAATTCTTACTTTGATGTTTTCAGTTTTTCTTTGATTTACCAATGAAAAAAACACATGTGATAAAAGATGCACTGATCCAGCTTCATCAGCTCCGATACCGATATTGATACTTTGCCTTTAAGAATCTGTCGATACTTGATATGGACTGATATCAGTGTAGGGACGGAACATGGCTCGGATTCCTGTAAATGTAATTTCTGCTTCACATCAGACTGAAGCTTTGGATAAGAAAAGTTCAAACATCATGAGACTGTAAATCATCTTATTTCATCCAATAAAGTCCAAGCACGATATCGACTGAGCCAATATCATGGAACCAATGCTGATCCACCTCATGTGTCAGTCTTAGCGTCGATATTCGATACTAGTATCAGTATTGGTGCATCCTTAAGTGTAACTATAAATGCAAGGTAGTGAGCATTACTGCAGAATATTCCTGGCAAAGCTCTGGAGACGAGCAGGCGGCGTAACCTCCACCACAAAAGCTACTCCTTAAAACAGTAAACTGTTTGTACCTGGCTCGTCCCACTCTTCCTCACTGTTCTCCTCTTCCTCACTGTCAGAATACAGCACAGCCTCATCTGCTCCCTCCTCTTCGTCGTTCTCTTCGTTGTGGCCATTGGACAGAAGCAGGCTTCTGAGTTTACGCTCATAAAGCCCCCTGGTGGAAGCTGACACACACAGCACATAATCACTCACAGCAACATCTCAGGGCTATTGTTTTCTATAGCAACAGCCAGTTTAATCTCTTATCAAAACTAATTTAGACAATAGCAAAAGACGCAGTTAAAATCTGTCAACTGGACAAATCGTTGTAGGAGTGAAGATGTTTCGCTGCTCATCCAAGCCGCCGAAAGAGGGCTTTCTCCACACTTTCTTTCTCTCGAGAAAGAAAGAAAGTGTAGTGAAGAGTACAGTGAGTGTTACATTGGAGAAACTAAACAGCTACTCCATAAGAGGATGTACCAACCGGCGTGAGAGTTCCTCTGGACCCCAGTCTGCCGTGCATCTACATCTCAAAGCCACGAACCACTCCTTTGAAGATAGTGAAGTTCAGATCTTAGCCAGAGAAAAGAAATGGTTTGAGAGGGGAGTTAAAGAAGCTATTTTTGTTAGGAAAGACAATCCTTCCTTAAACAGGAATGGGGGCCTTAGACATAATCTCTCCCCCATCTACAACTCCATCCTCAGATGAACAGTGAGAACAATAGCAGGGTCATTAAGGGCTGAATAGGGTAGCTCCAGCTGAAACTAGAGACAATAGATGTTTACAGTTTCAGTGTAGTTAACCCCTCCCTGCAGATAGATATAAGGCAGTGATCACCAGCAATCTGACCAGAACTGAAGAAGTGGCTTGGGTGAGCAACGAAAAGTTTTCACTCCAATTTGTCCAGTTGACAGATTTTAACTTTGTCTTTTGCCATGGATCAGACCTGGACAACTGAGGGTTTACACAGATAATTTAGATGATGGTGAAAAAAGACATTTTAAAATAAAAAGAACCAGCGACAGAACGTATAAAGTAATTTTGAAGCTGTTCACCCAAGACTCATGAAGCTCACCGACTATAGGTCCGGCTTTGACCCCGCGCTGCAGCAGAGCCGCTTTTAGCCCATCATCAGTCAAACTGCTGGGGTCCAGTGTTTCTGCATCATTTGGTCCCTCTTCCTATGACATAAACATGACATTAAAGTCCACATGCCACAGTTTGAGAAACGGATGTAAATAAGACTGAATCGTGATTTGAGAGACACTAGAACTGACAAGAATGGAACCTGAGTGAGTTCAGATTACGCAAGACAATGCAAATCTGTAATCTGTAAAACCCTATCCTCCCTCAGCTCACTCCTAAACCCAACCTCCACCAGCTCCTCCTGCTCCAACTTTCACCTGCTCATTCCTAAAAAGTTCCTAAACCAGTGTTGGGCCACTCCTCATTTCAGTTCTGACTTTAGACTTTAAAACCGAGTTTGTTTTTACCTTGTTTTTAAAAATCTGCCCAGAGGATTTTCCAGGATAAATAGGCATGTTTTGAACACTTTAATGTCTTTAATCTGCAAATGTGTCTCTGCCTCATGTTCAGAGTCACTGTTTCACATTATGACTGATGAGTGTTGGCGTCTGTGCTGTTTTATGCCTCTTGGCCGGGTCACTGTAAATAGGGAGGTGTTCTTAATGAATTTACCTTATTTACCTTACAAATAAAAAAAAAAAATACAATGTGAAATACTTATTTAATAGAAAGAATTGTATATTACATTAAACAGGTGGCCTCATGTTTATGTTTTTGCACATTATAAAGGACTTGAATGCTCTCAAACTGAGATACTGAAGCAGGGGGTCAAACGTAACAGGTGTCTCAGTCTAAGTAACTGAAGAACATGTACACATATATAAATATATACAGAGCGTACAGCTGTCAGCCACTGACCTCAGGACCAGAGAAAGCTGAGAGCCACGTTTGGGAGTGACCCAGATTTCAAACACACAGTACCATTCATTATTATACATTTAACTTTATATTTGGGACCATAATATAAAAGTGCGTTATGCAACTTTTCTGATGGAGGGTCCGCCTCCTGCTGGTCTCCATGGAGATGTTATTGCTTTGAATGCAATGTCCCAAAGTATGGAATTAAACGAATTCAACTCCATGAAAATAAACAGGTAACACCACAAGATCAAGTTACAAGTAAGATGTAGACAGTTTACTCAGATGTAGATAGATGCAGACAGATAACACGAGGGAAGGAAAGTAGTGCACCTTTAATGACATTTTAACTCCTTTTTGTCGGCGGCTAAAGTCGGGTTCATGTCATTACTGCGGTTATAGGAAATCCAGCACTTAACCTGTATGAGGTGGATAGACAGGTGCCACGTGCACAGATATCCGGCTTATAGACTGGTGTCCTCTGTCTTCGCTGTTATCAGGAAAAACACGCAGTTTCCATAGACGAAAACTAAGAGACTTTTTGGTGTAAATAAACTCCCCACGTGCGGCCTTGGGCCTTCACAGCAGCACATCTCTGCTGGATCAAAATAAATAATGGCATGTAAATGAAGTGTGGTTATACGCACCGCCTCTGGCTCCTCGTCGCTGGAGAAATCTGCACTTTTTCTCTGGACGTGCTTCGCGTGCAGCTCCACGTAAATTTCCTTTTTGCTCGTGGCCGGTGGCAGAGTCACACTGTGCGCGATCAGGTCCGACTTCAGCCTCTCTCTGGAAAGCTGCGTTGGATCCTCTGCAAAAACAGGCATGTTTCAGTCAAAGTCAAAATCTCTGATCAAAGTCTCTGATCAGTGCGCAAAAAAGCGCGCAAAAGAGTGTGCAAAAGAGCGCTTTCCTCCCCGCGCGCGTTCACATGAGCACAGGCTGCACGCGCTTACAGGCGGCGCGCGCACAGCTGCGGCACACGCGTTGATTGACAGGTGGCTTGGTGCACGTGGTCACTTCCTCTGAGGCCGCGCGGCCGTGAGTCTTGACGGCTCAAAATGATTTTCAATCATCCCGCTCTGACGTTTTAACGCAGATTTAACAGGCAAAAGTGCAGGCCATACCCAGGGCTGTCCCTAGCCTTTAGGGCCCCCGCAACTTCGCCACTTCAGTGCCACATATTCATATTTCACAGTGCCACTGCCAGTTTAGCAGTGCAGTGCTTCTGTTTATAATAGTAGCATGCTAACATTGCTAAGTGGCACTGGTAATTATTTGCTTGTGAATGCATTGTAACTTATTGTAACTTAGATTTAAAAAGAGATTTAACATGTCCATACTGATCAAAGCGTGGCCGTGGTAAAAGTAACACTACAGTCACTGTTATGCTAACAGTGGCTCGTTAGCAGTTAGCTCGGACTGCAGTCTACAAAGAGGAGCTGGTAAATATTAAAAGCCAGGTGCTTATCTAAATAAATTATATTGTAAAGTTGCCAAACTACAATGATTTAAGTATTTAAGATAAGAATACTAAGATGAAAAAGTAGGATATACTATTAAAAATACTATTAAATTCATGATATTTACCACTATAATCAAACACCAGTAAAAATAATGTCTGGAAACGGTATTTTTACTCTGTATCAGCGAATACTCAAAATGAATACTCGTACTCGTGTGTGCGAAGTTCGCGCACTGCTATATCCCATCATGCACCGCGCCTACGCAAAAAATAGGAGAAAATGGAGTCCGCTACGCGATACACTTTTACATGTTCGTACTGGTTTATGTCACCTACAACAGAGCGACATGTAGTGATGGTGATATGAAGCCCCATGAAGCATCAATACTTTCAGCCAACTGTGCCGGCACATGTACCCAGACTTCATAAAGGTTCATTAACTCTATAACGCCATCAAGAGGTCAATAAAATGTACTACAATCTAGTTTCCACCTCAGCGCCATCAATTGAACAAATGTACAAAACCAGTGATAGGACCACAGTGAAACACATTAGAAATAGGAATGCACTTGTGTTACTTGTAGTAGTGCTTCTAATTAAATAAACTGAATTAAACCCCAATATTTTTCATTAGTTTTTATAAAAAAAAAAAAAAAAAGTAGTTTCTCTAAAGACTCAGGACTAAGGTGGTTACGCTTTTTTGTGAGAATTTCTCCTGCTTTGGAAAAAAAAATTCTCACACAAGGCACAGATGAAGCTGGAGTGCACAGGTACATGACGGCCAGTGTGAATACATTTGGAAACTTATTTGCTTTCTCCAGTCCTGCAGTGGCTCCTCCTCCCTAATTTTATAATTACTATATAAGACAAACCTTGTGTGGAAGTGATCGAGTCAAAGTTCTCCCTAACAGGGGAAAAACGTTCTTTTTGTGACTGGTTCCATCATTTAAACACTCGCAGATAAAAACCAAACACTAGATGTGGGTCGACTCTATAGCGTTTCGCTGTGTCTTATATTTCAAATGACCCGCGGTTCACGCCAAACCAGCAAACCACTTCTGAATCAGTCTAAAAAAGATATACGCATTGAATCTAATCTTAATCCTGTCAAAATATCATATTCACTCTTGTAAATTCTTCAACCAGAAACCCAAACTTGCTGTATTTAAATCCCTTTTGTCCTCTTATATAATTTCTTTAAACTATTGTTCAAACCCAAAAGCCCTAAAAACAAAAACACTTTGCACAGAATTTGGAATTTAAAATATGCTATTGTATTTAATTTGTATTGATTTATTTATTTTTGTATACATTTGTTTAAGATCTTTGCACATGCCTTATGAATGTAATGAAATATGATGCTTAAGCCTCTCGCCACTGTTCATTGTTTCTGTATTTGTATATTTGTAATAAATTCCATTAAAAAAACAAAAAAAAACAACAACTTCTGAATCAGTCACGTGGTACAGTGCTTCAGGAAGGTTCGAACGTCATCGCTCACGTGATCAAACCACGCCCCGAACCACACTTCGCCTGAATTTTTACTGATTACTCGAACCACACTTCGAAGCCTCGACACAAACGTAACATCACTAGCGACATGAAACTGTTAAATCTAAACAAAGATCTGTACAGTGTGTTTGAGGATTAAAAACCTGTGCAGCTCTGACACACTCAGGTTTATTCTGCAGAACATTCTTCTGGGCTGGTTTGAGGAAACAAAATAAGTTATATTGAATAAAGTGTGTGCAGGTATTCCCAGACAATAATACAAATAAATAAATAAAACATTATTATGATTAAAAATTATTATTGCAATAATAAGAATAATGTAAGAATGTTCGTTTCTGGTGTAAGCGTCAAAGAGGACCAAGAGTCTGAAACATAAAGTCAGAAGGGTTTAATGAGTTCCACAGGTAAAGTGAACAATGAAGCAACGGAGTCCTGAGATGTGCATGTGACAGCTTTTATAGGTGCGTGAGTGTGTGAGCGAGTGAGTGAGCCGCCCTGGTGGCACGTGTCATTTACCTTAGCATTAGTAAATAAAGATATCAGTTTGATGTAGCGCTGCACTGCTAGAAAACACCTTAAAATAATAAAATAAACTAGCATGGCATAGAAGGACAACAGCGCCCTCTACTGGTATTAAAGTGGTTTAGTTACAGATCAATTTAAACCTGCCCAAATACTGAATCGTTAAACTGTAATATCCCACTTTATGTACAACTTATCAGTGTTCTCTGGTTTATAGACTATTAATGTATGAATGTTATTACGTTTTAACAAGGTTTATTTTGTTAAAGTTATGATGTAGCTACAACTGGGGAAAAAAATCACCTCGAACCTTATATTTACCTAGTGATATTCAAAAAGAAATATGAATTCCTTACTTCATTTACTCTAAACAGAAATAAACAGCTGCGACATTTACACCTTGACTCTTCTTCCACTAAATAATAAATCATTTAAAATAACGTACGTAACATACGCGCACAGACAGCGGTGAAAGTATGGTCCGTGGTGTAGGCCTGTCGAATTTCGGAAAGATGGCTACACTGAGGATTATACATTTTCGGCCGGGTACTTCGAGCGGTACTTTGAATGGTACTTTGAAGGGTATGCATTTGGCGAATTGGGACACGGCCATAGAGGTTTCTACCATAATGAACGTTGTCAATCTGACACTGGAGCAGTGACCTGCAATATTACACTCACATCATCTGATGGTTTAAACCACAAAAGGACAAACCACAACCAAACATAGCGTAAGTAATAAATTGACTAATCTGCTGTCTTCGTGCCACTCTGATATATGTCCTGTATTCATAATTATACACGTCCAGTTTCACTGTTTTATCTTGTAGATCCACTGACGCAAAGTGGGGCATATTTCGAGTTCTCTGAAAAGTCCTTCTTTCTCCAAAACAATCTTCCTTTGGGGCTTTTCATACATTGGCCCGAAATTTATATAAAACTGAACTTCACTAACTTTTAATCTTTTAGTTTGTAAAACACCCATTCAAATACACCTGTGCTCTGTCAGTGCACCCAAAGCTCACCTGGAGGGAGGGGTCCTTCACATCGGTGTAAACACGTAACTGTCCACTTCACTGCCTGATTCAAAAACTGTAGGCAGTACATATCAAGTTGCTGGAAATAAAACCCATCTAATCGTTATGTAGACTAGTATAAACACCCAAGCTCCATTTAGTTTTCAGAAAAAAAATTTCCAGTCATTATTTTCAATATAAATGCATGGGCTCTTGGGGGCCTTCGGGTGGTCTCGGGGCCCTAAGGGCCCTGGCCATACCTCTTCAGCTGCTCATCTTCCTCACTTCGGTCCCATGGACACGTGGGCCTCTGCAGCTTCAGGTAAGTTCATTTTTATCTCTGGAACCTACACAACATAAATACATAGAAGTATTATTAATTAGTTTATGAAATACAGATATAGGCACAATTAGAAATAATGTTCTATACTGTAAAAGCGTATATGTGACTTGTAATTACTCTAATGACAATTGTAATGCCCATATGTGACTGTAAATGCCCATTTGTGAGTGTAAATGCCCATGCGTGACTGTAAATGCCCATATGTGACTGTAACTGCCCATATGTGACTGTAAATGCCCATATGTGACTGTAAATGCCTCTGTGTGACTGTAAAAGCTCATATGTGACTGTAAATCCCCATATGTGACTGTAAGTACCCATATCTTTCTTTCTTTATTCTTAATTTGACAGGGACCATGTACAAATTCATTAATCTTAGAAAGAAAAGATGATTTGTACCAGATTTAGCTACTGCTACTTTCCATCTGCAATCCCTGGGCAGGTGAACACACATTAAAAAACACATTTACATTTACACTTACAGTCACATATGTGACTGTAAATGCCCATGCGTGACTGTAAATCCCCATATGTGACTGTAAGTGCCCATATGTGACTGTAAATCCCCATATGTGACTGTAAATGGTGCGACAGTGGCTCAGTGGTTAGACCGTTGGTCCCCCAATCCGAAGGTTGGAGAATCGAGTCCTGCTTTGACCAACTTCTGTCATTGTGTCCTTATGCAAGACGCTTCACCCACGTTGCCTAGTATGAAAGTGGTGTGTGCGTGAATAATTGGTGGTGGTCGGAGGGGCCGATTGCGCAGATTGGCAGCCTCGCTTCCATCAGTCTGCCCCAGGGCAGCTGTGGCTACAATTGTAGCTTACCATCACCAAGTGTGGAGTGAATGAATAATGACTATAGTGTAGCGCTTTGAGAGGCTTTGACAAGCCTGTAAAGCGCATTACAAGTGTAAGGCATTAAATGCCTCTATGTGACTGTAACTGCCCACATGTGACTGTAACATGTGGGCAGTTACAGTGAGTGTAAATGCCCAATATGTGAGTGTAAATGCCTCTCTGGGAATTAGGCCAGTGCTATTTTCAAGCTGCTCTTCTTGGAAAATGCTAAGTACTGTGAATGGTGTGAGTACTGTATTCTGAATACTCTGAATACTTCTATACATAGATAAATTATATTAAGCACAACAGTTTTATTTTTCTTGCCCTGTTTGTTCTGTGTTTATATATGTCCAGTTAGTGAAGGAAAAATCACTCATGTAGCATCACGAGAGCTGTGTCTTTTTTCTCACTGATTCAAAACCAAAATTACAGATGAAGTACCTCCCTGTTTTCATAAAATGTTATTAAAGTATCTGTACTCTGAACACAAGTACTCTAAATGAGTTTTCAGAGCACGTATTTTCGGGACTAGCAAGTCACACTTTTTTTGATAGTTTGTCCGGGGGTGTGACTTATACATTAGCATTTCATCTACTTCTGGAGTTCGCGGAGTTTTTCAGAAGTGCTTCCGAGGATGAAGAATTCAATGGATGTAGTGATTTGGAGTAAGATCCAGAGTAAACTTGTTAGCTTGTTTTTATGCTTTCGTTATCTGATTATTTGACTTATAGTCGTTTTCGCTGGTGCGACTTGTACTCCAGAGCGACGTATAGTCCAGAAAATACAGTACGTATTTTGAGTTCACATGTTCAGTTTCTTCCTAACTCTGTCTCCAGGGGGCGTTCCATAATGGGGGTTTGCTTCTGCTAAAATATATATCTATATATGAACACACATTCATATAATCATTTATATAAAATGGTGTAATATCACTGAGTCTCCCATGGCTTTGAACCCTACATGAAATACTGCACAGAACTCACATAGGAATAGAAAGCCATAAGACACAGCAGTGCTTCAGGTTTTACACATCCTGAAAAAACAAACAGAGAACATTTACTTTGAAAAGATGAAGTTTATTTAATTATAACTGATAACGCAAAGTTTTAAAATATTCAAATAACAATCAGGGAAACATCATCAGTTCAAATGGAGTTTGGAACTTCCCTCTGCCTCTGCCTAACCCGGACCCCTGACCCTTAACCCTCAACTCTTAACCCTAACTCAAAGCCTCACAGTTTACGTCATCCACAGAACGTCTCAGAGTCTGTTGAGTTTCTAAAACATTTCTGCAAATAACAGTGTGTAGCATCAGAACTGGATTGATGTGGCTCTGTGGGTCAGAAAATGCTTTGCAAATGCTAGTGCTAACGCTAATGCTAATGAACTTTGGTGAGAATATTTTAAACACGTTCTTGTTCTCTCACACCTGTGAGGGGTGTGTCTCACCCATGTGAGGGGGGGTGTCCGCTCATGTCTATACTTCTATACTCTTCTATACTATACTTCTGTACTCTTTATACTATACTTCTATACTTCTACACTTTTATACTTTTATTAAGCAGCAGCATCAGATTTTGTATAATAACCAAGATTATGTTTAAAATGACTAGTGTTGTATTCTAGAGTATTTTGCATTTACACTTTTTACTCAAATCAGACCTGTTCATCCAACTGTTCTTTTGAGCCTCTGAGGTTGTATTTGGAGTGATTCATGTTTGATTAATCTTTAATCTCCTATTTTCAAGATGCCATTTTGCTGATCTACCTCAGTTTAACCTCCACCTCCAGTTTTATGTTCTTAATCGGTGAAACTCGTAGGATTTGGCAGCGTCACATAGTCATTTTGGTACACATGGAAAAAAATGTGCTGCTCGCTAGTGTGATGTGCAGCTGTCATAGGGGGCGCCGACAACATCGCTTTGTTGTGATGACTTTTATGACGACGCCGGCTCCCTTTGGGCATCGTTGTTTTCTAACGCAGAAGTCAACAGACTTATTTCTTTTATTAAGTCGTTTTAGATGAATATTGTGATTTTATACTGTGTAAATTGTAACATAAAGATCCACAGGGGTCAGAGATGAGAACTATAGAGACACAAGCACAGTAGGGTTAATTTAAAGGGGAACTGTGTAATATTTTGGTGGAGGGTCCGCCACCTGCTTGTCTCTCAGGGAGACCAAGTAACAGGCCAAGTTACAGGTCAGATCTGTGCAGATGTGAGCCTGTTCACAACATTCATTTACGTTTTTCAGAAACAAAAACATGTTATTGATGATAGTTAAGCTTAAAGCCACACTGTGGAACTTACAGTCCAGTCAAAGCAGTAATAAGTAGTCCATTGTGCACCTTTTTGCACAATGTTGCTGAAGAACTTGAGTTCAGTTTTAGCTGTGTAGCATTAGCTTAGTGCTACCTGCAGAGTATGAGAGTCCATCACTCTTTGCTCCTCTGATTTGCTCTGGTGCTGAATTGTGTTTGAAGTTTGTTCTTGAAATAATTACACAGATGTACCTGGACAGTGCTGCTCACATATTTACTCGTTTTACCTGAGGTCTACCCCATAAACGTCGTCGTCTTTATGAAAAAATCCTGAGCGAGAAGAGGAAATGGTCCATTCTGACAAACGGAGGGCTGTAGACGTATCAGTGGCGTGGTATTTGAGGAGGGGCAGGTCAGTGATTCTTGTGCATTTGCTTTTTCCAACTCTCACAACAAAAGCTCCATTGAGACACAAAGCTCCCAATGCCACAGAGCCACAGCCGACTCGAACATCATAACACACCGGTTTATTCTATTTAACCACATAACAGTTTAACCACAGAACAGTTCAGAAAAGTTTAACCACAGAACAGCTGACCTACAGGGACAAGCCCAAACTCCCAAGGGCAATCTGCCTGTGTTATTTGGGCAATGCACTATTTTTGAAAGAATCGTGTAAATTATTTATGTTAAATATTTATTTTTGTTTGTTTTTTTTTTTTAGATGAGGCCGGTCTGAGTGAAAATATAACAGCTTTGGACACTAAAATGAGACATATCTGTGTTTATGCTGAAGACTTTACACCAGAAAGACCCTAAAACACAACATTTTTACAGCAGACTCCAGAATTCTCATGCGCGTTTCTCTGCCTCAGTTTTAAACCTGTGCTCTTCAGTTTAGAGACCTCATGTCTCACATCTTTACATTGTTAAATTTTACATTTTATTATCAATATTTTCTTTTACAGTTCAGGTCCACAAACTAAATTCTATTGATCTGAGTAAAACTGACAATTCACCTTCTGTTAATGTGAACATAAAATACATTAACTTTGTGGCAGTTTCTGTTTCGTTTTGTAGACTCAGTGTTTACACAACGACATTCATGAATACATAAATTCCTAACAGTTCTTCTGCTTATTGTCCTCGTTTTAAACTTTAGTTCAAATAGCATTAGCTCACAGTAAGTAGCCTTGATGTTATAATCTCTATGACCTGTGTTGTTGTGCTTAAACACTAAAAACAACACACTGCCATTTTTAAACTCCACCTTTGAATCCTTAAAGTCTTTGTCTCAATTTTAAACTTTAATCTTTCAGTTCAAATATTTCAGAGCTAATCTCTTGTAGCTGATGTTTTAACCTTCGCTCTCCGATGTACGTGCGGTAAGTCTTGTTTCACAGGTAAGAAACAGCATCAGTGTTACGTCTATGTCCCATCACAGAGGAGCCTGGAGTCAGACCAGGTCCAGACAAGAAGGAAAATCTCAGCCACAGGCAGGATCAGCTGTAATCCCTGAACATGGCCCTTTTTGATGAGAGCCAATTAAAATACCAGGATTACATGTGTCAGGATTAAAGTAGATAGACAAAAGTTTCACTATAATAATGTGATCAGCGATAGTGACACAAAAGGATCCCACATACTTTCACTATGCAGTCTGGAAAAGCCAAACAGCCCCTAGCAGCAGGTCGCTAACCCTCTGAATGAACACTGTTTATATAACTGCTCCTTAAGTGAGGACAGGGTGCGTTTACAGCCTGAAAACATCACAAAATGTTATAAATCTGTTACTCTTACCTTCTACTTCCTTCCTCCCTTGTTCCCCCCAGCCACGGCGAGCAGTGTACAGCATCTCCTCTCAGCTTCATACTGCATGCATCAAGACAATGGGGATGGAGGGGGGGTGGAGTTACTATGTGGACGGAGAGAAGGCAGAATGAAAAGAGAAAGAGAGAGAAAGGGAGAGACAGGGAATCACACTCGCTCACCCAAACCATGAATCTGAAGAAACGTTACATGAATAACAATTCTACAACTCCTCCCTCCCTCTACACATTCTCTCTTTGTACGCTCTCTCCCTCCCTGTGTACTCCCCCTCCCTCTGTACACTCCCTCTCTCTGTACTCTCCCTCCCTCTGTCGGCTCTCTCCCTCCCTCTCTCTGTACACTCCCTCTCTCTACGCTGTCTCTCTCCTTGCTTTCTCCCTCTGTATGCTCCCTCCCTCTGTACTCTCCCTTCATCTGAACGCTCTATCTCTCTCTACTCTGTACACTCCCTCCCTCTGTACTCTCCCTCCTTCTGTCTGCTCCCTCTCTTTCCACACTCCCTCTCTCTCTATGCTCCCTCCTTCTGTACGCTCCCTCTGTCTCTATGCTCCCTCTCTCTACGCTCCCTCCTTCTGTACGCTCCCTTTCTCTCTACGCTCCCTCTCTCTCTATTCTCTCCCTCCTTCTATACGCTCCCTTCCTCTGTACTCTCCCTCTCTCTCTTCACTCCCTCATTATATATGCTCCCTCTCTCTGTACTCTCCCTCTGTCTCTACGCTCCCTGTCTTTATTCTCCCTCCCTCTGTATGCTCCCTCACTCCCTCCCTCTGTAAACACTCCCCCTCTCTCTACGCTCCCCCTCTCTGTACCTTCCCTCCTTTTGTATGCTCCCTCTCTCTCTGTGCTCCCCCCCTCTCTCTCTGTGCTCCCTCTCTCTTTATGCTCCCTCCTTCTGTA
Organism: Periophthalmus modestus; assembly: GCA_019594935.1. Taxonomy (NCBI): domain Eukaryota; kingdom Metazoa; phylum Chordata; class Actinopteri; order Gobiiformes; family Gobiidae; genus Periophthalmus; species Periophthalmus modestus. The sequence goes on from JAIEZT010000084.1 coordinate 8,539,874, forward strand.
CACTCCCTTACTCTGTACTTTCCCTCCTTCTGTACTCTCCCTCTTTCTGTACGCTCCCTCTCTCTCTTCACTCCCTCCTTCTGTACGCTCCTTCTCTCCGTACGCTTCCTCTCTCTCTACGCTCCCTCTCTTTATCCTCCTTCCTTCTGTATGCTCCCTCCCTCTGTACGCTCTCTCTTTTCCCTACGCTCCCGGTCTTTATTCTCCCTCCATCTGTATGCTCCCTCCCTCTGTACGCTCCCTCTCTTTATGCTCCATCCCTCTGTACGCTCCCTCTCTCTCTTCTCTCCCTTCCTCTGTACACTCCTTTCTTCACGTGGGAAATATTTTTTAAAAATGTGAGTGAGAACGGCTTGTGGTTTTAAACAAGTCTTTTTCTTTGGGCTTTTCTTTGAATGAGTTCTTAAGATTGAAAGTTGGCAGTTTGCCAGTGAGCTTTGGATGGAGGGATAAAAGAGGGGCTAAGGTGGGGGGCTTCACATTGAACTTTACACACTGAATATCCGAGTACTTTTAGATGTTATTATCAAAACTACTCACTATTTTGGTGAAGGTAAATCAGTTTTTGTTTTGTTTTGTGTGATCAGTGTGTGTCCTGACGGGTCTTTGTCCACAGAGAGATGCTTATTCAGTGAGAGTGCGAAGAGGACGGCAGGTGCCTCACCAGTCTCACCCTTTGGTCCATTTCCTCTACAAATACCTCCCCCAAAACCCCTTCTCCCCCTTACCCCTCCCTCTCCCTCTCTCTCTGTTCTCTCCCACTCTCTCCTTCATTCTCCACCCTCCTCCCCTCCCTCTCCTTTCTCTTTCTCTCTCTTCATTGTCTCCCTCCCCCTCCCTTTGCTCCTTCCCTCCTCCCTCTCCTTCTCTTCCTCCCTCTCCCTTCTTTCCCTCCTCCTTCCCTCCCTCTCTTTTCTCTCTCTCCCTCCCTCTCCGCTGCTTTGAATGCCTTAAGAATGAGCTGCTGTATAATGAGGTAAGACCAAACGACTGAAAGGGCCGTGCTTTTGATGAGGCTGTGTATCCGATGACATCACAACAGCTTAGGTCAGTGTTGTTTAGTCCAAACGGGGGCTGATATTTTCTGTAACATTGTTCAGGGTTTAGTCTGAAAGAAATGATCAAGTTCAACATTCGTGAGTTTTACTTTGGGAGTTTTTGTAAAGCTGTGGTCAAAACAAGAATAATTATAAACAAATAAATATGTCTTTCACACAGACTCATTTCGCATTTCAACAGAAAAAATAGTCCCATGTCTCTCTCTTTTAAAAAGACTCCAGCTGATGCTTTAAGTTTTGATTAAAATTTGATTAACTGCTCAACCCTTGTAAGTGTAATCCACACAGAAACCTGGCTCTTCCACACAGACTTGGGAGTATGACATCATCACAAACGACCAATCAGATGACAGCAAGTGGCACCCCCTTTATTTTGGTTAAAATGACAGATATTTAGCTGACACAAAACAAAAGGTTTTTCAGTCCAGTTCATGTGACCCAAACCTGCATCAGTCCTGTAAAAAGAGACGTTTATCTTGCCTCCTGCAGCCCCCCTTTTCTCCCTCCCTCCCGCTCTCTCCTCTCTCCCCCCTGCACCCCCCCCCCCCCCCCCCCTCTCTCCTCCCCTCTCCCCTCCCCCCTCCCTCCTCTCCTCTCTCTTCCCTCCCTGTCCTCTCCCCCGCACCCCCTCTCCCCCTCTCCTTCCTCTCCCCCCTCCCTCTCTAAATTCGCCCTCTCCTCTCCCCCTGCAACTCCCCTTTCTCCTCTCTAAATTCTCCCTCTCCTCTCTCCTCTCCCCTTGCAACTCCTCTTTCTCCTCTCTTTCTCTCCTCCCTCTCTCTCCTCTCTCCTTGCACCTCCTCCCCCCTCTTCTCTCCCTCTCTACTCGCTCTTCCCTACCTCTCTCTCTTCTCCTGCTCTCTCCTCTCTCCCTGCACCCCTTCCCCTCTCTCCCTCCCTCTCTCTCCTCCCTCCGTCTCCCCTCCCACTCTCTCCTGTCCTCTTGCACCCCTTTCTCTCCTCCCTCCCTCGCCCCTCCTGCTCCTCTTCTCCTCCCTGCACCCCTTTCTCTCCTCCCGCTCTCTCCTCTCCCCCCTGCACCCTTCTCTCCCCTCCCTCTCTCTCCTCCCGCTCTCTCCTCTCCCCCCTGCACCCCTCTCTACTCTTTCTCTTTCCTTCAAATAGACACAGCCATAGTTCATTACTATTCACCAGGTTTCACTAAGACACGCATCACTGCTCCGCTCTGTGTCGGTGGAGAGGCGAACGGGGAGGATGGAGGGAGGACAGAGGAGGGAGGGAGAAGAGGGCAGAGGGAGGAGGGAGAGGAGGATGGTGGGGGGAGGGCGAGGAGGATGGAGGGAGGAGGGGGGAGGACAGAGGGAGAAGAAGAGGATGGAGAGAGGAGGATATGGACAGAGAGCTTATGATAGAAAGGAATAAATCACTGTGCCGGCGCTGTATGCTTGTGTACAAATGTACATTAGACAGTCGTATGCATGAGTCGGCCCGTCTCCGGCTCTGACAGAAAACCTTCATAGGAATAAAACAAACTCCTGTCTTGTCAGTCTTAAAAACACTAAAAACACTAAAAAGATGCTTTATTTGGGGTTTTGGAGAGTCACGTCTCATCCACAGAGGTCGAGCTCTTTATTGTAGCATATTCTATCATTCAAACGATGATGTGGACTGAAGTACAGACAAAACACACGAGCCGTGGAAAATAGGCCCACTGCTCTGGTTCTGAGGCTGTCAAACCCACTGTCAGCCTGAGCCATGTTCTGTTTGAATTTAGCCATTCACACTATGTTCCATCAGCCGCAACACAAACAAATGTTTAACACTTATATTTAGTGCACTGCATGTACTGTCAAAGTGAACAAGTTTTAGAATGAAGACATTTGGCTGCGCATCCAAACCGCTTCTTCAGTTCTGGTCAGATTACTGCTGGGCACTGTCCTATATTTATCAGAAGGGAGGAGCCAACTACACTGAAACTAAGCCCTGTTTTGCAGTTTCAGAAACTGAACAGAACTGAAGAATCGGCTTGGATGAGCAGCCAACATCTTCACTCTAAAACTTTTTGTCCAGTTGACAGATTTAATTTTGACATTTATTATTTTATATATGTTATTTATTTATATGTCATGATGTGGGGTGTGAGGCGGACCAAAGATGCGGGACTCGGGCAAGTTTAAGGGTGTTTATTGACAGAACAAGACACAAGACAAGTGACGGGAAAACATACGATGAGCTGGGTGCAGGGGTGCAGATCAGGGTCCAGAGGTGCAGGGAACAAACATGAGACAAGAACACAACCGGTACCGGGAGACAGGGTCGGAGACGGGGGTCCAGAGCAGTGCAGGGAGGCAGGGTGCTGAACAGGAACGAGAACAGGAACACAGGCAGGACACGGGCAGGTAGCACAGCAGAGACACGAGGACAAACAGTGAGGCGACCAGACAACCTGGCAAAGAGAGCTGGGTCCTGGCTCCTTTTATCCTCCCGCAGGTGCGTTGATGCGCTGATGGGCTGCAGGTGCGTGTGGGAGGAGCCAGGGCTCAGCCCAGCTCTGGAGTCAGGCAGGTGAGGGAGGGGGAGAGGAGAGACAGGAGGCAAAACAGGAGCAGGGAAGCGTGGATCATGACATTATATTATTGTAAAAAACATATTTTAAAATGTATTCAAAACATTTTGAAAAATGTATTGTAAAAATTTTTTAAAACGTATGTAGAAACATAATTAAAAACTTTTTAATGCATATTGCACATTCTAAATTGAATAGAAAAATCTTTTGTAAAACATAGTGAAAACATATTGTAAAAACATATTGAAAATGTATTGTAAGAATGTATTTAAAAGCATATTGAAAAATGTATTAAAATGTTTTGTGTAAAATATATTGTGAAAACATTTAAAAATGTGTTGTAAAAACTTTTTAAACATTGTAAAACGTATTTGGAAAAATATTTAAAAACACACACACACACACACACACACACACACACACACACACACACACACACATATATATATATATATATATATATATATATATATATATATATATATATATATATATATATATATATATATATATATATGTGTGTGTGCATGTGTATATATATGTTTTTGAGCCCCTGGTATTTCTCTAGTTTCTCATGTTCCTTTTTCCTGATGTCCACCACGGCTTGCTCTGTTGTTTATCCACCACCACAATGTCTGGTTGGTCCATCACCATCTGTCAGCCTCTATCTGGAAGCCCCACGGGATCTTGGGGCCATTCACCACTACCTCTGGAGGTGTTTCCCACCTTGGGGTCTCCAGTCCGTACTTTGCACAGATGTTTCTGTACACTATGGCTCCACTTGGTTATGCCACTCCATGTATGCTTTCCCTGCAGTATCTTACAACCTGCAGTTATGTGCTGGATTGTCTCAGGGGCCTCTTTGCACAGCCTACACCTTGGGTCTTATCTGGTGTGGTAGATTTGGGCCTCTATCGCTCTTGTGCTCAAGGCCTGCTCCTGTGCAGCCAGGATGAGTGCCTCTGTGCTGTCCTTCAGTCCAGCTTTCTCAAGCCACTGGTAGGATTTGCTTGATATCAGCCACTTCTGTTATGTTCTGGCGGTACATCCCATGCAGGGGCTTGTCCTTCCATGATAGTACCTCCAGCTCCTCTTCCTCTGCACTCCACTGTCTGAGACCTTCGTTGAGCACGTCATCTGTTGGAGCCTTGTCCTTGATGTACTTATGGATCTTGAATGTTTCATCCTGGACTGTGGCTCTCACACTCACTAGTCCTCAGCCTCCTTCCTTACGGCTCGCGTACAGTCTCAGGTTGTTGGATTTGGGATGGAACCCACCATACATGGTCAGGAGCTTTCGAGTCTTAACGTCTATGGTCTATATCTCCTCCTTTGGCCAGCTTATGATTCATGCTGGGTATCTGATTACTGGCAGGGCGTAGCTGTTTATTGCCTGGCTCTTGTTCTTGCCATTGAGCTGACTCCTTAGAACTGCCTTACTTGTCGGAGGTATTTGGTCGTGGCTGCTTTCCTTGTTCCTTGTCCATTTGTTTGTGGGATATCAAGGTACTTGTAACTGTCCGCAATGTCTGCTGTTGCTCTCTCTGGCAGACCCCTTGTGTGTGGACTAGCTTCCTTCTCTTTGTCACCATGCGGCTACACTTCTCAAGCCCGAATGACATTCCAATGTCTGTGCTGTAGATCCTGGTGGTGTGGATCAGTGAGTTGATGTCTTGCTCATTGACCACCATAGGTGGCCTTGACCTTGAGTGGAAATAATTGAACCAAGATCCTGTAGGATCCTGTAGGACTTCAGATACAGACTGATAGAATGGTGACGGACCAACCAGATATTGCAGTGGTGGATAGATAACGGAGCAAAGCTGTTGTAGTGGACATTGCAGCACCAAGTGATGGGAACATCAGGAAAAAGAAACATGAGAAACTACAGAAATACCAGGGGCTCAGAGAAGAGCTGGAAAAGGCCTGGAAGGTGAAGGCATCAGTAGTGCCTGTGGTCATCGGAGTAGCAGATCCCAGGAAAAACATCAATCTCTCTGTATATGTATGTTTGCATGTATGTATTTATAACCCACTCCCCAAATGGGCCTGTGTCTGTTTTGCCTGTTCTTGGACAAAATTAACTGTACTTCGAAAAATATCACTACACGATATACTATACACATGCCACACATCCCCAAGTCCATTCTGGGCCTCAGCCTAAAGAGTGGGCTCAGGTGGGTATTTCTCTGTCTCAGACTGATGAGACAGATGTACATGGTGTATGTAGCTCTTGTGTTTTTGTCAGATTTAAGCAATTAATGTGTTCAAATTAAATAATCAATGAATTCGTAAACAAATGTGTAGTTTTTACATATTGAGTGCAGACATAAAGGTGTAAAGAGTATTTTACAATATTTTATTTAATACTCATCAGATGGGTAGTTGCAGGTGGCTGACCCTCTACTAGAAAAGTTACACAGTGGACCTTTACATGCTCTGTATGCAGCGATGATCTGCCTCACAGAGTTTTCTTTCTTTCGAGATATTCATTTTTGTCAATATGACCCACTCAAACATGGTATAGTCTTGTTACAAAACCAGGCCCCGGCAGAGTTTCAAAGGGGCGAACATAACACATTTCCATTTAAGTGGCATTATTTTTGGGCCCCTGAAATGAGATGCAAACACTGAGTGTGTGTGATCCCTCAGTCATCAAAGTCTGATCCACAACAAAAAAAAAAATGTTTAAGAGTGAAGAGTTTATATTATGCAAAAATATGACCCAAGTACAGTTCACACTTAACAACAGACCTTGTCAATAGACACTAACCAAACAGGTGTGTTAGCTTCAGTGTAGCCTCTCCCTTCAGACAGATGTAAGGCAGTGTACAGGAGTAATCTAACCAGACCTGAAGAAGTGGCTTGAATGAGCAGCCAAAGGCCTTAACACAAACAATGTAAGATTGTACTTTTCAACATTACAAAGTAGCAGTGTCTTGGTAATGATATGAGTATAAGACCATGCAAATATTCATGTCACTTTGTCCTATGTGTGAGGGCGTGCCTTTCTGTCCTTTGTTCACACGTCTTCAAATGGAGACTTGTAGTTTGTAGTTTAAATGCTAAAATTTGATCAATATATGCATTTTTACTACCTTTTTACTGCCTTATTTTGCATTAGTGTCACTACTTAATTTTAAACAGAGACTTTAGTTGAGTCTTTCACTCTGAAGACTGGTGTGAACCTGTACAACAGTCCGAGAGAGAAAACAAACCAATGAAATTATAATTCCCGTCACATTCCGGGCGCTGCCCTGTGCTGAGACTTTGCTAAATGTCAGCCTATGGAGATGAGACTCGAAGGAAGCAACACGGCGTCTCTGCTCTGTCCCGATTCCAATCGCACCTGATGTTTGCCCTTCTGTTTAGCTTTCACCAACAAATCAAATGTATTAAGTCAATAGAGGTAAGCAGTATGATACCAAACAAACTGTGTTGAATCTGGAGAGATGGTTAAAGATGCACTCAGTAACTTTTCTTCTGGGGTTTTGACTGAAATTTTCCCCAGTATGGCATTAAACTGGTGTGTCTTGCATTATTTCAATTACAGGTGTGTTAATCTTTAAAAACATCCATTCTTCCAATGAGTGGGGTCTCCGCAGATCTGACCTGGTGACATAATCTATGTTGCCATAGAGCTTTTAACCATGTTAAAGTTGTTTCCTCATCATTGACTCACCACTGTTTTTTGGAGTGATTTGAGACAAGCAGGTGGCAGACCCTCCAATAGAATAGAATTAAATAATGATTCTGAGGTTTCGCAGCTCTAGGCTGAGATACACAGTGCTCCAAACTATGGACAGGCTCAACTGTGATCAATCAAATCAATCAATCAAACTTATAGGCCCCACCTCACGTTGTCCACATAGGCTCAGGAAACAGCTCCTGTTTTGCATTTTTGCCTTTTTTATTTTGTAAAATGAATAATTACAAAAGGCTGGATTGAGTCTTTATATAAAAATAGAGTTTACAATCATTCAGTCACTGAACATACCAGTTTATTTTTAACATGTGTCCACAGCCTTGTAGAGTTCTGTTTACACAGTTACCCAAAGAACTCTTTTTGACCATATTTGAAACAGAGGAAGTGCGGCTTAATGAATGCCTTTTGTACAAACACAGACTGAAGGCACCTTCAGGGAGTTTGAGATCTGAGCAAATCAGTGACATGGAGAAGACCAGGTCACACTGTGGAAGCACTTTCAGATGTGAGTCCAGCTTTGCAGATATACAACTTATGAACACGATACATCTCAAAATAAAATACATGTGTTTTCAATGTGTATTTAATGCCATACTGTGCAACATTTTATTTTTAGGCATTGCCATTATTTGGCAGGGACAATGCAATCAGACAAGTGTTAGGCAAAAGCTCATTTTCAACTCCCTTCCCTGGTTTAGCTTTTTACACTCGAACATTAACTGCAGACAATAGGTGATACCTGTCAATAAAGAGGTGATAACTAAACAGTTATGAAATGCACATTTAAAAATCTGCACTCATCAGAATGCAGCTTAACCCTATTCTATTTTCATCACATACACACAGTGGTCAAATGAACACGCTGAAATTGTGTTGAAATTGTTCCATTGACACACTGAGATTCCAATCTTGTTGAGTGACTAATTTTCCCGCTGGAACATTTGGAAGTGTGTGACATATAAACAGGATATTTTTTCAATGCAAATCATTGACGCAATTTATATTTTTTTAAGAAAGATTCAAACTTCAACCATTAACCCAAGAGGACATCCTTTCACTTGTGCAATAAAAAGAGGTGGGAGCCTAAACCTTTAAAAGACAACCCAAACCTTAAGTTTTGAGCCTTTGCAGTGGTCTTCTCTCTGCTGAATACAAGATGTTTGTGGATGAGAGAATAGTAACTCTCTTCAAAAGGAACGCACACCACACTCTGACGTACTGGAGTGTGTTCTTCAGTTTTGGATTATGCATAGCGTTTCTTGGACCCACAATTTTGGATTTGCAATGTCAAACTAAGTCCAGCCTCAGTGAAATCACCTGGGTCTTCTTTGCACAGCAGTTCTGTTTGTTGGTTGGCAGCTCTGTTGGAGGAGTTTTTAAGAAGACGTAAGTCTCACACGTCAGAGATCATATTATCTGTGAATATAAGTCTTAGTGAATTTAGTCAAGAAGGGTGGAATAATATTTTGATAGCAGTAAAATACATTTGGCTTTTGAAAACAATACTAAACAAAGAGTAAACTGTGAGGCTTTAACAGCTCCTTTTTTTACTTTACAAATGAACTTTTCCAAATGTTTTAATGTTATGTGTTTCTTTGACTCTTGGAGGCTGGTCCGTTATGTGCTATTTTGACTCATTATGTGTTATTTTGACTCGGTCTATGTTATTTTTACTCATTATGTGTTATTTTGACTCGTATTATTTTGACTCATTCTGTGTTATTTTGACTCTTGCGTTACTTTCACTCTTGGAGGCTGGTCAGCTAAATGTTATTTTGACTCTTTATGCATTCTTTTGACTCGTTTTGTGTTATTTTGAATTGTTATGTGTTATTTTGACTCTTGTGTTACTGTGACTCTTGGAGGCTGGTCAGTGCGCTCTCAGCTTTGTTCGTCTCGGCTCTCATCATCTCCATAATCTTCGCCATCATCCCCTGGTGCACCAACGTGCTCATGCTGGCGATCGCCATGGCTGTGTCTGGACTGGCCATGGGCGTCATTGACACCATCGCTAACATACAGCTCGTTACCATCTATCAGAAAGACTCAGCTGTTTTCCTGCAGGTGAGTTTTCGTCCGCACTTCAGCACATTAACATTTAAATGATCCTCATGTGAAGTCTCTTAACAAACTCACCGTGGTCAGCAGTTTTTTTTTAAGTTTGGGGGGAGTTAAGTATCTCTCTCTCCTCTCTGCAGGCTCTTCACTTCTTCATTGGATTCGGAGCCCTGGTGAGTCCGCTGATTGCTGATCCTTTTCTCTCCGAATCGGGATGCGGAAACCACACAGGGAATGAGACGGAGATGATACATCACTTCAGGAACCTGCTGAGGCACAGTCCCATCATTGAGCACAACATCACTCAGAGCACAGCGCCCCCACATGGTGAAGAGGAATCCAGTGTGCAGTACGCCTTCTGGATCATGGCTCTCATCAATGTAAGAAAAAAACTACTAACTACTACTACTAGAAGTGCCACTGTGTAATAAGTACACCTTAATTAATCTTAATAAAGCATGAACAAAGAGTTTATTTAAAATGAGTAACTACTTATTTAAGGGGTTTGGTTGAATTAGGTTTTATTATTTAAGTAGTTACTAAGTCTGAGTCATTCTTAAATGGCAAATGGTAATGGCCATATTTTTATACTGCACTTTTCCACCTTCAAGACTCGAAGAGCTTTACATCAAGAACCACTCACCCATTAACACACACATTCACACACCTGTGTACGAGACAACAGGGCGAGAGAGCGTAAGTATCTTGCCCAAAGGCACAACAACAGCATTCATCTGTGGGAGCTGAAATCACACTGCCAACCTGTGGGTCAGTGGCTCTAAACTGCTCAACCAATGATGTTTATGTCGAAACCAGTGGACAAACGCTCGACCATCTGAGCCACTGTCTCCCCAAATAAACTAATGAACTATTAATAATTTGTTCATGTTTTATTCAGGCTTGTAAGTGTGTTTTATTTGTGTTAGAAATGTTCCTGTTTGAATCTTCTGGTATTTTCCTCAGTGGTTCAAAAATAAACATCAATGATTCTTAACAAATATAAATCAAATTATTAAAACAAAGAAATTAGTCAATACATTCCAAATTCTCATTTTCACTTATACCAGTTTTGGAATTTAATTAATGCCATTTAACACAAAGAGCAGTCATATGTCTTTCTCCAAGTCTGACCTAAAACCACTGACAGAGGATTGGCTCTAGACCACTTAGTTAAAAAGAGACACTCTGAAATGACTATTCTAAACTAAAGTTTGATGAACTGCACAGCGCTCACTAAAGTCTTTTAAATCGTTGCACGTTTAGCTTCCTGTCCCTCTGGCCGTCTTGTACCTCATGTATCGGGAGTATCTGATACCGTGTTGCCCCAGTGGCACTCCTCGTCTTTTGGACAAAGATGAACTGGCCATGGAAAACCAGCCAGGGCAGGAGACTGAGCAGCCTGTGGACCACGAGGCCGGAGGTAGGTCACACATTTGCATCGAAATGTCCAGATGCTCTTGTGTGCACATTCACCCATTTAAAAGCAGACGGGTCGTTCTTCATGTGTGACTTCTGCTTGGACCAGGTCATGGGAACATCTTCAGCTGCTGTCAGAAGGAGAACCTGAGTGGTTTGCCCGTGTCTTTCTTCATGATCCATATTCTCGGAGGACTGGTACTTTTTATGACAGATGGTATTGTGGTGAGTAATTTTAGTACTGTATTTATTTTTATGATGGAACAAAATCACATCTGAAGTCACATTCCTCCTGCTAAATGAATGTCATACAAACAAACTTGTTGATTTATATACACGACCAGTCAAACATCTGGACACACCCTTTTGTTGGAGAGAAAATTATATTAAAGCTGCACTATGTAACTTTTTTGATATAGGGTCCACCACCTGCTTGTCTCCATGGAGATATTACTGCCTGACATGTTCCACAGTATGGCATTTAACTGATCTTAAAATTTACTACTTTACAGATGTTCTTATTAGATTCTTAGTGTAACTTGGCCTGGTGATGTCACCTGCTTGTAACCCTAACCCCTGGCCCCTAACCCTATCCCTTTCTGTCTCCAGGGGGCATATGCTGGCTTCGTGTACACCTACGCTGTGAGCCCGCCCATGTATATCCCACATAAGATTGCTGGTTATCTGGCCAGTATTTTTTGGGCTGCGATCACCGCTGGACGCCTGTTATCGATTCCACTTTCCTACCGTTTCCAGCCTGTCAGACTGCTCATGTTTAACCTGGTAAACGCTTGCCACCATGGTGCCACACGCTCAGTGTGCCATACTCAGGACCATGTTGCCACATTCGCTGCCATGGTGCCACACACATTTGTTTTTCAGGCAGGTGACTCTCGGGGTGGTTTTTCATACAGGTGACTGTCAGGGGGTTGTTTTTCAGAGAGGGGACTCTCAGAGAGCTATTTTCCAAGCAGGTGACTCTCAGAGGGTTGTTTTTTAGGCAGGTGACTCTCAGGGGGTTATTTTTCAGGCAGGTGACTCTCAGGGGGTTGTTTTTTAGGCAGGTGACTCTCAGGGGGTTATTTTTCATGCAGGTGACACTCAAGGGTGTTTTTTTTAGGCAGGTGACTCTCAAGGATTGTTTATCATCCAGGTGACTCTCAGGGGTGTTTTTTTAGGCAGGTGACTCTCAGAGAGTTATTTTTCAGGCAGATGGCAATCAGAGGCTGTTTATCAGGGAGGTGACTCTCAGAGGGTTGTTTTTCAAGTAGGTGACTGTCAGAGGTTGTTTTTCAGGCAGGTGCCATCGTGACGGTCCTCATGTTGCTGATCTTCTACACCAGCAATGTCTTTCTGTTTGTTGGCACGTGTTTTTGTGGGCTTTTCCTCAGCAGCATCTTCCCCTGCATGCTTTCATATACAGAGGACATCCTGGATTACCAA
>JAIEZT010000084.1:8557081-8594201 GCA_019594935.1 Periophthalmus modestus
TACGGGATTTTCTTTTAGGTCAAGAAGATTATGACAGATTACGACCCCTAAGCTACCCCCAGACTGATGTGTTTTTAGTCTGTTTTTCTGTCGTGTCCCCGTCTTCTTTTGAAAATGTTAAAGAAAAGGTAAGACAATTGTTTTATATTTAGGAACTGAAATGTACCAAGTCCTATCAAAACATGTGATCAATGTGTTTTTTCTCAGTGGGTTCCAGAAATTACCCACCACTGTCCCAAGACCCCGTTCCTCTTGGTGGGTACTCAGATTGACCTGCGCGATGATCCTTCCACAGTGGAAAAACTTGCCAAGAACAAGCAGAAGCCAATCACCCCAGAGATGGCAGAAAAGCTTGCCCGGGATCTCAAAGCAGTTAAATATGTAGAGTGCTCGGCATTAACGCAGGTATGTCATCTTTGATACACACAAATCAGTGGGTTTGTTGGCTTTCAGATTCAAGGGTGTCATGTTACCTTCTCAGGTCAGAAGCAAGGTCAGGTTTTAGTTTCACATTTTCATAAGTATTTGAAATAAAAACCCATGAATGTTGAACTTGATTTTTAATATTCAAAATTATAATAACAAATATAAACAAAGTGTGCACATTTACAAACTAACCAATGAGATGTTGTGTCTTTGCCCAGACGTGTAGCACTAAACTTATCTACTTTTAAATCATGGGTCAGATCAGTGAAAAGGTGAGCCTGCTCACAGTACGCATATTAATAAAAACGGCAATAATTAAAAACACATGCCAGATAAAGAAGATTAATGCCATACTATGGAACATTTCATGCAAAGCAATAACGGCTCCATGAGACACAGTACCTGAGAAGTATTGTAGGCCTATAGACTGATCTGAAACCCACCAATCCTCAATACAACACTAAAATGCATTGGCTGTCACTAATCACATTTAGCTTGTGCTGCACCTAACGGCATGTGTGCTAACCTAGCGTGTGCTAACCTAGCGTGTGCCTGTCTGTGTCTCCTGTTTCTGTAGCGAGGACTGAAGAACGTGTTTGATGAGGCTATCCTCGCAGCTTTAGAGCCCCCTGAAACTCAGAGAAAGAGGAAATGCTGTTTGTTCTGATGTGTTCTGCCTCTTGCTGCTTCCTCACAGTGAACCCATGCTCTTTATACTATGATTTTCACTCATCTTGTTTGCTTTCTGTTAACTTGGCCCAATCTTACTGAACTTGTGCTGCCTATTTGCTGAGTGCCAATTATTTTCTCGATATCATGTGTGCAAGTGAAATGTTTTAAGGTTCATTTGAATTTTAAGCCCTAAAATCCCCAAGACTCAGTATTAAAAGTATTGATTAGGTGTAACACACTTATCTCCTGTAGTGTTTTCCATTAACCGTTTGTCTGCTCAGAGAAGAGATAATGGGGAATGTCTTGTATAATACCATTTAAATAAATGAACATTTTGCTTGCTCTGCTTCAGTTCTTTCTCTCAAACTTGTTTTGCTTTAAAATTTTAAACATTTGAACATGCATGTGTTCTCTCCACAGAAAGGGTTAAAGAATGTTTTTGATGAGGCCATACTGGCTGCACTGGAGCCACCTGAACCTAAGAAAAAACGTAAATGTGTGCTACTCTAAAGACTCCACTTTGGCCATAGTTTGGTTTACACCAAACTATTATTTGCACATTCCATGAAGATATTATGCATGCTCTGACAACTACAGAAACACTTCGTTTGAAAGTAATTTTTAATATTGTGTTGTGCCTTTAATGATCTTAACCAATTTAACCGCTCCAGATCACGTGACATACTGTCCTTTAAGTGCTATAAAAAGAAACATGGCCTGTACTATTAACAGTGTAAATGACTGAACACATGAACATCACTAAGAGACACAGTCACTAAAGTCTCCAACGCTGCACAGGGACACGTTTGTGTGAGAAAATCAACATATTTCATTTGTTTTGGTTTATGTCAAATGTTTTATACTTTTATTAGTTTGTAAATACCCAAATAACCACTAACTTATTCGTGATCAGGATCAAAATAAACCATTGGCTTGAGTTCCACCTTGTAATGCTGTTAATCAATATAATTATGTAATAAACAGTTGGAAACTGAATTGGCCATGTTTTTGTGTCATTTGATGAGAGTAAATACACCAAAACCCAAACAGTTACATTTATTATAGAATGATAAAACAGCTTTTCACTGTGATTTAAGTTCATTTTCGTAAAGGCCAAATTCTGTTCAGTCTGTTCGAGCTAAACAAGATCAACGATTTAACCAACAAGAAGTTAGAAAGTCAGACAGACACTGGTCAAAAACAGATTAACCAGCATTCTGTACATTGTTCACTGAAAACGACAATGAGCTGTTAAGTTTCAACGGAGGAAATGCAGATGCCATTTGAGTGTTTTTAGCTTTCACAAATGTTTGATTTGTAAATTTCAGAACAGGTATATGTGATCAGGATCAAATGTGTTTGGCTTCGAGTTTAACTCGTGTTGTATCTCAAACAGGAGATGTATTAAAAAAAAAAACATGGGAAAATTATGAGCTGAAAAAAATCTTTAATCAATAGAAACAAAAAAATGTCAAAGATTCTGCACAGGACTTACACACTGACTTTTATATAAGGTATATACTGTACATAAGGTATTACAAAGCAATATTATTGCAATATAAAGCTGTATTTTCTACACATTAAATTAACTGGTGCATGGCATTTTAATCCACATGTTCAGAGATACTGAAGCCACTGTAGCCACATTTAAGAACTGGTTTAGCCCAGTTTATACCAAGAGTCCTGTTTTAGACCTGGTTCAGATCTGGTGATATTGTGTCAAATATTGTGGTACTTTGATAATAAAAGCTTAAGAAACATTAGTGCAAAATATCTTTACACATAAATGATATGAAGTTGACAGAATCACAGGTTAAAAAGGCAATAATAATAAAGTGCAGGTTAAAGGCTCGACACAGGCAGAATGAAACTATTCCACTTCAGGACAGACTTCCACGCAGCTGTCCGTCACTCGGATGCCGTACCATCCCTTCCAGAACTGGCAGTCCTGGCCTCCGTGGACAAACCGCAAGTACCTCACTCCAGGGCCGTAGTTTGTGAAAACATGACTCATCTGACAAAAGCATTTATCAGTGCTGTATCAGTGAAACATATGTATTCATTTTACACTGAACACCTGGATTCTGCTCTCACCTGATGCCACTGCTGGTCATTCCACTGTTCAAACCTAATTATCTCTGGTTCAAATTTATGAAGACACTTTTTCTTTCCGTTAAGCAGCTCCACTTTAATCTTGTATTCACAAGCACAGTCCCAACGAGCTGCATACCTGTCGTAATCAACACAAAAAGAGCATAAGAACAGCATACAAACATATTTTTACATTTGGTTTAAAAAATTTAAAAAGAAGCTCCATATTTGTTTGTTCTCACCAGTCTGATATTCTAATTGGAGGTTGAAACCGGTCCATAAATGAAGCGTTGTAACCTTCCCGTGTCAAATCAATAACTTGTGACTTCAAGCACATTCTTAAGTTTTTAAAAATAAATCATTTGAATTATAGTATTTTAGATAAAGCAAAAATCTAAATCTAAACATTTCAACACTCACGCAAAAGAGGTCACAAAGTTCTTCTGGACGTTTTCGTTTGGATGTGGGACCATGGGGTCCTCTATGTTCCAGCGGTCACCTCCATTTGACACAATTTGCCAGTACTGAAAATCATCTGCAAAAAATTATAATAACAATAATAAGACTTGGGGGCGACAGTGGCTCAGTGGTCAGAGCGTTGGTCCCCCAACCCGAAGGTCGGAGGATCGAGCCCCGCTTGGACCAAGTTCTGTCATTGCCTAGTATGAAAGTGGTGTGTGCGTGAATGATTGGTGGTGGTCGAAGGGGCAGCCTCGCTTTCGTCAGTCTGCCCCAGGGCAGCTGTAGCTACAATAGTAGCTTACCATCACCAAGTGTGGAGTGAATAAATAATGACTATAGTGTAGCGCTCTGAGAGGCTTTGACAAGCCAAAAAAGCACATTGCAAGTGTAAGGCATTATTATTATTATTATTCATTACTTAAGAGGTTGGTCACCACAGTTACACTATGCAGTCTGAATTAGAACTGAATTACTCAAACTAGCACTCTCACAGCAAGAAGGTTCCGGTTTTCCTCATCTAAACATAGTGTGTCACCTTCCAACTACGTGATCATGACTAAAATTCAAGTACAAGATCTGGACTGGTTTAAGGATGAGGAACTGCAGACATGAAATATCTCTACAAACACACTTAAGTCTAATACAAAAACAGGGAGCATGGAGGACTTACATTCTGCTCTGGGGTTCTTCAGTAGATTTCTTCTCTTTCTACATAACACATAATACTCCCTCCAGTCATCGGGGGTCCTCGTCACATCACGAGGTAACAAGCCCTCTCTTCTGCATCGCTCCCTCCACAGAGACTCGCTGTCAGACACTTCTTTCCATTGTTTACACACTAAACGACAGCGTGTGATCACCTGGTCATAAGGCAGATTATGGAAGATCTCCTCCAGGATCTCCAAAGGAACAGGCGGCACCTGGAATGAGACAACAGAAGACAACTGAATACACGACTGAAAACGCCACAACTGAACACAGAGCAACAGGTGGCATCTGGAAGAAGTCAACAGACGAACTTAACACGCCACAAATGAACACACAATTGAACATGACATGACTGAACACGCACAACTGAACACGCCACGACTGAATGCTCCACAACTGAACGCACCACATCACAACTGAACAAATCACAACTTCACAATTGAACACGCAGTAACTGAATGCATCACAACTGAACATACACCTGAAAGCACCACAACTGAACACAGGATGACATTAGCTGTTATTAAGGCACATGAGATCATAAAGAGCCCTTATGAGTTTAACAATAATTAGAGATTGATCGATATATCAGTTGTCCGATATATCAGGCCACTATTTGGCCTTTTTTAGCATATGGGCTGTCAGCCTTAAATCTACACCACAGGCCGATATTCACTTTTGATCGATCTGTTGCCTAAAGAATCCACACAAAGCTTTATACCACGAAAAAAAACAAACCCTATCGGCCGATCTCTGATAATATAAAACATGTCACTTGTATAGCACTTTTCATGACACTCAAAAACACTTCATACACTTCACTACTATACTTGTCTGACAAACAAAAACGAGCATCTCATCCTTGCCCAGTGGGGGTCACTGCTGAGCTCCACAAATTACATCATTTACATGATACTTTACCAAGAATTATCCAATTATTTTCAACATTTGTAAATCCTAACATCCTAACATTTGTAAATCCTAAATTTACAAATGAACCCAATCACTTTTATCAGTGAATAGACCCAAGACCTCACTGTGATATAACACAAAGACCCAAGACCTCACTGTGATATAACACAAAGACCCAAGACCTCACTGTGATATAACACAAAGACCCAAGACCTCACTGTGATATAACACAAAGACCCAAGACCTCACTGTGATATAACACAAAGACCCAAGACCTCACTGTGATATAACACAAATACCCAAAACCTCACTGTGATATAACACAAATACCCAAGACCTCACTGTGATATAACACAAAGACCCAAGACCTCACTGTGATATAACACAAAGACCCAAGACCTCACTGTGATATAACACAAAGACCCAAGACCTCACTGTGATATAACCCAAAGACCCAAGACCTCACTGTGATATAACCCAAATACCCAAGACCTCACTGTGATATAACACAAATACCCAAGACCTCACTGTGATATAACACAAAGACCAAGACCTCACGGTGATATAACACAAAGACCCAAGACCTCACTGTGATATACCAAAGACTCAAGACCTCACTGTGATATGACAAAGACCTCACTGTGATATAACACAAAGACCCAAGACCTCACTGTGATATAACACAAAGACCCAAGACCTCACTGTGATATAACACAAAGACCCAAGACCTCACTGTGATATGACAAAGACCTCACTGTGATATAACAAAGACCTCACTGTAATATAACACAGACCTCACTGTGATATAACACAAATACCCAAGACCTCGCTGTAATATAACAAAAAGACCCAAGACCTCACTGTGATATAACAAAGACCTCACTGTGATATAACACAAATACCCAAGACCTCACTGTGATATGACACCATGACCCAAGACCTGTGATATAACACGAGGACCCAAGACTATTTCACAAACCGGCCCCAGTTTGTGAGAGCCAAGAACTGTGTGTATGATCTCATGACCTGCAGTGTGGGGGCGCCCCAGGGCACTGTCCTCGCACCCTTTCTTTTCACCCTTTACACTGCAGACTTTAGACACAACACGGACAGCTGTGTCCTGCAGAAGTTCTCTGATGACTCTGCCATCATTGGCCTCATCAAGGATGACGACGATGTGGAGTACAGAGGACTTTGTGGACTGGTGTCAGGAGAACCACCTCATCATCAATGCAGGGAAGACCAAGGAGATGGTGGTGGACTTCCGCAGACGCCACTCTACTGCCCCCTCAGTGAACATCCAGGGAAGGGACATTGAGAGAGTGGACTCATACAAGTACCTGGGTGTTCATCTGAACAAAAAACTGGACTGGACTCACAACACAGACGCACTGTACAGGAAGGGCCAGAGCAGGCTCTATCTCCTGAGGAGACTCAGAGGTTTTTTGGAGTGAGAGGGCCACTCCTGAAGACCTTCTATGACTCTGTGGTGGCATCAGCCATCCTGTACGGTGTGGTCTGCTGGAACAGCAGCATCACAGAGAGGGAGAGGAAGAAGCTGGAAAAGGTCATCAAGAAGTCCAGCTCCGTCCTGGGCTGTCCTCTGGACCCAGTGCAGGAGGTGTGGGACAGGAGGGTCCTGGCCAAGGTCATCTCTATGCTGGACTATGAGTCTCACCGGAGGACGCAGGACGACATACCAAAGACCCAAGACCTCACTGTGAAATAACACAAATACCCAAGACCTCACTGTGATATAACAAAGACCCAAGACCTCACTGCGATATAAGGTAAAAAGCTGCTCCATGTGTGTTAAATATTAGGCCCATAGAATGTCGTGTTGTCATCTCTCACAGCGATATACAGACAGGTAAAGCTGCACGTGGGTCTGATCTGAGCAGTTACGTCACATACTCACAGGTGACTCTTTGGACGGAGACTCGTTTGAGCCGTTCGAAGGCGCTGCTCCCATGACTTTTCTTTTCTTTTCTGCGGAGATACAGAGAATTTAGACTGAATCACAAGCCCATAGTCCAAACACTGCGCTTCAATCAGCTTTATATCACAGCAGGATGAATATTTGAGTTACTTACGGGCCGGTGTCTCCACGGACATGAGTTAAAATGTCCGGCTCCAGGGCACAGGGTCAGCAGACACCAGACACGCGACTAACGCTTTAAACATCACTTTCACTTTTGATCACATTAGAATGGTCTTACTCTTTCTCAAAACACACTTCCTTTTTCCGGTATACGACGTCACATACCTCACAGTGGGCGGGGAAGTCCCACATGGCCACGCCCCCTAAACGCGCTTTAGGAGCACGTTGACACTATGAACACTATGGTTTTATGTGGGGAAAAAAAAAAAAGAAAAAGGTTTAGCTTAAACACAAACGAGGCAAACTCAGTGTGTCCAGGGTTAGTGTGACCACAGACTGTTTGTGCAGACCTCTTTATACAGTTTATGGACCCCAGACTATGTGTACAGACCTCTTTATACAGTTTATGGACCCCAGACTATGTGTACAGACCTCTTTATACAGTTTATGGACCTCAGACTATGTGTACAGACTTCTTTATACAGTTTATGGACCTCAGACTATGTGTACAGACCCCCTTATGCAGTTTATGGACCTCAGACTATGTGTACAGACTTCTTTATACAGTTTATGGACCTGATGAAAGTTGGAAATAGTTGGCTTCCTGGGTAAAAAAAAAAAAAAAAAAAAAAAAAAAAGAATGAAAGTAGAAAGTTAACTTTTACTTTTTACAGTTTCATGTGTTATTCACTGCATAAACATGTGTGTGTGTGTGTGTGTGTGGGTCTGCGCAATGGCCAAAAACAAAACACAAACAACAGGTGTGTTCCTTTATTCTCGTCAGTCACACGTAGGCACTGCAGCTGTGCACTGAACAGTTCATAAGTCACAAGTTCCATGCTATAACACAAATGTAGATCCTGCAAACACCCAAAATCCAACCTGTGCATTGATTTTGGCATCACAGTATCACTTTAAACAGGCCACAGCCTTGTCCATAAACATTGAACAAGTCAATTTGGGTCACAATACTCCACTCCGTATAAATGATTAAAGATCACATCTTCTCTGTAACAAGGATTCAAATGAATATAATCTAAAACACAGGTCTATCACACGTCCCACAGGCCACAGGCGTTTGGTCAGAAGATGAATATTTATGTGTCACTGTTGATCCTGTGAGCTGCAAACACATGGAAAGGAAAAGTTAGGATGAGATAGAGTGTTCAGACTAAACATTTCCTGTTTCCATTTCTATTTCTATTTGCTAAATGCCAGAATAATGAGAGAAGGATTTTTTTAAAGACAATTTTCCATGACTTTTTTTTAAGTCAGAAGTGTACATACATTTCATTAACATTTGGTCCTATTGCCTTTAAACTGTAGGACTTGGGTCAATTGTTGGATTGGATTTCCTTCCACAAACATCTCACAATCGTTGGCAGGAATTTTGGTGCATTCCTCCACACAGAACTGGTATAACTGAGCCAAGTTTGTAGACTGTCTTGCTCGCACATGCTTTTTCAGGTCTACATATACATTTTCAATAAGATTGAGATCAGGGCTTTGCGATGGACACTCCAAAATACTGACTTTGGTTACAAAGTGGCTTAAGGATAGCAATTTGGCAGTATGCTTTTAGTGTATTTATTCTTCTGGTTTCAACTGTTGACAGATAGATGGACCTTACATTGTTTGGGTATCCTGAGCGGCTCTGTGTCTCCAGACAGAACTTGGTGCATCACTCCTCTGAACTGGTACAGCACTTTGAGGCTCTTCTCTTCCCCCACACAAGGGTCGTAGAAACCGGGCAGGCCCGACTACAAAACAACTCCGCATCAAAAATAGCCTTAAAATCACATCTGGAGTTTAAAAATAAAATAAAGCTTTGATTTACTTTTGCAGTTTCAGTTAAGATCAGTTTTGAATCTTTCACCAAACACTGAAGCGGCACCGTGACATCCACGACCTTTGCCCTCTCGTGTTTCTTGCTGTTGTCAGTGACAAATTTTCCGTACCAGGCGTTGAGGATAATGAGACCTAAACGAGCAAACGATAAACAAAAATACAGAGTGTTATGTTACGTTAAACTGTTAAGAACCTGCCTGTAAATGCCAAAGTTCCATGTGTGTGTTTTAAAGATGGAGTAACCTATTTTCTAACTGTGAAAGGAGAAGGGGTCATTTAAACTACAGATCTTAACTTATTCTATATTCTAACTCTCAGGACTGCCAAAGCACAGCCAATCTGCTTTGACACCAAAACATAACCATTATCTTATTGGACCATTTCTTCCAGGTTTGTGATCAATATGATGTTTGGGATTCAAGGCAGTGTGCAGTAGGCTGAATATCTGAGTGTACCTTTATAATTTAGTATTAGAGTGAAAAATACAACACAATTTATTCCAAAGTATGTGCTTTTGCTCTTTATACTTAAATAGTTCCAAACTAGTAAAAATACTGGGAATTACACAGGATTTATGCTGCTTCAATAAAACAGGTTTGACCTGAACACTGACATCAGCTGAAAGACGAACAGGAATTAAATAGAGGTTACCACACAATACAGCACTCAGAGAAAGTAAAAGGTGATACCCATTCTGGACTCCTCTGCTTCAATGATCCTGCGAACAGACTCCTGCATCAGCAACACCTTCAAAAGAGTAAACAAAGAGTAAACAAGTAAAACAAAAACAAAAACTGCAAACAATACAACAATGTGGAGGTCTAATGACTTCTACATGATATTTATCTTGTTTAAATCAGCTCTGTTGTTCTGGTGACTCTATAGTTATAATCTATGACACCTGTGGATCATTATGTTATAATTAGGGAGCTGACGACACAGTAAACCCCCTATGAATAGCTGCATATCGCACTAGCGAGCAGCCCATTTTTTCATTTGTACCAAAATGACAATGTGACGCTGCCGAATTCTATGAGTATCACCGATTAAAATAAAACTAGAGAAGAAAGTGCGTATGTCGCAGTGGGCATGTACGTCGCAGCGGGCACATACGTCGCAGCGGGCACATACGTCGCAGCGGGCACATACGTCGCAGTACGTCGCAGTGGGCATGTATGTCGCAATGGGCATGTATGTCGCAATGGTCGCGTACCTCAGAGTGTATGTCATAGTGAGCGTGTATGTCACAGTGGGAGTGCGCATCACAGTGGGAGTGTACTGGTGAAGGTTAAAACAGGGATAGATCGGCAAAATGATGTCTCGAAAATAAGCGATTAAAGATTACTCAAACATGACTCATTCCAAATGTGGAACAAGATTAGGACCCTAGTGTGAATGCACCAAGGCCTGAGTGTAGTAGACCTGTGGGCCCATCACAGAGCACACTGAGTGTAGTAGACCCGTGGGCCCATCACAGAGCACACTGAGTGTAGTAGACCCGTGGGCCCATCACAGAGCACGCTGAGTGTAGTAGACCCGTGGGCCCATCACAGAGCACGCTGAGTGTAGTAGACCCGTGGGCCCATCACAGAGCACGCTGAGTGTAGTAGACCTGTGGGCCCATCACAGAGCACACTGAGTGTAGTAGACCTGTGGGCCCATCACAGAGCACGCTGAGTCTAGTACACCTTTGGGCCCATCACGTAACAGACTGGAGTTCCTATGCACTTGACAGCATTATGTAATTTTGTCTTAGTAATAATGTGAATTGTAATCAGGGTTTCGGTTTTACACACAGCTGCTTCTGCCTCCTGTTTCTTCTTGGCAATGTTGGAGGCAGAACTCTCCCGCCGCTTCTCCAAGTCTCTGTATAGAACAGAGAATAAAAAATATGTAAAGTACCACACAAATGGATCCGTAATACAACATTATGCGGGTTTCACTTGTGGTTCTTACTGTTCCTTTTGGGCACGCATGTAGGGCCGGATGACCAGCCGCTGGATTGCAATGTAGAAAACAAGTGGTCCAACTGTGGCATAGAAGACGGCGCTCGGCAGCAGCTGGTCAGTCAGATGAACCGGGAAGAAATATGTCTGGCTTGCCCTGTTAAGTCTAAGACAGACAGAATACAAATTAACTTTGATCCTCTTTTTACCAGGAGATAAAGCCACCAAAGTAAAGTGAATCTTCTAGATTTCTTCTCTACAATAACATTAAAATGAGGCAAAACTGTGAATTTTGTGTTTGAATATTTCATTCAAAAACAATGAAACGCCCATTCAGTTATATTGGTCCCCGTCCGCAATATAAAATGGTGACGTTTGCTGGGAATGCTGGAAATGCAAAAACATTATATTTATGGTTTCAGGTAAACAATTCTTCCTGATTGGAAGCCTTTTGTAAGGACTATCTCCCATTCAAACATTCAAACTGATTGATTTGAGTTACTACTAAAACAAAGGACTGTTGCCATGTCAAATCCTACAAATCAGAAACCGTTGAACCCTGAGACCTGTGAACAGCGACGTCGCGGAGCATCAGGCATAAAAACAGTAATGGTAATGTCTCTGTTATTTTAGTTACTGTAGTCACTTTACCTGACCGCACTTTGATGGCACACACAGCTCTAGTCAGGACCTAATGTAAATGTATATTCATTTACAGTTACATTTGGTAAGTGACTGGATAGAAATGGCGGCCTCTGGTGGACAGGTGGGAAAATGTGTTACATAAGTTTTGAGCCAAACAAGGCCTTTTTGGGTGTTTCAGCTCACCTGATCTGAGTCTGAGCATTCACACACCTCTCAGACCAACCACATTCTCCACACAGACATGGTCCCTGACTTCAGCCTGTTTATTTGATGTTTTTTACTTATTATTCATTTGTTAGTTTTAAAAATCAAAGAGTTTTTGGGGAAAGCAACAAACTTGGAAATATATCTCCATTGCCATCAGTTCAACATCTCTTTAACTTGAGGGCTACAGTGGTCTGCCTTGTGAACTTTATGAAGTCTTATTTGCAGTGGGACCAAACTCACTTGATTTTGAGGGAGACACCCTGAGGCACGCCGATGCTCACAGTCGCCCCTAAAACACTGTGTCTGCTGATCTTCCTCTCCGCCCCGTACTCCACGACTGTGCCAAAGAACCCAGACCTACGGCAGAAGAACAATACCATCAGAAGCACTGGACTCAAACACACAGTTAAACAGAGGTCATCACTGAGAGCGACAGCGGCACATGTTTGGCCAATGCAAAGGTGTTACTGGATCAAGTTTATATTAGAGGCCATTCACCATATCAAAACTGGGACTAAACCAGGACTAAACCGGGACCAGACGGGACCAGACCAGGACCAGACCGGGACCAGACCGGGACCAGACCGGGACCAGACCGGGACCAGACCGGGACCAGACCGGGACCAGACCGGGACCAGACCGGGACCAGACCGGGACCAGACCAGGTGTACGTTTGGAATCAATTGGACTAAAACAAGGACCAGTGAAGTGTGAATGCAGCTTTAAATCAGACCTATTCTGGAAAATAGACTTTTCAGAGGTTTTAAACATGTTGTACTCACTTCTTCTCATTGAGCCTCTGAAGTTGTTTTTAGAGTAATTCATGTTTGAGTAATTTTTTAATAATAACATAACACAAATAATAACATGATCCACGAGGGTTGGAGATTGTAACTATAGAGAGACAAGTACAATAGGGCTTATTTAAACACATTCAAGAGCATTCTGCAGGAGGAGTGGGACAGGTTTGTAGAGGTTAGCAAGGTTTTACTAAAAAAAACATATTTAGCGGGGGACAATCCACTGCTTGAATAAATGCAAGAGATTTGTTCAATTGTGAGCGTTCATTTGTGAGTTGTATTGTGTTTGAATAGATTCTTAATGGACTGGACCATTAGACCAGTGTAAAGGGGCTTCTGGGAGTTACAGGCATCGTCAAGAGACAGTGGTTGAGGCGTAGTCCTGCTCACAAACCTCACTTAACACATTTGTGATCATTCAATAGGTTCTATGCACAACAACACCTGGCAACCTCAGGCACAACAGCACCTGGCAACCTCAGGCACAACAGCACCTGGCAACCTCACTGTTAGCAAAAACCTAAGAGACAGAGATGAACAGGAAGTAGTGATGCTAAAATGAATAAATATTTAAAGATGAGACAGTGGACGGTGACTTGAGGGCCATGTGTCTGACCGCATGTTAAAGACTAAAATGAGGTGAATACTTCTGTGTTTAGAAAGGCAGTTTGTGTGTCAATGCTAACACTAATGCTAATTTTGATGCATAACAAATACACAAGCTGAAATAATCTACACATAAAAACAATTGGATCGTCTTTACATTAATCCATTTTAATTTTTATGGGTGGTTTATTTTATATATTGTGCTTTTAATAAAAGTTGGCATTATCTTTGAGACACAGTGAGCTAGCTAGCATGCTGCTGTGCACAAAGCCTATTGCACCAGCCAAAATGATCATAAACACGTACTTGACCGAGCCCTTTAACTTCGTCTGGTCATCGTCCTGGAACTTGTACTGATAGCTCATCATCATAAAAGTGTGAGGAATGCCAAGCTGAAATGAGAACAAGAGTTTGAATCAAAACGAGTGTTAAGTCATATTCAAACGGTCAGCGCTGATAGTCAGAGCTGGAAGAAGTGATGACATAGACCTGGTTACTAGGCTGTTGTCTGCTGCTGTGAACAGGTCTAAAATGTCTAAAATTTTTGACGGTTTTATTTTATAATGTAATCTGACAAATTTTCTGCCAAGATGTTAACTAACCCAAAACTCTTTCCCAGCCCTAGCCCCGACCATTTTCCTCACCTTAACATAACCCTGTTCCTAAACTTGACCAGCTGACCGTCCCTCCTGACCCGACACGACACTTAGTCCACTTCTTTATATAAAACAGTGGATTAAGCTTTCAGCTCAAATGAAGCTCATCAAGGCTACCAAGTTATAGAGGCCAATCTGGAGCGGAGTTCCACATTTGGAATTCCAACCACGAGTGTCATAGCAACCAAAGAGCCGATCTGGTGTGAGGCTGTTGAAGGTAACGCAACTTCCTGCCCGCACCGCTGGTTTAGCAGGGAGTGGGTGCTTAGCAATGCCATCAATCAAACCTGTTGCTAACGCTAGTGGGAGCAACCTCACGAAAAGAAGGCAGCTGATTTGTTCGTTATGTTCATATCTTGAATCATGGACACAATAGTGAAATAAAAATAACAGAATTGGGTTAATACAAACATTTTAAGATCAAAATGATGGGGGTCACTGCAGCGGTTACAGAGAGAGGGGCCACAAATGTAAAGTGAATTGGACCCAGAGTCAATGGAGCTGAAACCCCATGATCACTTCCTGTTTCCAACGCGGTGGATAACCGGTTAGCCATGTCTATTTATATACACATATCTCTATGCCAGACTCATTCAAAGCTCATGTTCTCACCTGCATTGCAAAAGTAAAATGGCTGCTCTTGGTGTCCCGGACGATGCTCGTGTTCATGGAGGACTGCATGCCCCAGCGCCATTGCAGGTAGCCCATAGTGTTTTTATCCAGGTGACGCGCCAGCACCGTGGTAAACCCAGGCCGCGCCCCTCTGGAGGAAAATTGGAGCCCACATTGTGCAGTAACAAAGCTAAAACAAAAAACACATGAACAGGTCTCTGGTCCCAGACTTTCGGTGTTTTGTCGAATTCTGCACTTACCAGCGAGGCGTCAAATTTCTAAAAATCTTCATTCCAAAAAGAGGTCCATGAGCGTCCCCAGCACCAACCTCTATCTGTTTCATAATATACAGAACATGCACTATGTGACCAATGTGTAATAACGGATTCAACTTGTTATAACCTGTTATAGGGCGCCATTTTGAGCGCCCTATAACAGGTTATAACATTCAGAAGACCATTCAGGTGACCATTCAGTAGATATAATAATTTGTTTTTAACTGGTAATTGCTATGGCAACAGTCCTAACACTCTGAAAGCCATGGAGAGTCAGTTTTCATGTGTTGTAATTAGAAGTGGGCTGTATAAAGACTTCTCAACACTATGTGTGCTGTTTGGCCGATAAGTTGTAACCGTTTTGGTTTGAGTACCCAATACTGAGCTTTGCATAATTTGGATCAATTAAAAAAAAAAAAAGATTTACAGGACAGTCAAAAGTTTGGAAACACCCTTTTTATTTTTACTACTTTCTACATTTTATAAACAAACAGAACAAATATATGAAGTAAGAAGTACGCAATTATGTAGGAAAGAAAATAAAGTAAAGTTATATTTTATATTAAAATCCTCAAAACCCCGCCCTGTGCTTTGTTAAGTGATTTAACTTTTTTTTACTACATGTTCCATTTTTTTTTACCACAATTCCATATATCTTACTTCATATATTTGATGTATCTTGTGTGTATACAAAATGCAGAAAGTAGTAAAAATAAAGACAAAACTACACTGACTGAGAGGGTTTGTCCAAACATTTGACTGATGTATTTTTTTTTGTGAATCATTTTACAGTAATTTCACATTTATCTGACACTTATATTCAACCATTGCATTTAAAGATAAATACAAATACCTTCAGATTACAGTTATTGTGATATTGAAAATAAACACATTTTTGTGGCAAATCCCTGGTAAACACAATGTAATAACATAAATAACGCAATGCCTAAATAAATGAGACACAGATGCCACTCACCTCTCCCCATCCTTTCGCAGAGGTGACTTTCCTCAGAGCTAGGGTGATGCTGCCTCCTCCATTCCCATTATGAGTCGACAAAGAGCCGGAGAGAATAGCTGTGTCTTTAGTCGTTAAAGGGGCCTGTGGAGGAGGAACACAGAGGTTCAGATGATTTTTGTTCTAAATCTCATCTTGATGAAGACAGGACAGAGGTGTAAAGCAGATCATGACACTCCTTTTGTTCAGTCAGACCTCACCTCTATGGACTGTGATATGTGCATCTTGTTGATCTCCACATGGGGCAGACCTCCTCCGTTCATTTCCTCAAAGTCTTCTTCATATCGATCAAAAAGGTCTGTGGCATCAATGCCAACGCTAATGGTGCCCTGAGAAAGAAATAGACATTTATATTTTAACACTGATCACCACCAGATCAATACTAGATCAAGTACTATAGTTAATTAAAAATAATAAAACCACAGGGCTGTTAACAGTACCATACTGAGCTCAAATCTCATTTTGATTTGCACTAAAGATGATCTTTTAAAGTCTTGAGTAAAAAAGTTTGAGCTGAATATTTATGATTTTTTAAATAAATATATAATTAATACTGTAATTATTATTATTATTATTATTAATAATAATAATAATTATTATTATAGACCAGAGCATTCTCTTTATGCATTTACTGAAGCACAAGTCTAATTTTCAGTGTGGTTCATTCAATTCAATTTATTTTTGTAAAGCCCAAAATCACAACAGCAGTTGTCTCTTAGGGCAGAACATGAGAATTAATTTAAACAACAGAAAGTTAGAAAAATCAACAATGAAAGAGAAACAGAAAATATGCAAATGGATAACCGTCCCAGAACAACCCCTGTCCTTAGACTCTCCTTCTCGGGAAGGAAAAGATCAAAAAAACCCAGTGAGAGAAACCTTGAGGAGAACCACAGTGAGGGAGAGATCCACTCCCATGGACGGACAGGCTGCAGATGTGTCCACGACTAATGCACATCCATTTGCAGATAGAGTTCAAGTCTATAGGGCCAGAGCCCACTTAATTAAAGGATAGAGAGGGGCCCACACACGGCAGGACGGAAGCCACCCAAGCCAGGTGCAGCCAGGGAGGGTCCACAGAACAGGATCAGGGCACAGGAGGGTTCACAGGGCGTTAGAAGTTTGAAGTTTTGTGACAAAACTAGTTCTTTTGATATTTTTTTTATGTTATTATACATTTGTTATTACTTAATTTTGGGCAGTACAGCTCAGTATCACAATGTGTCTGTGGCACCAACACTGAAAAAAAACAAAACATTGATATTTTTGTACTGAACTAGGTGTGTTTTCTATCGAGGTTTGAGTGGCTGTTTTCTATTGGGGTTTGAGTGTTTTCTTTTGGGGTTTGAGTGACGCACTTTGGGGTTGGTCCTTTGCTGGAGACGCCTCTCCTCTCGCTCCTTCTGGAGACGTTCATACTCCTCTCGGATCTCAGCAGGAGTCCTCCTCCTCTCCACCACCTGCAGAGCAGAAACATCAGGAAACAAGCACGTCTGTGTGACACCCGATGGACCAAATTTATGCAGAATACACATTAGAATATCAAATATATTATTAAGAAAGTTAATCACTAAAACAAAACAAACAAAATGCTAGAATAACTGTTTATTTTTTCAGTCCGGTTTGTCAAACACTGACGTTTGAACCTTCCTCGAGGTATTAAAAAGGGTCTCATGATTCAGATGTACTCCAAAAATATAAAAAATATCCAATTAAACTGTCCCCCATTGATACAAATCTAAAGAGTGTCGATGAAGAACCTTTAATTTTTTTTTTTTTTTTTTATTACAAAGGCAAATGCTCAGATATATCAATTAGATTTGTTCTGTTGGACTCAGAGGTTATAAAAGTTTTTAATCACATGCATTGCATTCATTTTTTGATATGAGGCACCTCTGTGAACCGTTAAGAAATGTCTCTTACACGAGAGAAGCCACAGTGTGTCATGATTCTATGGGGCTGTGTTAATGATGTCGTGTTTGGAACAAAGATATGGGACATTACTGAAATAAAGCCAAAGATCCAGATGAGACTGAACCATTGATGAGACTCTGCTGCAGAGAACACGGCGAGAAATCCAGTCCCGTGTTTATGTGTTTCATGTGATGGAGCCCATATAGAGGTGGATTAAAAGAGGTCAAACACTTTGGAAACCTCTGAGACCAACAGAACAAGTAATGAGTAAGTAGTCTGAGCAAGACTTTATATATTTATTTATATAAGACAACAGATATCTGATCAACTGCCTTTGTAATAAACATTTTAAATTGTAATGAGACTTTACACATTTGTTCAGATTATGCTGCACACTTAAATTTTCGATTTAGAGTCTGAAATGTTTATAAATCATAAAATAAAAGTGTTTTATTTATTTCGTGTTACCTCCCATCCGTCCACGTCCAGGCCTCGTTTACCGTAGATGTCATAGATGGCTCTGGTTTGGGGGTCGGTGAGAACTAAAGAGATTCTCAGTGTAAATGTTTGAATGAGCCGTTTAAAGTTGAACTGAACAAGACATTTTACCTTCATACGCCTCATGCACGAGGTTAAACAGCTGCTCAGCCTGACGCTTTAGCTCTGGGTCTCTGTGTTGTCTGGATGATATAACATGCAGAGTCTCCTGTATGACGCCTTCAGCTCATCATGTGTGGCCTGTAAAACATTTAGTACAAATTTGAATACAAAAACACATTTAAACTTAAAATACTGTGTTGAGAAAAAGTGGTGTGGACCTTTGTACAAAAGATCAAAACCCACTGTCCCACTGTTGATTTATTACACAGAATCACATTTAAAGTTCTGAAGTTCTGACAGAAGAATGGGGCATGTTTTCTTCAGTTTAAGTTGGAAAATGCAAAACAGCAACAGAGAGAAAGTCCTGTGATTTTTTCAGTCAGATTCTGTTAAGACTTGCATTTAAAAACATATTTTAAAAAAGACTGAATATGATCAACTATTACAAGAATCTCAGTAGCTTCAGAACAAGCGTGTAAAACAGTACAACAAGGTCCAACACTTTAAAGATGAAGACAGTATACTTAGCAACACTTTACAAAAGTCCCCTGCAAGAAGACTTTGCAGGGGACGCTCTTTTTTCTAAATAAATAAAGCCTAAATATATTTACACGCTGCGCACATTCACATCAAATATCTGTGTTCTTAAACTCATCTCTGTCTTCTCAAACTCTTCCTCTCTGTCCCCTGTTCCTTGACCATGTTGCCTGATCTGATGACTCTCGGTGCGGGTGAAACACATCTCTCTTTTGTTAAACTCTTCCTCTCTGCCTCTTGTTCCATGTTGCCAGGTGCCTCCATCATCTCCATCTTCTTAAACACATCACCTTTATGTTGTAAATCTCTTAAACTTATCATCTTTCTCTTATTCCTTGTTCCATGTTGCCAGATCTGATGACTCTATCATCTCTGTCCTCTCTGTGTTAATCTCTTAAACTCATCTCTCTGTCCACGCCTGTTCTGAAGCTCTCTGTCTCTTGTCCCTTGTCCATGTCTTCTGTTCCTTCTCGTGTCCATGTCTCTTGTTCCATGTTGCCAGGTTTAATGACTCTATCATCTGTATCTACTTAAACTCTTAAACACATCTTTATGTTGTTAAATTCTTGAAGTTTTCCTCTCTGTCCCTTGTCCATGCGTCTTGTTACATGTTGCCAGGTCTGGTCCCGGTGTAGTCAAAGTCAACCCCGCGGGTCAGTGTGTGTCCGTGTGTGTCCGTGAGGGCCGCGCGGACACGTGGAGCTCTCATGGCTCACGTGCCCCGCACAAACCCGCGCACAAACCCCCGCACAAACCCGCGCGTACCTCTCTGCGCACATTCAGCAGTGAATAATAATCATCTTTGGAGATTTCCTCCTGGTCCAAGGCTGACGCCATGTTTACACCGGGGCATGTCTCCTTCTGTTGCAGAGGCGCTGTTCTATCCGCGCGCTGCGCCCCCTGCCGCCGCGGCAGCATAAACGTAGCTTTTATCACTCAGCTTGCGTGAGCGCGCGTATGTGCTGGGTTTGTTTTTGCAATAAAAAAACATAACATCAAATAACAAAATAAAACGGTTTGAAGTGAGTCTGAAATAATCTGTAGTTTATAGAGTGCCTAAAATGACCACTGCTTCAGCCCTGACCACTGACCACACTGACCCCACTGACCACACTGACTCCACTGACCACACTGACCACAATGACCCACTGACCCCGCTGCTGAACACACTGACCCACTGACCCTACTGACCTCACTGCGCGGTCACGAGTGTTCTACTGTAGTGTTAGGACATGTTAGTATAGTTTAGAGCTGTGACTTTGATCCGCCTCATGTCACTGTTGTTTTGTTACTGAATTAAATATAATAATAATGATAATAATAATAATAATAATAATAATAATAATAATAATAATAATAATAATAATAATAATAATAATAATAATAATAATAATAATAATAATAATAATAATGCCTTACACTTGTAATGCGCTTTACAGGCTTGTCAAAGCCTCTCAAAGCGCTACACTATAGTCATTATTCATTCACTCCACACTGTCACACGCACATTCATACACCAGTGTACGCAGACACTGGGGGCGAGGTGGGTTAAGTGTCTTGCCCAAGGACACAACGACAGCATTCATATAGTATTTAATATAAGTATTTCTGGTAATAGGCCTACAGTAAAACAGGCTCCCAACATCATTTATGAAAAACACTGTGATTTTGTTTTTCTCCCACAAGACTCTAAAATAATTAAGTCAAAACTCATTTTCACATCTCAGTTTTATCTAACAAAATGTCGTATTAACTCCCACCTAGCCGTTAAAGTGGCTCATTAAAACTGTTTCATTTAGCCAATCCAAAAATTAAGTGCGTTTACAGTTTACATTCTATCTGCTGATATCATTCAGGTGATGGGAGGCAGAATAAGTCGAGTGCATTAAAGCTTTCATTAGTTTGTTATTACTTTCTTTGCATTAGCCACAAAACAGCAGCGGTATAAGGAGGAGGAGCTGTCCCTTCAACACCACATCACTACAGCATCACTACAGCATCAGCAGCACAACACAAGCACCACAACATCATCACAACACACTACAGCATCACTACAACAGCACACATCAAAACCACAACATCACTACCACAGCATCACACACATCACTACAGCATCACTACAGCACAGCACATCAAAACCCACAACATCAGCACTAAAACATCATCACATCAGCACCACAGCAGCACTACAGCACTACAGCATCACCACACAATCATGGAAAAACATCACCACAATATCAGAACCACAACATCACTTCGGTATGACAACATCACTACAGCATCACCATAACATCAGCACAACAACATCACTACAGCGTCACAACAGCATCACCACAGCATCACGAAAACATCACCAAAACATCAGCACCAACATCAACATCACAACACCACTACAGTATCACAACATTACACAAAACATCTCTACAACATCACCGCAACATCACTACAACATCACTACAGCAAAACCAAACATCACTACAGCATCACCACAACATCACTACAGCATCACCACCAACATCACTACAGCATCACTGCAACATAACTACACCATCACTACAGCATCAGCACCACAACATCACCAACGCAACATCACTATAGCATCACTACTCAGGGGGCGAGATGTGTTGTATTTGGTGTGTGTACCGTATCTTTACAGGTCTTTCATCCATCTACACCAAACTGTTACTCTTTCTTAACACCAGGGACTACAGGTGAAAATTAGTATTTTTACTATAACCTGGCACCATACATCTTTCCTGTTTTTTTTTGCAGCAGCAAAACATCACCACAACATCACTACAGCAGTACCACAACATCACTCCAGCATCACTACAAGATCATTACACCATCACTACAGATTCACTACAACATCACTCTAGGGTAACAAAAAAAACATCACCACAACATCACTACAACATCACTAGGGCATCACCACAAACATCACCACAGCATCACTACAGCATGATGACAACATTTTCTTTCTTCTTCTTCTTATTCTTTATTTGTCAGGACCATATACAAATTCATTAATCTTACAAGGAAAAGATGATTTGTATCAGATTTAGCTACTGCTATTTTCATCAGCACCACAACATCACTACACCATCAACATAATATCACTACAACATCACTACATCATCACAAAAACATCACTACAGCATCTTCAACATCACTATAGCATCACTCAGCATCACCACCAAACATTACTACAGCACCACTACATCACTATAACATCAGCACCACAACATCACTACAGCATTAATTAATTTATTTATTTAGAAAAGGGACAGTGCATATTAATGAACATAAAAATACATATGTAAATATGCCAGATTTTAGCCACAGGCTAGTTTCCATCTGTTATCCCTGGACAGGTTGATGGTCACACTAAAATAAAATGCCAGATAAACAAAATACAGCCAAATACATACAGGGCAGGACAGAAGCCAAATCAAAAACATAAACTCAGGAGGTTACTACAACTTTTAAAGTGCTGTGTGTATTGCACAGGTCCTAAAGCGCTGTGTGTATTGCATGGGTTCCAAATTGCGAAGTGTATTGCATAAGTTCTAAAGTGCAGTGTGTATTGCACAAGTTCTAAAGTGCTATGTGTATTGCACAAGTTCTAAAGTGCAGTGTGTATTGCACGAGTTTTACAGTGCTGTGAGTATTGCATAAGTTCTAAAGTGCTGTGTGTATTGCGCTTAACCTAAAGTGCAAGGTGTATTGTACAAGTCCTATAGGTTGAGTTCGAGTATTTTATGTAATGCTAAAACTGAGTACTTATGAATTGTGTTCACACGTTTGTGCACTGAGCATCATTACAGCATCACCACAACAATTTAAATACATTTTTATTTAGAAAAGCCTTTTTGACAACTAGTGTTTTAATGATGTTTTTAGATTTTTATTGTAGCACTCTGAGATTTTGTTTTAATGAAGAGTGCATTATAAATAAAATGTATTATTATTATTACTACAGCATCACTACCGCATCACTACAACATTACTGCAACATCACTACAGCATCTCAACATCACTATAGCATCAGTACAGCATCACAATATCACTACAGCATCACAAAAACATTACTACAAAATTACTACAACAGCACTACAGCATCACTAAAACATTAATACAGCATTATTACAGAAGCACCACAACGTATTTACAGCATCACTACAACATCATTACAGTATCAGCACCATAACATTTCTACGCATCACTACTAATTTATTTATTTTTATTTATTTATTTATTTTACTGGGACAATGCGTATTAATGAACAAACATGAAAACATGAAAGTAAATACACCAGATTATAGCCAAGGGCTAATTTCCGTCTGTTGTCCCAGGGGCTGGGGTCACAAAAAGATGCACTGCAGCATCTCAACATCACTATAGCATCAGTACAGTATCACAATATTACTACAGCATCACGAAAAAATCACTACAGCATCACTACAACAACACTACAGCATTACTACAGCAGCAGCACTACAGCATCATGAAAACATCACCACAAGATCAGCAACACAACATCACTAAAGCATCAACACAGCATCAGAACAGCATAACTACAACATCATTATAGCATCAACACACTGGAGGAGGAGCTGTCCATTCAGCACCACATTATCACTACAACATCACTACAGCATCTCCACAACATCACTATAGCATCACAACAACATCACTACAGCAGCATCACAACATAACTACAGCATTACTACAAAATGATTACAGCAACACTACAGCATCAACACAGCATCACTAAATCATTACTACAGCATCATTACAGAAGCACAACATATTTACAGCATCTCTACAACATCATTACAGTATTGGCACCATAACATTACTACTGTATCACTACAGTAGCACCACAACATATTTACAGCATCACTAAAACATAATTACAGCATCAGCACCACAGCATAACTACAGCATCACTACGGCATCAGCACCACAACATCACCAGAATATCACAGCATCAACACCACAGCAGCATCACCTCATCATGAAAAACATCACATAAAAAAACCACACCATTAGCAGCACCACAGCATCATTACAGCATCACCACACACATCAGCACCATAAAAATCACTAAAACATCTTCACATCATCAGCACAACATCACAACAGCATCACCACAGCATCACTACACTAAATACAACATCACTAAAGCAGCACCACAACATCAGCACATCATCACCACAATATTAATGCAGAATCACTACAACATCACTACAGCATCAGCACCAGAACATCACTACAGCATCACTAGAGCATCAGCACCGCAACATTAGAACCACAGCATCACTACAGCATCACTAAACATCACTACAGCATGTCAACATCACAACATGTCAACATCACAACAGCATCACAACAGCATCACTACAGCATAAATACAACATCACTACAGCATCACCACAAGACTACTACTACAGCATCACTACAACATCACTACAGCATCAGCACCACAACATCACTACAGCATCACAACAGCATCAGCACGACAACATCAGCACCACATCATCACTACAGCAACACTACAACATCACCACAACATCACTACAGCATCACCACAACATCAGTACAGCATCACTACAATATTACTACAGCATCTCAGCATCACTATAGCATTACTAGAGCTTCACTACAGCATTACAATATCACTACAGCATGCATACAACATCACTGCAGCATCACTACAACATCCCTACAACATCACTACAGCAGCATCACAACATCACTACGGCATCACTACCACATCTGCACAGCATCATTAC
Organism: Periophthalmus modestus; assembly: GCA_019594935.1. NCBI lineage: Eukaryota > Metazoa > Chordata > Actinopteri > Gobiiformes > Gobiidae > Periophthalmus > Periophthalmus modestus. The sequence continues at coordinate 8,581,913 of JAIEZT010000084.1, forward strand.
AAAATCAGTACAGCATCACTAGAACACTACAGAATCACTACAGCAGCACCACAACATCACTACAGCATCGCTACAACATCACTGAAGCAGCAGCACCACAACATCAGCAGCACCACAAACATCACTACAGAATCACTACAACAGCACTACAACATCACTACAGCATCACTTCAACATCACTACAGCATCACAACATTACAGCAGCACCACAAAATCACTACATAATCGCTACAGCAGCACCACACACATCACTACTGTATCACTACAGCATCACTACAGCAGCTCCACAACATCACTAGAGTATCACTACAATATAACTGCAGCAGCAGCATCAGAATATCAGCAGCACCACAACATCACTGCAAAATCACTAGAGCATTACCATATCATCAGCACCACAACATCACTACAGCATCACTACAACATCACTACAACATTGCTAAAGCATCACACACAACATCAATACAGCATCATGAAAACATCACCACATCAGTATAGCATAACACACAGCGGAGGAGCTGTCCATTCCGCACCGCAACATCACTACAGCAGCACCACAACATCACTATAGCATCACCACAACACCATTACAGCATTACTACAACAGCACCACAAAATCACTACAGCATCACTACAACATCACTGCCGTATTACTACAGCATCACTACATCACTACAGTGTCACTACAGCATCACTACAACATCACTACCGTATTACTACAGCATCACTACATCACTAAAGCATCACAACAGCATCTCAACATCACTACAACATTACTACAGTATCACTACAGCATCTCAACATTACTACCGCATCACTACAGCATCAAAACATCACTAAAAAATCACAACAGCATCACAAAAACATCACCACAGGATCAGCAGGACCATATCACCCCAGCATCAACACAGGAAAAGAGGAGCTGTCCCTTCACACCCACAACATCACTATAGCATCACTACAACATCACTAAAACAACACTACAGCATCACTACACAAACATAACTAAAACAACAACACAGCATCACTACAACATCCCTACAGCATCACACAACATCACTATAGCATCACTACACATCACTAACATCACTATAGCATCACTACAGCATCACTATAGCATCATTACAACATCACCACAGCATCACAGCATCATTACAACATCACCACAGCATCACTACAGCATCACTACAGCATCACTAAAACATCACTACAGCAACACTATAGGATCACTACAGCATTATGAAACATCACTAGAGGATCATCACAATATGACCCTAAAATCACTACAGCATCACCACTTTGGGCCTCAGGTCATGCTCTGTGTGGAATGTGGAGAAAGTCAAATATATTTTAATAATGATGCTGATGAACTGTGTCAGATAAAGACATGCATATAAATCATACCAGACACATAAACATATTAGACACATAAACATACTAAACACAGATAGACTAAACTTGTGTTCAACTCTGACTCTGTGTAGCGTTCTAACTCTGTGCTGTGTTCTGACTCTTTACAGTGTTCTGACTCTGTGCAGTTTGACTCTGTTCTGACTCTGTGCTTCGTGTGCAGTGTTCTGTTCTTACTGTGTGTTCTTTCTGTGTCGTGTTCTGTGCAGTGTTCTGACTCTGTACTTGTGCAGTGTTCTTACTGTGTAGTGTTCTGTGTGCAGTGTTCTGACTCTGACTGTGCAGTGTTCTGACTCTGTTCTGCTTGTGCAGTGTTTCTTACTGTGTAGTGTTCTGACTGTGCAGTGTTCTGACTCTGTACAGTGTTCTGACTCTGTGCTTGTGCAGTGTTCTTTGGTGTGACCATATGTGGTTATTTAACTCTGAGTGAATCCTAAGGTACAGCACATTACAGCAGAGTAGAGTCATATCAGTTATATTGAGTAAAATGTTAAAACAGGACTCTGTGCGTGGAGATATTCACAGCAAAAAGTAAAAGCACAGAGAGGCGCAGAAAGGCACAGAGAGGCGCAGAGAGGCGCGTGGAGACGTTCAGTAAAGCTACATAGAGGCGCGTGGAGACGCCAGGCTGAGGGGCTGCGTCTCCTCCAGAGCTCGTGTCAGTCAGCGCGCACAGCCAATGGGAAGTTGGCCTGGGTCGGACCGACTCGCCCGCGTGCTCCTCCGGTCCCCTCCTCGTGCTGTCCTCGCCGTGCACGCGCGTGGTACCCACGGTCGTGTGGAGGAGGAGGATGTTGCGCGTGAAGGGGAAATGGCTGCCGAAAACAAGCCGGAAGGTAAGAGAAATATATGGGATTAATGTAGAGTCATGAGCGCGGTGCGTTTGTCCAACAGCCCGGACTCTGCGCGGAAAAGAATCCTGCAGAGAGCAGGTGCACGGAGGCTGTTTCCACCCGAGCAGGATGCTCAAACGTGGAGCCGAACCTAGCAGCTAATATTAGCTTACGTAGCAGCTACTCTTCTCCTGTAGCCCACATTTACCGCGCGCAACGGCCGAAAACAGCCGAGAACACAGTCACACTACAGTCTGCATGTGTCTGAGCGAGGCTTTGGTCTGGACGCGCTGAGTTTGAGGAGTTTAAACAGCGCCAAGTGAATGACAACATGTCATTGGAATGGACCAACATGGACCAAACTTCTGTCCTTCTGCCGAGCGTCTAAACGCGTCTAAACGCGGCTCAAAGCGGCTCTAAGCGGCTCCAAACGTCCTAAATACGGCTCTGTCGCTGGACTTTTACATTATTTTGAGCCAAAGTGGCTCCGTCTCCGTGTCACGCGCGTTTCAACACTCCGAGTCTCTGCACATCTGTAAAATCTGATTCTGTGGAACAGAGACTTTTCCGTCGACGCGCGACATCAGAGAGAAGAGGTTGCGTTCATTCAAAGTGACGTTTTACACACACTTTTCCTCCGCACATTCTCCGGACCGGGGTGTTTGTGCTTCAGACCAAATGTAACGCCGTAAACCCGCTCCGCTCCATCACTGAAGCGACATGCCATCACATCCTGATCAGAGGCAGAAGGAGAGGAGGCAGGAGGCAGAGTAGGACAGGAGGCAGAGACAGAGGAGGGACAGAGCAGTCACAGCGAGGCTCATTCGGACAAAACACGGATAAAACCCGGACTTTTCTCGCGTTTACCTTTTGCACCGCGGCTCCTCGTTCAAACACAAACTGATCCGTGAAACAGGCTCATGTAGAAGTTCTAATAAACTGAATGAGCCGATATGTTTTAGAATCGTCTAAATGAAATAAATTGTCTCTCGCAGCGAGCAGCGGGTCTGTTTTAAAACTTGAATTATCGTTGTTACAGCTTAAAGCTGCCTCTTATTATCCTGTTTTGATCCTGTTATTATTCCTGTAAATGAAATGCTGAGGTCACTATTGTATTTAACACATTCTGCTCTGGGTTCTGTTTCTACTTTTATTCCGTCCCCACTGTCCCTGTCAAAGAGTCATTTTAAATTGTTGTTCTTTAAATTAATGAAGCAAAGGGATGAAACAGAGGGATGAAGCACACTGAGGTTTTCGTGTTTGGACTTTTGGATCAGGAACATTGTCACAAGGCACATTGGCACAAACCTTTGTCTTTTGAAGTCTTTAATGGCACACAACAGGAAACAAAATGCTGTTGCGCATTTGAGGAAAATTGATATTTAAAAAAATTAGGCTTCCAGTTTGTTTGGATGTCAGTGTGCCACGCAGCAGAACAGATTACCACACGGGGCGCTATTGAGCTAAAGACGCTGCCATAAAGTCAATGAAGGACCGTCTGTGGCTATGACCAGAATGAGACGTTTGTGACGTGATGACGAGGATGTGCCTGGAATCACTTTAATATTATTGAAGAGCAGACGAGCTGGACACTGCTCTCACCCCTTTGGTCAGGGTGTGTTTGGTCAGGAGACGAGGAAGAGGAGAGGAGGAGAAGAGAGGAGAGAAGGGAGGAGAGGAGGGAGGAGAGGAGAGAGGAGAGGAGGAGCGGAGGGGAGAGAAGAGGAAGGAGGTGAGGTGGAAGGAGAGGGGGAAGGAAACGAGGTAGGAGAGGACAGAGGAAAGGAGGAGGACAGGGGGTTTTAGGTTGTGTTATGTCACTTTGAGCCTGACTGTGGCTGATGTTCTGTGTCTTTGCCCATGGTGAATATTTAATAAACAGACTGAAGTAACAGTAGTAACAGTAGTAACAATAGTAACTGTAGTAATAGGATTTATAGTAAGTAAAAGTAAAAGTAACAGAGCATCGAATTGTTTACATAAATCCCCATATTTAGGATCATAAACTTCGGGTCTGAAAACGAGGATCTGTGGTCACATGACACAAATGAGGATCTTTGTTTAAATGCTTGGGTTTTGTCAATAATAATTATAAAAATTATGATCATAAAAACACAATAATAATCCTCTAAAACCTGTTTATGTAAAACAGCCACAGACAGACACTCCTGTCCTCCTGTACTCTCATCTTCCTCCTCTCCTCTTGTCTTCCTCCTCTTTCTCTCATCAGATCATTGAGAGTTTGTTTGCTTGTTAACACGTCAGAGGTCATGACCTCGTCTCTTCCTCCTCCCCCCTCTCCTCTTCCTCCTCTTCCTCTCCTCTTCCTCCTCAGATCAGAGTTACCTTCCTTGTTAAACTTCAGAGGTCATGACCTCGTCTCTTCCTCCTCTCTCCTCTTCCTCCTCTTCCTCTCATCTCGTACTCCTCTTCCTCCTCTCGTCCTCCTCAAAGCAGAGTTTCTTTGCTTGTTAAACTTCAGAGGTCATGACCTCATCTTTTCCTCCTCCTCTCTCCTCCTCTTCCTCCTCCTCTCTCCTTGCTCCTCCTCTCCCTCCTTCCTCCTCTTTCTCTCCTCTTCCTCCTCAGATCAGAGTTCCTTTGCTTGTTTAACTTCAGAGGTCATGACCTCGTCTGTTCTGTTTACATCCTGGACTCTGCAGACAAACTCAGCGTCAGCAGACTCATAAAGACACTGTGTCCGCAGGGACCAGGCCACTGCTAAAATCTGACTCATAATGATCTGACATTAAAGGTGCAATGCATAACTTTTCTGCTCATCATGTAGATGATACTGATGTGCATATTCCACAGTGTGGCATTAAACATATCGATCAGGCATTTATTTTATTGTTCAGAAATTACACTGAAAGACATTCATTCTTGTTTAAGCTTGGTCACCTCTCCACAGATCTGACCTGTAACGTAAAATGATGCAGTCCTGCTTGTCTCCATGGAGATATGTTTAATGCTGCACTGTGGAAACTATAGTGGCAAAGCAGCTGTTACTAAAACTCTACAGTGCACTTTAAAACATGTTGCTATGAGCTAAGTGCCACAAGAGTGTAAAGCCTTTGAATACTACTACTACTACTACTACTACTACTACTAATAATAATAATAATAATAATAATAATGATAAAAATAATAATAATTATTATATAATTATAATAATATAATATTATTATTATTATTAATACTACTACTACTAATACTACTACTACTACTATACTAATAATAATAATAATAATAATAATAATACATATAATATTATTATTATTATTATTATTATTATTATTATTATTATTATCATACACTTTATTAGTTGGTGTCCTTTCTAAAGCCCAAGGTCACCCCAGTAACAGCAGCAAAAACAGATAAAACAAAAGTGAAAATGAGAGACTTGACTCTGTGTTGTAAGTTTCATAATAATAATAAAATAATAATCCTTCATGAAACTAGCCCTGGGGTAAACACACCACTGCAGCTGTGTCATGGTTAAAAACACAGAGGAACTACAAAGACTATGATCCTTTGCTGCACAAGGCGGATGTTTAGTTTTGCTTTATAGTAACATTTAAACATGAAGAGACACTAAATGTGACACAGCTCTTAAGGGTTAGTTATAAAAACTGGGGCTGTGGGGGAGTTGTGGTAAATTTAAATGACATAATTGCGGAAAATAATCAAAAGCAGCTCAATATATTGGCCCAAAAAATATGGCAGATCTTATCGGCCATCGGATTCTAAACAATCGTTATCGGCCTCGTCCATGAACGGCCGATCTGTCGTCCCAAAGAAATACAGTGTTTTTATCTTAAATGAGTGAGGGACAGTATAGTGTGTAAGTACTAAGTGTAACTATAAATAATAATAATAATAATAATAATAATAATAATAATAATAATAATAATAATAATACGTTTGAAGTACTCTGGTGGTATAAAACTTGTGGGAACTTTTGGAGCCACAAGGAGGTGCAGATATGGTTGTGTCTGAGTCTAAACATTTCATCTTTTATTTGACCCATTATTTATTTTGGATTATAAGGACTTGTGTTGTGTGTGTCGTGTGTTGCAGCAGATGGCCTGATGTCGAGTTTTATAGTGACTGACTTAGTCAGCTTTTTACATAAAGTTCATATTTTTTTTATGCATATTTGTATGTGTGCATTGTGTGTGTGTGTGTGTGTGTGTGTGTGTGCAGTTTGACACAGTGTTTCACATTAGCCTTTTGCCCCTTTTAGCCCCTTTTAGCCTCTGCATCTCTGTTTCTCTGTTTCCTTTTGACTCAACCCAAGTACTGAAACTAGATGCTCATTTGAACATCGATAAACTGAAAAAAGTAATTAATTAAACAAATTTACATTTCCTGAACAGTTTTAAAATCTTTTGATATTTGAGCTCGTACAGGAGCAGTGGTAATCTGTAGGAGAATGCAGGAGTGTGTAGGAACATGTAGTAACGTGTAGGAGTGGGTAGTAAAGTGTAGGAGTTGTGTAGTAATGTGTAGTAACATGTAGTAATGTGTAGGAGCATGTAGTAACGTGTGAGTAATGTGTGTAGTAGTGTGTAGAAACAGTTTTCTCATGGAGGAGCGTGTAGTATTGTATAGTAATGTGTAGGAGCATGTAGAAAACATGTAGAAGCAGGTAGTAATGTGTAGGAGCATGTAGTTTCACGTAGAGGAGCACGCAGTAGGAATATACTGTAGTAACAGTTTCGTGTTTAAAATGTCATTCTGTTATTATCATCAGTGAGGTGTCAAAATTGGAACCAATTAGAGTTTGAAATTTTCATATCGCAAAACATGACTATAGTGACATAGTTAGCCCTACTTGCATTTGGCCCATACTGCCTTTGGCCCATACTGTGTTTAACTTATTCTGCATTTGACCCATACCTGCATTGGCCCATATTGCCTTTTGGCCTATACTGCCTTTTGCATGGGGGACTTTTCACAGACTTGTAGATTTGTTTCTGTTGTTCGATTTTTCTCTGCTTTTCTTTCTGCTCCTGAAGGACTGAAGAAAAGTCGTAATCCGGATCGAATGTACAGATCAGGAGTGTGTTATGCTGGCCACGGCCCACCTAAGAGTATCAGTGATGACACAGAGAGCCACAGTAAAGACCAGCTATTCACCTGCATCAACCACTGCTACTGCTACTGCTACTACTATACTGCTGCTACTACTACTACTACTGCTACTGCTACCATACTGCTACTGTTACTGCAGCTACTGCTACTGCTACTGCTACTGCTACTACTGCTACTCTATGCTACTGCTACTGCTACCACTACTGCTACTGTTACTGCAGCCTACTGCTACTACTACTGCTAACTGCTAATACTGCTACTACTACTACTACTACTATACTGCTACGACTACCTCTACTACTGCCACAGCACCACCCACCAACACCACTACTACTGCTACTGCTACAAACTGCTACTCCTACTGCTACTACTACTACTACTGCTACTGCTACTGCTACTACTACTGCTGCTGTACTGCTGCTATACTACTACTACTACTACTTACTATTACTGCGACCTACTGGTATGATATACGTACTACTGGTACTTGCGCTACATACTTACTGCTACTACTGCTATGCTGCCACTGCTACTACTGCTACTACTACTACTGCTAACTACCTGCTTTGCTGACTGCTACAACTGCTACTGTACTACTTTTTTTGCGCTATGTGCTACTGCTACGACTACTACTTTCTACTGCTTAGTACTATTGCTACTACTGCTACTGCTGCTACTACTGTTGCTTGCTTACTACTCATACTGCTGCATACTGCCCTATCTACTATCATGACATGATTCATTTTTTTTACTTCTTGATTTCATCCTATCTCTCTTCTCTCTTTCTCTCACTGTGCCCCCTGTCCCTCTTGCTCTCTCCCTATCCTCTCTCTCTGTTCTCACCCCCACGCTTTCTTCTCTCCCTCCTCCTCTCTCCCTCCCTTCTCTCCCTCTCCTTCACTCCATCCTTCTCATTCCTTCTCTCCATGCCCCCCACACTAATCTTATATGCATCTCTCTTTCTTTCCCTATCCACTATCCCCTCACTCTCCCCCTCCTTGCTGTCTCCATTCCCCCACTTCTAAATCTCTGTGTCGCCATTGTCTCTCTCTCCCATACCTCCTTCTCTCTCCACCTCTCCTGCCCTCCCTATCCTCTCCCTCTATTCTCTCTCTCCTCTCTACTATCTTTCACACACACCACACACACACACACACCACACACCACAACACACCCACACACCACACACACACACACACACACACAAACACACACCCACACACACACAACACACACCACGCACACACACACACACACACACCACGCACACACACACACACAAACAAAGACAGAAAAACACACACCTCACACACACACAAAGAGACCAGAAACACACACACAACACACACAACACACACCACACGCACACACACACGCATTGCATGCACACAGACAGAAACACACACACCTCACACACACACACGCACGCACACAGAAACACGCACACACACAGACAAAAACCACACACACAGCATCACACTATCCACCTTCTTCCTCTCGTCCTGTGTTGATTCGAAGTGTTTGCTTTACGGGGATCACGCTGTCAATAGCTCAAGTGTTGTCGTTTACCAAGAGTGATTGTTTCAGGTGGAGGGCAGGAGATCAGGACCCTGCTCAGAAGCCTCAGAGGCCAGGCTTCAGTAGAGCCTTCAATTACACTACAGCAGTGTAAAGCGTGTACCATACAGCGTGGTAAAGGGTTGTAAACAACTAAAACAGTGTTAAGTGGTTGTTTGTAACACTAAACAGGTGTAAAGCGTTTGTAAATGTAACACTACAGCAGTTGTCAAAGGGTGTAACACTACACGTGTGTAAGGGGTGTAACACTACAGCAGTGTAAAGACGTGTTGTAAACACTACAACAGTGTAACAAGGGTGTAACACTACAACCAGTGTAAAGGGTGTAACACACTACAAGCAGTGTAAGCGTGAACAATACAACAGGTAAAGGGTTTGTAACACTACAGCAGTGTAAAGGGTGTTGTAACACTACACAGTGTAAAGGGTGTAACACTACAGCAGTGTAAAGGGTTGTACACTACAGCAGTGTAAACGTGTGTAACACACTACAGCAGTGTAAAACACTTAAACTACAGCAGTGTAAAAGTGTGTTAACATACAGCAGTGTAAAAGTGTGTAACCCGACAGCTGTGTAAAAAGTGTGTGACACTACAGCTGTGTAAAAAACGTGTAAACACTACAGAAGTGTGAAGTGTGTAACATACAGCAGTGTAAAAAGTGTGTAACACTACAGCAGTGTAAACATGTGTAACACTACAGCAGTGTAAACATGTGTAACACTACAGCAGTGTTGTGTAAAACACTTAGACTACAGCAGTGTAAAAAGTGTGTAACACACAGCAGTGTAAAGAGTGTGTAACACTACAGCTGTGTAAAACGTGTAAACACGACAGCGTGTAAAAAAGTGTTTGAACACTACAGCAGTGTAAAAAGTGTAACACTACAGCAGTGTAAAAGTGTTGTACACACTACAGCAGTGTAAACATGTGTAACACTACAGCAGTGTAACCAACACTTTGTGTATCACACACAGCAGTGTAAAGGGTGTAACATTACAGCTGTGTAAAAAGTTGTGACATACAGCTGTGTAAAAACAGTGTAACACTACAGCAGTGTTAAAAGTGTGTACTACACTACAGCAGAGTGTAAAAGTGTGTAACACTCTAACAGCAGTGTAAAAGTGTGTAAACACTACAGCTGTGTAAAAAAGTGTGTAACACACAGCTGTGTGAAAAAACTGGGTGTAACACAAACATCCGTGTACAACGTTTAACACTACAAACAGTGTAAAAATGTGACACAACAGCAGGTGTAAAACATGAACATTACAGCGAGCGTGAACATGTGACACTACAGCAGTGTAAAAGGTGTAACACTACAGCTGTGTAAAGTGTGTGACACTACAGCTGTGTAAAAACGTTGTAACACACGAATACAGCAGTTTGTAAAAATGTAGAAACACTACAGCAGTGTGAAACATGTAACACTACAGCAGTTGTAAAAAACGTGTACGCTACAGCAAGCAATTTAAAACATGTGACACATGCAGTTGTTAAAATGTGTCACACCTTAACAGCCAATGTACTAAATATGTAACACCACAGCAGATATGTAAAATATGTAACACGTAGATCAGTGTAAAAGGTATTTCGTGACACAGAAAGCACAGTGTTAAAACTTACGTGTTTGTTAAACATGTGACTCTACAGCAGTGTTAAAAACATGATACACTACAGAAGTGTAAAAAGGAGGGAGGAGATCCAGATAACTCAAGTTAGACTAAACATCAGAATACGTGAGGCGGTAGAGGTACCCCACCAGTTGTATTTTTACTTTTCTACATTTATATACACACATAAAACTCATCAAAATATATGAAGCAAAGAAAAAAAAGTTAAAATAACTGCTCAATAGTTTTTGGCAAATCAAAGGGAGGCTCCTTTGAGGATGTGAATCTAAAAATATAAAAAATGTATTTAATGTGGCCATGTTTAACTTTTTAGGTAGTACCATATCTTACATATAGCTTACTCCATTATTGATCACTTCTTAGTATATGTAAAACTTTATAAGTAATATAAACAAACGTAATAAAAAATAAAAAACAACAATGAATGAGGAGGGCATGTCCTTTGAGGAGGGAAGCTGTCTATTCTTCTATAGTTTAAACTTGGCCTGAACATATCTTTTATTTCGAATGGCAGGTTTGAGTGATACCAGTTATAATCTCAGTTATTTGCTGGTCCCAGATTTTTTAAAACTATGTTTATGTTTGTGAACCAGGCTTATAGAGAAAAGCCACGTAATCTCATGTTTCAGCAGCTATCGATCCAGAGATGACTTAAAAGAATGTGTATTTCGCCCACTTCTATCTCCCATGGAGATGTTTGATTTGTCTAGATTGTTCACCTGGCATTAAGGGTGGGTTCACCACTTGTCATGATTTGCTCCTGGTTGGACTTCAGTCCTGATTTCGATGATAGACTTTGTCTGGTCCTGTTTAAGTCTTGATTTAGTCCAGTGTGTCCCGGGCCAGGCCTGGTCCAGTCCGGGTTAGTTCAGGTTTGTCCCTGGAATGTGCCACACTATGTGTATTTCATGTAGACCAGCCCATGGCGTTACAAAGTAATTGAATAAAGTTATGAGGAAGTTCCAATCAGAGAGTGTGTTAGAGTGTAGGTATGTGTAGAGTGGTGTGTAGAGGTTATAATGTGTTTATATGAGTATGTATAGGGGTGTATAGGAAGGTGTTATAGGAGTTGTGAGCAGTGTAACGTGTGTGTAATGTGTAAACTGTAGTGCCCAGTGGGTGTATGGTGTGTAAAGTGTATAGAGTATGGCAGTGTGTGTAGGGTGTATAATTGTGTGCCAGAGTGCTGTATTTGTATCAAGGTGTGTAGTGTGTATAATGTGATATAAAGCATCAGTGTGTGTAGAGTGCTCTTAAAGTGTCCTCGCTGTAGGGCAGTGTGTGCAGGTCGGTTCAAATCTCTTAAAGTGAGGTTCATATGTAGGGTGTCGTGTACATAGTGTGTGTAGAGTATTATAATGTGTTAGAGGCTATAAAGTGGTAGAGTGTACAATGTGTAGAGCTGTATAGTGTGTGTAGAATAGGGCAGTGTGTGCAGTTGTCAGTTCAAATCCGCATTAGCGAGGTTCACCTGCAGTGCGTGTAGTGTGTTATAGTGTGTATAGTGTATGTAGAGTGTTGTAATGTGTAGTGTGTGTATGAGTGGGTATATGTAGTATAGTTTGTGTAGTGTGTAGAGTTTATAGGTGGTAGGTATATAAGTGTCTTTTCCGTTTCCTTTTTATGCCATCATGTGCCAGTGTGGTTCAAACTCCCCATTTAGATGAGGTTAATCTGCCCCCGTGTGTATATTGTGTGTAGTGTGTATAGAGTATGTTGTGTATAGAGTGTGTAGAGT
>JAIEZT010000084.1:8594301-8739301 GCA_019594935.1 Periophthalmus modestus
GGTTCAACAAGCCAAAGTCACAGCAACTTGCATAGGGACTACGTCAAGCAGCGTGCCAGTGTTTTTATCCCTCTCCTCTTCACCGCTCGCCCTCCGTCAATAGATCTCATTCAGCTTTTGTTGCATTGTGGCCTCAACCAGCTCCTGACAGCAGAGAAAAGATGGCGTGTCAAGGTCAGAGCTATGCGCTAATTAGCGTTCACCAGTGAACTGCTGGTTGACTCCTGCGCCCTTCACCCGGGAGGCCTCTGGCGGTTCATATATGTGTGAGTGTATGTGTGTGTATGTATGTTTGTGTATGTGTGGTGTGTTTCTTTCTGTTACGTTTACCCCCCTCTGCTCCCTCTCTGCAAAGCCCAGCCATCTGAGTCTGCCTATACATCGTCCCTAACACGCCCTCTGCTTGACTCACATCGTCCACTGGTATGTGACGAGGCAGAGGGAAAAACAGGCCGTTATTGAGAGAGGTGGAGGTGGAGCGAGCGCTATCGTCCCTCTGGGCTTTGTGTGCTTGTTATGGAGACCTCACAGGAGATGCCCAAACACAACCAGAGGAGGCGGTGGCGTCCTCTGACAAACAGCAGGGTTCACAGAATAATGGCAGCCGCAGAGCATCCAACGGCAAAAGTTCGGTCCCAACTTGAGGGGTCATTTTAGGCTCTGTGCTTTGGAACAGCAGTTTCCTCTAGCCCTGCGTGTCTGACTGATTTTACCATGGAATCACAAGGCTAGTTTCTCACCCTTGACTTGTGTTTTCTGCTACACGAGTGGGAAAAATCCTTGTTCTAATGATGAGCACTAGAATTCAGATGTAAACTGCACACTGCTCATCGCTCGTCCTCGGCTCCGATCCCGACACTCGCTGTATTTGTGGCGATCTGTCGTTTCTGGCAAATACAAGCGCGCAGACACGTGCTCACTCAAGACTGTCTGGTTCTATATTTTCTTCTTCAGCTACTGTTCGAAAACACTTTACCAACTAGTTAGCGCTATTGATCAGTTCTGGTATTAGCATCCTTCTTGTCAATATTTTTATCCCATTTGGTTATGTCTAATCTCTCACTAATCCGCGTTTTGTTGTTTGGACATATTGGCTTGTTGCTGGAGGCGGTGAAGGAGTTATATTAACAAGTCTGTCCTCTGAGCAGGCTCCATATGGATGTCTGCGCCCTGCTCCAGTCGCTGTGGTGGTAACTCACAGACCGATGAAACACATTCATTTGACTTTATTATGTATTTATGCCGTAAGCCTAAGATTTGCTGTGATGAGATGCATCTGTTTGGGCATGGTTCAGTGGGTAGCGTTGGCACCACCCCATTCACGTCCTCTGCTCCAGCCACACCTCCTGCTCTGTCTGTCGCTCCATCCTTTGTGCTCTCTACCCTGTCATCTTTTTGTAATCTCACATTTTTACATAAGCAGATCTGTGTCTACATCATTTATGTTACATTTAAATATTTGTATTATGTAGAACAGAGCCGTACCACCTTGGCACTGCCCCGTCTTGTCTGATTTCTGAAGCTGAGTGGAACTGAGCCTGGTTAGTTTTTGGATGGGAAACCACTGGGAGTACTTTGGAGTACACGGAGGTTACTAGTGTCTGGCATATTCTGTCATTGTGTCATTAGGCAAGACCCCCACCTTGCCTCAGATGAATGTGGTGTGTGTGACTAGTGCTGGTCAGAGAGGCAGTGTAGAACAGAGTCGTCAGTCTGCCCCAGGGCAGCTGTGGCTATAAGTTGTCTATCATCAAAGTGAAGCGGTTTGAGCGTCTTGAAAGTCTCTGTGTTCATCCAGAGCATTATTACCCATTCTTCTTCTCTTCTTCTTCTTCTTCTTCTTCTTATTCTATTATTATTATTCTTATTCTTATTATTTTTTAATTATTATTATTATTATTATTATTATTATTTATTATTATTATTATTATTATTATTATTATTATTTATTATTATTATTATTATTATCATTATTATTATTAGTGTTTTATTCAACTAGGCTGATGTAAGATCTGTCATAACATTTGAACCCGACGCTAAAAGACGCTGCAGATATATGGATTATAATTTGATATATGGATTAGAATTTTTCATTGTTGGTTTTTAACAATTAAAAAAAATCTGTTCTTTTTTTCTCCTTCAGCCTCTTGTTTTAAGGGGCCGCAGGGATTCTTCTAATCTTAAACATTATTGACTGAAGGCTGTTTGAATCAAAAATAGTTTTCTAGGCACAGTTATTGTGATAACTGATGTTTTCACTGAAGTTAGAAAGCACTTCTGTCATCGTGCTCTTGAGCAACACACTTCACCTGCATTTCCTATTCAAGCCACAGTAATGAGACAGTAGCTTTGTGTATGTGTATATGTGTGTGTGTGTGTGTGTGTGTGTGTGTGCGTGTGTGTGTGTGTTTGTGTGATGAATACTTCTTTGACTTTGGCCCATTTTATAAAGAAATCCTTCTTGATGTGAATATGACAGTGGTGTTTGGGTGGCTCGTCTGCTCTTTTGCTCGTCCTCATCTGCTCCTCCTCCCCTGCTCTTCCTTATTTGCTCCTCCTCATCTGCTCCTCCTCCCCTGCTCTTCCTTATTTGCTCCTCCCCACCTGCTCCTCCTTGTCTGCTCGTCCTCAACTGCTCCTCCTCTCCTGCTTCTCCTACCCTGCTCATTCTCCTCGCTTGCTCCTCCTTGTTTGCTTGTTCTCGCCTCCCTTGCTTTTCCTCCTCCTCCTGCTCCTCTTCTGCACCTGCTCCTCTTCTGCTCCTCCTCCCCTGCTCCTCCTCGTCTCAGAGCAGAGTGCTGCCACAGACTCTATATGATGTCTGCTTCACAAGGCTCTAGATAAACTGCACTAAGGCTGGATTCAGAGCTGCAGGCCGTGTGTTTGTAAGTTATATACAGCTCAGATCTGCACACACTCTCCAGCTGCTAAATCAAATGGCAGATAATCTATGCACATTCAGATTCTGTGCCAAACCATAATATGTTGGGCATCTGCTTCATTATGCATGGACACCACCATTCTGGGTCGTCTTTCTTCCCAAAGCCCACTTCCTGTTGGTGCACACGACTTTTTGAATTTAGGGCCAACACAATGAGGACGCGATCAAAGCTCCAAGCAGAGAGAGATTCATAAAGATGGACCGGTGTTGACGGATGAGCGCGGCTCCTCCCTGCACATGGTCTATTCCTATTGTTCATGAGACTACTGAAGGAATAATTAACAAGGCTTTAAAACACAGGTTTTATGGATCACCTGCTGTCCTACAATATCATTTTTTGTGATTGCACAGCAGAATACAGCCAGATGCATCGATGCTAGCGGCTGGCACACAAATGCCTTGCAGGATCAGTAACTCTCCAATTAAAGCAATATCTCTGAGTCTTGGGCTCAGCGCGGGAGAGCAGAGCGGCGAGCTCCGCAGGACACGTCCATATACCCAGCTTCTTTATAATAGGCCCACATCCCCAGATAAAAATAAACAGCCTAATGCACTAATGTAACAAGCAGATACATTGTGCTTTATGGCGCTGAACAGGAGAATATAGGGGTAAGCCAAATGCATGGCAGCGTAATGGGAGGCATTTCTGTTCATTTAAAAGTGAGAAAAGGCAAAAGAGAACGTTTCCTCATTTTGAAGTTGCAGATTGTGCCAAGAACATTAGGCCTTATCACAGAATGGAGCCTTAAAGACCTCCTCACACACCACAGCACCTCCTCAAAATGCACAAATATATCTGTCATGTCTGGGCCTGCCAAATCACAAGTAAATATTATCATCCGACAAGCAAACAAAGCGCCGTTTGTGTGGTAGATAAAGGTGAAGCGTGCGGTGAGCTTAATGGGAGCGGACTATTAGCATTGTCACTCAGGCTGCCAGGGCTGACAGTGCCGCTCAGTCTGGAGGCCTCTCCTCCTGCTCCACCTGCTCCACCTGCTTATCAGCCAGATAAATGAACTGAGGAGACAGGAGCAGGGGCCTATCGCAGACAGGGACAGGCTCGGATCATCGCTCTGTTGACTCCAGTTAATAGTGTGGGGCCACCGTGGATGTTACACTTCTGACTGACGCACCAGGCAGAAGCGTAAACATTTCATAATTAAAGACGGAAACATCAGAGGTGACGACAGTATGTACAGGGTTCTACCTGTCAGTACAGGGTTCTACTGCACCTGTCAGTGCTCCCTGTCATCCTTTGCCTTTTTATTGGCACCTCTCTGTCCCTATCAGCCTCTTTAATTCCAGATACTGTTGTGTTATTTTAGTCTGATTAAACTTTCAGAGTTGAAAGCCGAGTGGACGGAGTGGACTTATAGGAGGCGCGTTGCCGTGTGGGTCTCTCTGCTTAATTAAACACTCATTAGAGAGTTCACTGTTATACCTCACAGTTTATAGTGACATTCCCCAAAATGTAACACAATTAGGCCTTGGCAAAATGTAAGCTGGATGAATGGAGGCCGGAGCTACAAGTGCATACAGTCTGTGGCCTTGTTGGCGGCTCATAAAAGAAATGATTTTGGGGAAAGTGTGTGACACTGGCTGGCGCCCAGAGCACGCCACTGGAACAAGGAGATTAGAGGCGCAGCTAAAACCCAACAGTAATGGAATTGGGGAGATCCTGACGCACATTACACAAGACCAGGAGACAAGAGAAAGCTTTCGCTGGATGAGGGAGACTAGAGGGTAGAGAGAGGTGAGCCTCGCTCTGTTAGTGCCACTCAGCACTGCCGAAGCCACTGCTGAAGCCACTGCTGTGTTAACACTTTGAGCTCCTCATGGGACAGACCCAACGGTCACCCACCTCTGTTTGGCTGAGGAGGCAAAAAATGCTCCCCCTGTGTCTGTTTTATATTTGTGCTTAGACAAGGAAATACTCTGAACATTTAACACAGCCTAATGATGAGTGAGAAGCTAGAGCAGGGATCAAGACCTCTGTGTGATATTTTTATTATTCCCATTATCTTGTTGTTTACAGCAGCACAAAGGTTTGCATCTGTATCAGAATGCATCCAAACACTGAAAGTCAAAGTAGTGACAAATGCTTTGATTGGAGATAGAACAGGAAACTCATCTTTGGCTCCGAACAACACATAATATAAGACCAGCGATAAGTGCAGCGGAATGAAACGGAGGGGAAATGAGGAACAAAAATAACAGAGATTGAATCAGAATGTGAAAATCTGCTGGGTTTTGGCAGTTCCTTTGGTTGCATTAAGGCCTTAACTGATTCAACTGCATCTCTGTTAATTGGCTGGAGAAATCAAATTAAAACACTGTATTCCTTCTGCCTGAGATAGAGCAAGACGAGAAAAAAACTCTGAATCGATACAAAGAAATTGAAGCTGATAAAAGGCCAGAAAGCGATCATTTGGTCAGTAAATGGTGCTATCAAGTCACTGACCTACTAATTTGCAGCTCCCAACAGCGGCCCAGCGGAGCGCGGTGGGCCGGTCCGCATTAGGAAAGTTCCTGCGGCCTCTTTGTAAAGTTTTCTGACAGTGTAGAAGTGTGTGGATATGGAGGAGGTGAGTGAGCTGAGGGTTGTGGGGAGGCTGTGGTGCAGGCAGTAAGTCCATCCATTCAACAGGGAAAAGATCAAAGCGCGTACTTTTAAAAGGCTCCTGCAGTCGGCCCAGTCGGCTCTGTGTTTGGGAGGCATCCAGGTATCTGCGCTCACTATTGATGTGGAGGCACACTTCCCTATCCGCGTTTCCTCTTGTCCTGGTGAAGCTAAACGGGCCGCGCTTCAAAAACACTGCTTTATCAAAGACACCACTTAAACTGCCTCTCCTTCTCTCTGTGCTGCTGCTCTGTTCTTCTGATAAATATTGTGTGTCTCTGTGGCTGAGCGCTCGGAGCCGCGAGAGAACGACTGGTTAGAAGTGTAATCCCAGAGAGAGGTGGAACAACGAAAGATGCTGGTTAGCATTTCTTCGGAGATGCAGAGCAGAATGTGTGTGCTCGTCCCCAAAGCTTCTGAGTCTGACCCACTGCGGCTAATGAGACAGTGAAACGCTCTTTCAAGCTGCTCTGCAAATGACTTTGGCTAACCACGCTACCTGCTCTGTCTGCCCTGTCTGCTCTGTCTGCTCCGTCTGCTCTGTCTGAGAAACAAGCGGCTGAATCAGCACGAGTCTTTGAGGGATAACCTTTAGTAAATATGACTCTCTATTATAACAGGGGTTTTTGACTTAGACTTTGCCACAGGGCTGCAGATCGTAGAGTCACTCGTGTCTGTTCAGGAAACCCCACTGAAAAGCAGAGAAAACATGGACTAAAATAAATATTTGTGATAGACCTTTAAATTTCTACTTTCACAACGTCCTATTTGTTACACACAAGCCAATGAACCTCTGACACTTATTTATAAAACTGCCATTACCCACGATGCACCTGCCCACTTTGTGCGAATCTATAGCCCTGTTAAAAGGCTCCACTCAGCGATTAGTAACTGTTTCATACACTGAAGATCGCAGCCATGTCAAAAGAACCCAAAAGTAGAGTAGGGTAAAGAGGCTGGCAGAGATTATAACAGTGGATATAATAGGGCTGGTTTCCACTCTAATTGTGACACCAAGCCAAAGCTTTGCAATTACAGTGCAACACACAGCTCCCAGAGTCCACGGCGCAGTGGGGGGGATCAGAACGACTCAACGACTTTAAGCTAAAGTATCAGATCATATCATAATTAATTAGGCGGTGTATGAAAACACGTTTGTGCTGTGTCCTCTTCTCCTACATGGAATTTAGATCAATACTTACCCACTGTCCTTGCTCCTTCTCGTTCTGTCACCAAATCTCACACTAATTGGCCACACCAGCTGAGAAACCCAGAAGAGACTTTATCGAGTCAGGCTATGACTGTGCGTCGTCTGGGGGGGACTCTGGCTTCACCTACAGGGGCTACCTTTGAAACTACAAGCCCCTGCGCATTGACACAGACGTATGTGAGTGCAGCAGCTCCAGTTTGAAATGGGACAGCAGAGTGGATCAGGCGTCGTAAGCACTCATTTGGTCATGCATTTAGGCTGGGATAATTATGCTATATTTTCAACTATTCAAGAATACATTTTTCCTGCAGAAGCTGATTAGCTGCACAGCTGTGTGTTTTCTGTGCTGTCTCACTGATCGTGTTTATTTGCATGTGTTCATTTGGCTGTGGACTCGGGCTGCTGTTCTTGGTGTATTGATTGACTGGAGTGAGAGGCTCAGGAGTGCCCCGGTTTGATCTGTTTAACATCCTTTCTTTAGTTCTCCTCTGTGGCTTTAACCCTGAGCACAGCACAAGGTCTCTTTTGACAAGAGCCTGATCAAGTCAAATGTTGAGCAGTGTAGCTGTGGGACCCCGAGAAGCCAGAAGGAGCCAGAGGGAGCGCAAAACACAACAGACAGGACTGCACCGGAAAACAACAATACACTGATCACAGACAGACCTGTGATGATAGCACAGCATGAAGTGAAATATTTAGTTTAAAAATATGTCTCAAAAAATAATATTTAAACTACTTTGTTACTGTGTTTCAGACAACATCACCACATTCTATTGGCCAATCATATTTAGCACAGATGGAGCAGCTAAAATGCATCTTCAGACTCAGGGTTGTGTTGTAACAGTAAGTTCTTGGGTCAAGTTACTAATAGAAATGATCAGGTTCAACATTTGTGAATTTAGACAAAAAACACAAATAAATAAATAAAAAGCACTGTGTAATCAATAGGGAAATGTGCCTCTTGCTCCTGATCTGGAGCGTGACATTATCATATTATAGAGTTTGAAACCCCTGAAACCACAGATAAAATAACTCCAAAGCAGTATTACTTTTGTTGTCTTTTTTAAAATGAACCAGATCTAGATTTAAAAAATACTAAGTGCAAAGAGAAGGTACATGAGAAGTCCAGAGCAAGAGGAAGGATCAGGGGTGAAAATAGACAGCCTCAAATACAGGTCAATATGATTACGCAAATATAATGCATACATCAAAATACCAGCACAGCTTCATGTTATGTCATATCTGTGCACATACTCTCACTCGCTCTCATACATTCTCACACACTCTCACACACTCTGATACACTCTCACACACTCTCACACACTCTGATACACTCTCACACACTCTCATACACTCTGATACACTCTCACACACTCTCATACACTCTCCCACACGCTCATACACTCTCACACATTCTCACACACTCTCACACACTCTCTTTCACACTCTGATACACTCTCACACATGCTCTCTCCTCACACACTCTCACACACACTTTCACACACACTCTCATACACTCTGACACACTCTCATACACTCTGATACACTCTCCCACACTCTCATACACTCTCACACACTCTTATACACTCTCACACACTCTCATACACTCTCACACATGCTCTCACACCCTTATACACTCTCACACACTCTCACATTGCCATACCCTCTCACACACTCTCATACACTCTCACACACTCTCACACACTCTCATACACTCTCACACACTCTCACACACTTTCATACACTTTCATACACTCTCATACACTCACACACTCTCACACACTCTCACACATTCTCACACAAATACACTTTCACACACTCTCACACATTCTCACACACTCTCACACACTCTTAGACATTCACACACTCTCACACACTCTCATACACTCTCATGCAGTCTTACACAAATGCACTTTCACACACTCTCATACACATTCTCATACACACTCACACACTCTCATACACTTTATCTCTCTGGAGCTGACAGGTGTGATCTGGGTGTGTTTTGGAGCAGGCTTTTTGAGGTAAACGAGGAGATCAAAAGCTGTGGCGTAAGCTAGCATCCCTCTCGCTGTGATGTAAAGCCTCTGTTCTTCAGATGTGGGTACCTCCTCGTCTTCAGTTTTAGTGCCGTATCTCTGAGTGAATTTAAATGATAATCTGTATAGAAGCAGGATTCACTCTGAGAACACATTCCACACAGTATTGACCACTGAGTGACCACTCAATGACCACTTTTCACACAAACAACCCTCTGTTTGCACACCCGTCTTTTTGATTAGCTGTAGCACTTACACTTTTAATAGTGAGAAGAAAATGGCCGCTCGTGCTAAGTGTTTTTAAGGCCAGGCTGAAGTGCTGTGAAAAGCCCTGCTCTCCCCAAAGGGACACGCCCACGAACCACGAACAAGGGCAAAAGCAGAGACTCAGCGCTTGCTTTGACGGTCAGGGAAGTGGACGCGTGCCGGACAGAAATTGAATCTGGTCCCAAGTTTGAAGTGGGAAAGGCAGAGTGACAGAATAGTAGATAATAGGTTTGCTGTAACGTTCCGCCTGAATGTATGTCCACACTTGGGCTTTTCTGGAACGCCGCACGGGATTCTGACGTTCCCGTGACAGGCCGCTTCCTGATTTTGTTCCTTTTGTTCCAAGCTGCATAACTTCAGCCTGTTTCAGTCCAGTGCTCCACGGAGTGCTGTGCTGGCTGTGAGAAAAGGCGGATTTGTTATTGATAAAGTTATGTTCAAATAGTTGTGAAAATGAAACAAAGGCTTTGGCCCAATAGAAGTCTGTGTTTTGTTGTGTTGTCATACTTCAAAATCCATCTTCAAAATTATTTACGAAGAAGTGAACAGAATAGCCAAACTTTGTTCTCAAAACTAAAAGTCAAAACAACCCTAAAGATGATCTTTATGGCAAATCTAAAATGTATTATAACAACAGACTATATAAAGAAATGGACAAAGTGAGTCCGACGTCACCCACAGCGTTCAGGTTCAAATGAAGCCCATCGAGGCTAACAGTTATAGGGGCTAATGTGGAGCTGATTCCATATTTAGAATTCTGACCATGAGTATCATAGCAACCATAGAGCCAGTCAGGAGCGAGGCTGTTGAAGGTACACCCCTTCCTGTCCGCACCGCTGGTTTAGAAGGGAGTGGACGCTTAGCAACGCTGTCAATCAAACCTGTTGCTAACGCTAGCGGGAGCGACATCAGGGAAAGAAAGCGCCTGATTTGTCTGTTGTTAATGTTGTAATGTGGTTAATCTTGATTTACAGAGACAATAGTGGAATAAAAACCGTAGGATCATGTACAGCAGGTTAATACACACATTTTAAGACCAAAATGACGAGTCTAACAGCAGCAGTTACAGAGAGAGAGGACATAGTTTTTACACAGAAAGTGAATTGAAGCCAGAAGCATGCCCATGATCACTTACTATTTGGAATGAGCTGACTAGCGCATTACATAGGTCCATTTATAAATGCAGTCTATGATTATAACACACACAGAGATTTAATGTCACCTGAAAATGATTTATAAATGTATTTATTGCCAAAACTGACAACAATCTGGACCAATAATGAGTTACATCATAAGTAAGAATTATACACAAAACAAACAAATGTTCAGATGTTTTCTCATAAAGTACATCTTTTAAAACATAATATTGAATCCCCCTAATTTAACTAAAATATAAAGCAGTGGATTCAATTATAATCATTATTTGTTCTTATTAATTTTAGTCTGGTTAATTCGTCTGGCCAATGGCGTTCCCTCATCATCCAACAGGAACAAAAGGTTCAGGAAAAGATATTTAATTAAGTGTATTATTATATTAACATTTGTAATCCAGTCACAAAGGTGTGATCCAGTGACGAGGTTCAGGTTTAATTAAAAAATATCGTATTCACAGATATACTCTCAAATCAAACACAGATATAGGTCACTTATGAGATCTGTGTGATGGAAGTGGAGGGACCTCGTTTGTCCCTCTTGTTCATGCAGGAAGTTGCGCGTCGCTTTGTCATTGGACTCGGCTCCAAAAGTTCCAGCGGACTTCAGCTTCTTGATCATCTCATCAGTTGCTCAGTCACTCTATCACTCTTTAGTTAGTGACCTTGAAGGTATCCCTCGTCTGTTTGTTGAGACACACAACTCTCTCTCTCTCTCTCTCTCTTCCTTACGCCTCCTTCCCTCCCTGCCTGCTTCCCTCCCTCTGTTTTCATTACCCAGCTCACTCGGCTTGCCCGGGGACAGTCGAGTTCGCTGCTCACGTTACAGGCCTATTGACTCGGCAAGAACCAGAAAATACCATGGACACGATTGGCCATGCATGAA
This sequence comes from Periophthalmus modestus, assembly GCA_019594935.1. Classification (NCBI taxonomy): domain Eukaryota; kingdom Metazoa; phylum Chordata; class Actinopteri; order Gobiiformes; family Gobiidae; genus Periophthalmus; species Periophthalmus modestus. The sequence continues at coordinate 8,605,416 of JAIEZT010000084.1, forward strand.
CCTCCAGATACCACTTTTATCTGCACCTTGTTTCAGCGTTGACAGCGGCAGATACATTTTTTTTTTTTTTTTTCAATCAGCGCACTTCAGGCATGTCTTGGATCAGATACACAGACAAGGCTAATTAAGATTGGAAAACACTGGCAGAGTCGTCGGCGCGGCTGGTGTACGACGGAGACTTGACACTCTTAGACAATGCCTCCCACTCACATTCACACACTTCAGGACTATTGTTGTCACTGCTTTAAACAGGAGTCATGCTGCTAAGGGTTATACAGAGAAACGCAACAAATGACTAACTAAACGACTTTGACGAAGTGACTAATTTGAGTTAATCCCCATTTTGTGTGGCTCAGCTCTGCGCCTGACTTTTAATAAACCTAAAGCTAATAATAAATGATAAACGGAGTGTTCCAAAGAGGCACATAGGGGACTGTCATGTGCCGTGATGAAGCGATTGGCACAAAGTAAAAGGCCCGCGAGGTATTTAGGGGTTTATCACTCTCCTCCCCCATTAATTAACTAAACTGTCCTGGAACTCACTGTCTACTCACTTTTGTCCTCTGAGCTCTGATCTGATGCAGAGGTGACGGGCCCACTGCAGAACCAGAACCAACTCTGAACTAGGGCCCACTGCAGAACCAGAAGTATCTTTGAACTAGGGCCCACTGCAGAACCAGAAGTATCTTTGAACTAGGGCCCACTGCAGAACCAGAAGTATCTTTGAACTAGGGCCCACTGTAGAACCAGAAGTATCTTTGAACTAGGGCCCACTGCAGAACCAGAACTATCTTTGAACTAGGGCCCACTGTAGAACCAGAACTATCTTTGAACTAGGGCCCACTGCAGAGCCAGAACTATCTTTGAACTAGGGCCCACTGCAGAACCAGAAGTATCGTTAAACTAGGGCCCACTGCAGAACCAGAACTAACTTTAAACCAGGGCCCACTGCAGAACCAGAACCAACTTTAAACTCAGGACTCAGTGATTTGGAAAAAAAATAACTTAATTTCTAACGAGCTTTGTGATTAGGACAAGATTTATGTTTTAGGATCCTCTTCAAAGTTCACATTCAGAGGAATCGACAATAGACTGAAATATGAACTGACAAACTAATACAAGAATCTCATTTCAGAGTGTGTTTGTACAGGTCCAAACTGCAGGGTTTTACACAAGATAAGACATGAGATTCTGTTGTTTGGAAAAAAATGATGATTCTTCAAAAATGATGTGCTAATTCATTTAAACAGTGATTCTGATTCTCTTGTGATTGATCTGCAGCTCACCAAAGTAGATCCATTTGAACTCGTGTTTAATGCACAGCCGTGTTTTGACCTCATGGTGTTGGAAGAATTTGGGAGGTTGTTGTGGAGCACATCGTCCAGAATGGAGCAGTGATCCACCTGATGCAATCAGTTAAATGACAGACAGGCTCAGAGCACAGCTGCACGGAGAGTCTAAGCCAATTGTGTGACAATCAGAGGCTGCTATTTCAGGTCTCCCTCCCCCTGTAGAGATTTCACTGAATCAGTCGGCCCTCAGGCGTCGTAATTATGCAAAAAGGCTCAGCAGAGAAAAGTTGTTTGTTTCACTATTGTTTTGACTTTGTTTCTTATCACTTAATCATCTGAGGAAGGCGTTTGTGGTTTTATGAATCGAGGTGTGAACTCCTCCACTATAAACATTAGAAATAGATGCTATCTGAAAGTGAAATTAGAAATATATCCATTCTACCTGTAAGTGCAGGCATGCAAATGACTCAATTTTGCAATTCAAATGGACCTGGCATAAAAAGGCTGCAGAGGAACCCTTTATATTTCAGGGTTTATCATGTGGAAATGTGTTTGCGGAAATGGGTCTATGGAAAAGTGTCTGTGGAAATGTGTCTGCAGAAAAGTGTCTGGAAATCTGTCCGTGGAATTGTGTCTGCTGCGTGAACTCTGCGGATTCAGACATGTGAACTATGATGACACACGTGTGTCTATGTGAACTATGAGGACACAGACACCTGATTACACTCGGACACTCAGAGGACAGAGGGGTTAACAGATCAGAATCCTCAAGTGGAATTTGATGTGTAACTGTTAGATTATAGATGTGTTCACCTAGTTTATGGTTAATATCTCTGTAGTGACTGGAGCTATCCACATGGAACAAAAAGTGGCAGATTTTCTTGCAGCATAAATGCACAGAAGTGAAATTATTTTTTCACAATACCTTCAGAATGCAAGATTTGTCAGTTGGAAGATACTAAGACAGGGGTGGGCAAACTACGGCCCAGGGGCCACATAAGCTTTATTAATCTGGCCTGCCGAACGTGACAAAATTATATTAAAATAGGTAAGGGTAAACTTTGTTCAAAGTTTTTCTGCTGTGTTTATTTAACTCAAAATAAACACAGCAGAAAAAAATATACAATTTAACTAATACATTTGGAAAATAATTTGTACAATGAGCCTTGCATATTCATACTTTTCTACATGTTACAGGCCAAATCTCTAATGTAATATATACATGTATGTATCCTGGCCCGGCCCCTCTGTCAGATTTTAGATCCCACTGTGGCCCGTTTGTCAAAAGGTTTGCCCACCCCTGTACTAAGATATAAGTTTAATATGGCGAGTTTGTGGAGCCAGACCCAAACAAATAATAACTTTTGACATTTTTGGGTCATCGGTTTGGACTTCTCCTGAGAGTCACACTGTCCCACCTATTCAAGGGGTTCAGCTTTCTGTTATGCAGCATTTTGAGAACTTTTTCCCATTCAAAATATATAATATTTTGTTTTAAATTTGTAATCGCTATGGCAGCAGTCGTAATCATGAATAATTCTGAAATCCACGGACCCTTCACAGACTAGTGAAGTGAAGAGAGAGGGTGCTGTGGAGCTGACACACATGTGACCGCCTCTCGCCTGCAGTGAAAGGCCAAGTCAGAACGATTAGAGATAGTGAAAGGTCTTTAATATAATGTTGGACTTTTATAAACAGGCTTCATCAGGGGAGAACTTATTCAAACTCATTAAGTAGAATTAACATTTGTCTGTGGCCTTAGGAGACGTGGTTTGACTGTTGTAAGTAACATAAATCCACGTGGAGCTGCCACTACAGCCGCTTTTCACACTCACCAAGGTGGAAGACTTATGTGTTAATCCTGAAGCCCCTCGTAAGCCCCCATAATAAAGCACGCTCTCAATCAAGGCCGGCCCCTCCCGGCTCTCCGACCGGCGGCTTAGGCCCGTGCAATCACCGGGAGCAGAGCCGTGCGAAAGCTAATGAGACGCACCTGCATTCAGACGCCGATCCCAGGGGAGCGGGGACGACTGTATCTGGGCACAATGGAAGTCTGAAAAGGCCAAAGCTCCGAATCTGACCAGGGACTCATCTGCTGACCGCTGAACGCTTCATCGAATACAGAGCACTGACCAAATACACAGCACCGAGGAGGGAAGGAGAGTGACGAGTGAGAGCCACAGCAGAAGAGCCACACCAGAGGAGAGTCACGCTAGAGGAGAGCCACAGCAGAAGAGAGTGACAGCAGAGGAGAGCCACAGCAGGGGAGCCACAGTAGAGAGCCACAGCAGAGGAGCCATAGCAGAGGAGAGCCATAGCAGAGAGAACCACAGCAGAGGAGAGCTCCGCATCAGAGGAGAGCCACAGTAGAGGAGAGAGCCACAGCAGAGGAGAGCCACATCAGAGGAGAGCCACAGCAGAGGAGAGAGCCACAGCAGAGGAAAGAGCATCAGAGGAGAGCCACAGCAGAGGAGAGAGCCGCATCAGAGGAGAGAGCCACATCAGAGGAGAGAGCCGCATCAGAGAAGAGACCACAGGAGAGAGCCACAGCAGAGGAGAGGAGAGCCACAGAAGAGGAGACACAGCAGAGGAGAGAGCCACATCAGAGGAGAGCCACAGCAGAGGAGAGCCACAGTAGAGGAGAGCCACAGCAGAGGAGAGCCACAGCAGAGGAGAGCCACAGTAGAGGAGAGCCTCAGCAAAGGAGCCACATCAGAACATCCCTGTTAATGGCAGAGCAGCAGTTACAAAGTGATGAGGCAAAGTGATGTGTGAACTAGCACTGAGTTTGTGAAAATTAATCTTTGATTTTTCTGATAATTATTGTGACTAAATTTGCAAATTATGTTTAAAATCAGGATTTGATTCACAGTTTACATTTTTAACAAAAGCAGTAATATTTCAGAAGGATGAAATATGAACCTCTGAACAAACACAAAAATTCAGAGCATTTCACAATTTTAAAGTTTTACACTTCAGGGTAAACCTTTTTTTGCTAAATCGACAGGAGGTTTGCAATGGACAAATTATGCTTTTTATTTTTTGTGATTTGTGCATCTGTTTTAATATTTGTATGATTTCCAATTTAGACTTAGGCCAAATGAGGAGGAGATGGAAGAACAGGAGAAGTGCATCTCCTGTGAATATGGGTCTTTGTTTTTCTTTTATCAAACAAAAGCATACGATGCATATTTATAATTCACTTTACAACATTAGTAATTGTACTATCTTCTCTATGCTGTCGTTCTTTAACTTGATAAAGAGGTGTTTCTGCCTTTTGAACATCGTGTTAGCAGTAAATTTAATAATTACATATATTTTGTTTATAATAAAATGACCTGTTCAACAGCGACTGCAGTTTTAAGTGTTTCTAAAAGGTGAACACAACCCATTAGCACAGATCACCTGAAGGCCAGAGGTATTAGTTTCACTTGTACAGTCCAGGGCCTGGCTAACGGGACCCCACTTTATGTTGGCCATAATTGCTCTGGCTCCAATTATATTCTCAACACAGGGACAAATCTAGTCTGATTGAGGGTCTGGCTAAAAGAGCAGCTAAAACAGCCGCAGTCGTGAGGTGTTTTCTCCTTCCTGGTCAGAGAGAGGAGCCGTGGTCTAAGTGTTTGTTATTCAGGTTTAATTATGTCCACGGGGCCTGGGAGTGGAGGCCAGTCTACACCGCGCCTCTTTAGCTGCAGCCGCTGTGGACTAGCTTGATGTCTTCCTCTTCTTTTCTCAGCACCGAATGAGCAATTAAAGGTCATATCAATTATACCATGTTGTGGTCTCAGGACTCATTTCCAAACAGCTTGGTCCTGTAACGCTGTCAGGGAGGAAGAAGAGCACCAGCGTAAGGCTCAGGCGGATTCACTTAAACCATCTCCCTCTGAAAACCCTTTCAGTAAATATAAGGATTTCTATGAGTGTTGTATTGGACCTCCTGTACGACTGATATTGGTGTTTTATCAGGCTTATAAAGTGCACTACCCAATTTTTCTGATGAAAGTATGTCACCTGCTTGTCTCCACGGAAATGTTATAATAATAATAATAATAATAATAATAATAATACATAATACTTGTATAGTGCTTTAATAACACTAATAATACAAATAACACTTGTATAGTGCTCATTTTGTGACACTCAAGAAGCAAAACCCAATGAAAGGTCACAGATATTTGAAGGTCATTTTGAGGTCCAGAGGGTTCCAGAGCAAATCAGAGAGGTCCAGTGGGTTCCAGAGAGGTCCTGAGGGTTCTAGAGAGGTGCAGAAGGTTCCAGAGAGGTTCAGAAGGTTCCAGAGAGGTCCTGAGGGTTCTAGATATGTCCAGAATGTTCCAGAGAGGTCCAGAGGGTTCCAGAGAGGTCCAGAAGGTTCCAGAGAGGTCCAGAAGATTCCAGAGAGGTCCAGAGGGTTCTAGACATGTCCAGAGGGTTCCAGAGAGGTCCAAAAGTTTCCAGGTGTCATTCCAGCAATGTTATTGCTTTGCCTGGAATGATAATCAGTAATGATCTGTAGTGGGGCATTACAGTTGAATATCTCCATGGAGATTTTATTTTGAGCAATAAAATAATGTGATAATGAATTGAATGAATACAAGATCGATATGTTTAGTGCCAAATGTTCAAACATTCCAGGCAAATAACATCTCCATGGAGACAAGCAGAAAAGCATCTTTAAATCTCAGAAACATACAAAAACCCAATGACGGCCAAATCACGTTTCAATGAGATGTTTTAACATTTTTATTAGTATCTTTCTCTGAGTTTAGACTTTATATCTTTTATTTCCCTTTTTGTATAACTGTGTGTATGCTTTTATAAACTTGTGCAATGTCAGTTACAAATGGTATAAAAAGATTTTAGATCAACACAATGACATTTTAAATCTCCTCTTCCTCAGTGATTCTTTCTCAGTGACTCTTCCTCGTCTCCTCTTCCTCGTTTGGATTCTTCATGTTCGTTTTGCTCTTCGTTGCTGTGGTCTCTCCTTAAACCTTCGTATTGTCGCGCAGGTCTGCAGCTGTATTCTGTGTGTACGTTTGCCTCGCCTCAAAGTGCTTCCTCCTCCGATTATTCCGTTTGTGGATGTGTTTTGTCAGAGAAAAATAAATTCTAAAATTGGGAGTGTGTTATTTACATCTCACTGGCTTGGAGAGCAAATAATCATTCCGAGGACGCCTGGTGAGAGACGAGTCGCTGTCGTCACCGATGATCCATGAATCCTAATGAAGACTCATGCACAAAGACATAAATGCAAAAGGTGATGCGTGCCGTTACCATGGCGAGCCCCCGCGATCGTGTACTCTGAGATTATAGCTGTTTGTTTGGCGGTCCGACTCCTAACGCGGCTGCCCTGTGTGTGTGCGGAGATGGGGATTCCTGCAGTATGATTAGATGACTTTTAATTCATTCATTTATTCATGAGATTCAATGGGTCTTGTATCTTGGCGGAGACGGCACACCAAACGCCCTTGCTCATTTCATCATCAAGCTTTGTGTTATTTGTAAAGAAGAAATAAATTGTACCTATCTCTTATAAATAAGAAAAGGAGGAAAGAGCAAAGAAAGCGATAGAACAGGTAGACGAGTGGCTCTGCATCAGTAGCCCGCATTAATGGACTGACACAGTTTCAGTTTGTTTTTGTTGATGGCACGCTGCATGTTCTAATGGCAGGTGTTGTTGCTTCTCTGGCTCTATTTTACACTGGCTGCGAAAACACGGCGCTGCTGTATTTTAAATATTACACTAGATTGGGCCAAGTGAAGGTCTCGTGTAGCGATAAGGAGTCTATACGATGGGGAGTGTGAAATGAATAAATCAAAGGTTATTTTAACATATAGAGGAGGAGGCGCTGGATGTCTGTGCATTCTTATATCGGCTTGGTTCCACAGGGTATAACGGTGTCATAAGCTATTTTCCCATAATTCTCATAATCTGACAAAACCTGGTTTGACTAGTTACACAAGACTAGGCCTTATGGAGATAGCATTAAGCTAACGAGGCTCTGGTCTCTAAGACGGTTTTTGTTCGCGTCATCAAAACTGACTCTACTCACCTTGACTAAATGAGGATTATTAAAAGTACATCTGGAAAGTAAGAGGCGAATTCTTTTAGCTCTTTTCAAAGTTAAATTCTGTTAATATTAATGAGACGACTGAGCTGCTCTGAGTCTCACAGAGAATCGCTGTCACATTCAGCCACGTCTTCTCATGTCTCATAGTGAAAAGTAAAGACAAGATGCTGTTTTTAATGTTCATTCATCAAACTGTGTCCAACGAGTAAATAATACTGATTTTATTTTTATTTTTGATAAGTAACTCCTGCAAATATTTTCAAACTCTGATCTACAATCTGATCTTTATTTACAGGGATGTCAGAGTATCTTATTAAAGCCGCACTATGGAACATTTCTAGTGGCAAGTTCAGCTGCTGTCAACGTGGAAATGCTTTTAAGAAATTCAATTTAGAAATGCCTTAAACTTCTAGATAAGCAGGTGGCGCCACCAGTTAAAGGTCAGATCTGTGGAGAGGCGAACCGCAACAAAAGCCCCTGTAACTGAATACATGCAAAATGAATGAGTTTAACCCCATACTCTTGAATACTGCACACAAAGAAATAACCCTGCCCAGAAAAGTTCCATGATGTGCCTTTAGAGAAGGAGAAAACAGATAAAAGTATTTTGCAGAGTTGGAGCTCATCTTCCCTCTTAAATGTAAATCATCCCCATCTCTCCTTGTAATTTATACTATGTCATGAAATCGGGCGCTCGCATAAATTGAGTGAGTGCAGATGCTGACTCACTCCGCGTCCTTGGACTCGTTCACCAAGGTCAAGTCCCATCAGGCTCCAGATCTGTGCCTTTTGTTTGTACATCTGTGTGGATCCTTCTGTGCACTTGTTCTTAATAAGACACACAGACACTCATTTAACAAAAGCCCCTCTCATTATCTCCAACACATGTCTCTGCAGCGGAGCATTAGAACAGCCGCACACAGCATTAGAACAGTCGCACACGCCAAAAGAACAGCCGCACACAGCATTAGAACAGTCGCGCACACACCAAAAGAACAGTCGCACACAGCATTAGACAGCCGCACACACCATACGAACAGCCGCACACACCATAAGAACAGCCGCACACAGCATTAGAACAGTCGCGCACACACCAAAAGAACAGTCGCACACAGCATTAGACAGCCGCACACAGCATTAGAACAGCCACACACACCATTAGAACAGCCACACACACCATAAGAACAGCCACAAACACCATAAGAACAGCCGCACACACCATAAGAACAGCTGCACACACTATAAGAACAGTCGCACACACCATTAGAACAGCCGCGCACCATAAGAATGGCCACACGCATCATAAGAACAGGCGCAAACACCATAAGAACAGCCACACACATCATTAGAACCGCTGTACACACCATTAGAACAGCCTCACACACTATTAGAACAGCCGCACACACCATTAGAACAGCCTCACACACTATTAGAACAGCCTCACACACTATTAGAACAGCCACACACCATTAGAACAGCCGCACACACCATTACAACATCCGCACACACCAGGCCAGAGACATGAGCCTCTTCTAAACAGATCTATTCATTTGTGTTTGCTGTTGCTAAGTACTTGATTTAACCTGTGAAACCTGAGAATGAGTTTTAATAGTCTGACTGTAAAATTTGATGTGCTTATAACTTATGCTTTCAATGTCACATCCGGGACAGATAAAGCTAATGAAATGCTTTCTTCTTCTTCTGTTTTTCATGTCTTGTCCTCGCTGGCTGCCATAAAAAGGTAAGAAAATGATTTTGTGTTTTGTTATGGCGTCGTTCACAGCCGAACACTCCTTGCGTGTAAAGATAGTATTCGTTTCATGTCAAGCTGTTCCTTTTTTCTCTTGTTGACCAGTCGCTCTTGATATTTGAGTACTAGCGGGGGTCTCCTGCTGTCCAAACACCCCCTCCCCCACCCCTCCCTTATCCTCCGAGCACTGCTGTGGAGAGGAAAGGCCAAGAGAGCAGCACTCAGGCGAAACAATAGCACCGCGCGGAGATGTCAGCACGGCGCTAGCTGTAAGGTGGATGATGATACGAGCCCGCTGGTGGTGTAGCCTCCTCGCGCCGCTGAATGCTAACACGTGGCCTCCTGCTGGTTAGGCATTGACCCGCTGTGTGGTCAGGACCCTGGTGGTATTGGTGGTGGGAAAGGGTGGGTGGGATTTAATGAGCCCAATCTGCACCGCTGGGTCGTTGTCTGTCGGAGCGGCCCTACATGCTACGTGTGTGTGTACTGTGCATGTTTACTATGACATGTGGGGACACAAACCTGTTTCCACATGGACTCTGAGAATTTGAAGGACTTGATGAATATGAATATTTGAATTATTTATTTATTATTTATTTATATATATTTTTTTAAAAACACTTCACTGTCAAAAGTGAACCTGTTGCTCCAGTTTTTGTGCCAGAATGAGCACCAGCATTAGAACAGAACGTAACATTTTTAATGGTTTAACTTCACATTTGTGGTGATTGGAGCTATTATTATAAGTACACTAGGTAAACACCATTGTCATGTTTGAGGTTAGATCTGGGTTAAGGGTCACATTTGAGGCCGAGCTTCAGAAAAACAGTGAAAGTGTAGTGTCCCCGCATGTTGCCTGAAGCTGGCGCGTGTGTTTGTGTTGTATTGATAGGGCCTCCTCCTGTGCGGCTTCATACGGCCTCGTGGGGCTTCGTGGGCCCTCGTGGGGCCTCGTGCTGAATAAATGCTGGATTTATCAAAGGCGACTGTGCTGGTCTATAGACACTTGTGGAGCAGAGTGGCATTATGGGTTTTCAAACACAACAGTCGCACTGCTACAGTTTGAGATTTGTGTGTTGTGTGTGTTTGGTCCAGATTTGGTCAGCTTGTGTGCGTGTTTTGTTCAGATTTGGTCAGTGTGTGTGTGTTTGGTCCAGATTTGGTCAGTGTGTGTGTGTGTGTGTTTGGTCTAGATTTGGTCAGTGTGTGTGTGTGTGTGTTTGGTCCAGATGCAGTGATTGAAACAGAGATGTTCGTATTCTGTTGTAAATGTTTAATCCATCTGTGAGCTCATAGAAGCTTTAATCATCTTGGGAAACTATTAGCGAGAATGTAATGTGACATTTTCAGAGGTGGGACCAACTCGATACTTTGCAAGTCTCAAGTAAGTCTCAAGTCTTTGGCCTCAAGTCCGAGTCAAGTCCTGAGTCAGTGGCCCACAAGTCCTCTGTTTTGAGCCTCAATTCCTCATTAAACCTATATTCCAAATACAGCTCGTATTTTTGCAATTTGATGATTTTTAAACTAAATTGTTCTATTGAAAAAGTCCAGGTACAAACAGAAATGTAAAAAAAAACCCCTCAAATCTCACGGGATCTCATTGTGATATTTCTGAGAGGCAAACAGAACTGGAGATATGGATCTTTTTCCTTTTTAAAATCCTTGACAAGGCCATAGCGTGAATCATTCCTGTCATCATCCAAAGAATTATAAATGCATAATAACTGTTATTTCATCAGGTACTCTGTCCTAAAACAGATCCTCGGGGTCTATGCAGCTCTCTCTGTTTTGAGCTGAACAAAACAAAGACTTTAAGTGATGGAGATTCTAATCCAGCCCCTGCCTCACTGTAAGAATATGATCGGATCACAGTGTTTGATTTATTTAACATCCCTGGAAACACACAGACAAGTGGAGCATGTTCTAGTTTAGTCTTTTAAAATTAAACACTGCCTATACCTGCTTGTAGCTCCACCTGAAAGTTTCCTTCAAATCAAACACACTTTTTTATCCCAGAAAGATATTTGTCTTGGGGAAAGTGTTGAGCATCTGCAGAACACACAATAAGGACCAAACAGACATGACAGTGTTAGAAATGCACAAGTTAAGCTAAAAAAAAAAGTCTAAATTCATAACAACCCTTTGCTTAAAAACTGAAAAGTGTTTTGCCAACCAACAAGTAAACACTGACTGACAAGTAGAGGAGGCTCTGTTAAATGCAGATTTCTGACACTGACACAGCATCAGGGAAAGCAAATATCTATAGAAAATATGATTACAATTCTCTTATCGTTTCAGTTTAAATGTAAATAAAAGTTCTGATGGCAAAGGGGCAGAGCTAACCTGACATAACCCGGCATAAACTGGTGTCTGCTGTAAATACTGAGTACAGGACTTGACAAAAGGATTATTATATGAATGTAATTTTCCAGCTCTGGATACAAAGCAGACCATTAACTGTGGAACACTCATAAAGAACCAGCAGAGCAGATTAATTTACCATTTGTGTTTTTGTTATTTCCAATGTGCGATGGCGACGTATTTTACAACGAGAGGAGGGCTCATTTTAATAACATAATGCCTGTTCAGTTATACAGAAAACAAAACATTCCTAGTAAATACAGTATGGTTTTTATCGTGAGCAGAGGCTGACATGTGAAAACCCACTTTCTGCTTTGATTCCTCTGTTTCCCTGTGACTTTAGCATAAGCCGGAGCAGGTGAGCAGGTATGCAGAGGGAGGCACTACATGAGTGAGCGAGACAGATGGAGCATGCCAGACAGTGGTTTGTGGACTTATCCAGATTTATGATGGGAGAAAGTAGAGCTGGATGTGACCGGGGAGAGAAAGGGGGGAGAGAAGCGTTGCCGGGGAAGACAGGAGGGACAGTTGTGTTCGCCTGGTTTCGAAAAGCAGAAAAAGAGAGGGGTGGAGAGGGGGTCCCAACTCAGTGGAGGAATGGTGTGATTTGTGCTTTATTTTAGCTGGCTGCTGCATGACTGTTTTGTCATCTATAGGGGAACGCGCCCTTCACAGTGAACCCCAGCGCACCCCCCGATGTCTGTGGGAATTGGCTTTGTCTTTCAGAACTGGTGATTGGCACAGTACAACTTTAACTTACAGCAGTTATGAGAAAAAAGTATTTTAAGAATTGGTGTTTTTGAATTTGTCTCTGACTAAAAGCATTTGAGTAACTTGAGTTTTAATAGCCTACTTAATTAATGTCCTAACTCCAAACCCTAAACTCCTAATGAAATAGTGAGTCTGAATCCTTCTTAATAAACTGAATCTTATTAAACTATTTGTTCATTATGAGCTAAGTGTTAGTGTTCATGCTTTATAATGAAGATATAGTTATTATGAAGTGGTTTGACTTTGGGTCCAGTTACAACTAAATACTGTAAAGATTCAGTTCACAGTCCACATTTTAACCACAGACTGTATAAAGGCGTGACTGAGAGTGATGTCTCCCACAGCGTTCGGCTCCAAATGAAGCTCATCGAGGCTCGCAGTTATAGGGGCCAATCTGGAGCCAAGTTCCATGTTTGGAATTCCGACCGCGAGTATCATAGCAACCAAACAGCCAATCAGGAGAGAGGCTGTTAAGGGAACAGCCCTTCCTGCCCACACCACTGGTTCAGCAGGGAGTGGGTGCTTAGCAACGTTGTCAATCAAACCTAACACTAGCGGGAGCAACCTCTGAGAAAAAAGGTGCTATTAATGTCCATGTCTTGATTTACAGACACAATAGTGAAATAAAAACCCCAGGACCACGTAGAGCGGGTTAATATGAACATTTTTAGACCAAAATGATGAGTCTCACAGCAGTCGTTACAAAGAGAGGGGCCACAGTTTTTACATAGAAAGTGAATTGGAGCCGATGGAGCCGGAAGCACGCACATGATCTCCTCCTGTTTGGAAAAAAAAACTGAAAATAAAGTGAACCAAAATGACATGCAGATTTTGAGTTTGTTTATAGATTTGTTTGTAGAAAGATATAGAATTTTTTTTTAACATATTTTGTACATAATTAATTCTGGAGACTGGATAATGTGTTGTTGACAGACGGCGTTATTTTAACTCACTGCAGTATTTGAGTTCTGCTAATCGTCCCGTTCAGTCTGATTGTTGATTTCATAGCGATTAATTTTTCAGTTTTAGCTCTTACGTCTATTCGTTCCACTGTACATGACCAGACTGCTAAGACTTTCCCCATTCGTTTTAGCTCAGACGGAGCCTAAATCATGAGTACAATCAGAAACAATGGCCACAGCGTGATAAACCTGAGCTAACGTGCAATAAAATGGGATGAAACACGTCTGTAGAAGAAGAAAACTGCAGGGTGAATCGATCAAGAGATAAAAATGTGCGATCACTTATCAGAGCAGATGTTTGTTTTTATAGGTGGATCCTTTGATAATTTCTGCCTTATCTGGGCGTTTGGTTGATGTTTACAGTGCGAGGAGGTTGTTAACTCCCCCTCTGGGAACAGAAAAACACAACGGCGTTCCACAAGCCAGAAAATTGAAATCTTTCTTCCTCATTCTCCACATTGAAAAGCACCAAGTTTGTTTTGTAATATCGCTCCGTCATGCAAGGCTGCCACACAGCTCATAGTAATACAGAGGTTTATTTGGGGAGAACGTCCAAAGCACCATCAGAACAGCACTGAATACGATAAAACTGGTAGAATTGGGCTTTTTGTCCTGAAAGTTTGAAGCCGTTCCTCAGAATAATGGCTCCACTTGAGGAACACACAGGTTACGCAGACGTCGCGTCATCTGTGGCATGTTCGTTCTGCGTTTTTATGCGTGTTCACAGAAAATCTCCATCATCTGAGTGGACCACTGGCTTTCTGATAAATGATACCTTTTATCCTTCATCCATTGGTTGAAAATACAGGCGGCTCATTGGATCAGTGAGAATAAATCACATGGTTAAAAACATTGCGTATCGCTCCTTCCTCTCGCCCTGCTATTATTCCACTTGCTTGCATTTGGAGATATAACTTTTCATACTCACATTTATAACCAATCACAAGGCGACCTGTGTGTGTGTGTGCGCGCCTCTAAACGCAGGTATAATGGAGCATCCCACTGTAGCAGAGTCACGTACCAAGAGTTTTCATTCATTTCATTTGTTAACTTTGACGATGGATTCGGTCCTCTCAAAAGGCCTTGAAAGCAGTGCAGCCGACAGGGCAAAGGGAACGATACCGGGCGCGTGAAGGAGCGTCGTATCTGAACGACTACAAAAGGAAAGAATGAATACAAAGTTAAAGGAGTAAATTGAATATTCCGAGTCATTTGTTTCGGTTTGGGAAGCGGATGACACTGCAGAGCATCTTTGTGTGGAGCGGAGAGGCGGAACAGCCCAAAGGGTGAAAGGGCCAGTTTTACCAATTCACTTTGTAGGCTGCTCCTGACAAGAAAAGCCCATGGCAACTGCTGCTTAAGTGTGCACAAGCTCACTGAAGGTCAAAGCCAAGGACGTGGTTTGGGAGCTGAGTCTGTGTGACAGCCCGTCCTGCCAGCTTCATCACATATATATTTATATTTATATATATATAGCACCGAAGAGCCTACACTTTCTAACAGATGACCCTCTGTTACACGGCTGATTTTGGGATGCATCTTGACGCATGCCGCCGGGACCTGGCAGTATACGGGATGCATTTCTTTGTCAACATCTTGATTAATATACTGAGTCCAACGCTGTACAAAACCCAAACCAACGGGGACAGCGTTTGCAGCCACGATGAAAGAGACAAAACAAATCACCTCGTTCTTTATTATAGCAGCATGCCCCAGAGTCAAGCTCCTAAATAAATTAAGCAGGAGACGAAATGACAGTCATCAGAGCGGGAGACGTGTAAAGGGATAAAGGTGCAAATGGAGGAGAACAGGGAGGAGCGCAGAACACGGAGGAGCACACGGAGGAGCAGAGAACACGGTGGATTTCTCTTTATGGATGTGTTTTGACTTGCATAATTCCACAGGAGTTCCACCTTATGAGTTTGGTAAACACTACGTTTTGATTGGTCGACACAGCGGCGGCCTCGGTGACACAAAGAGAGTCTTAATTACAAAACTGCAGGTTTGGTCTAAATCGACTCGGAGAAACAAAAAAAAAACAGCTTTGTTTAAACTCGTGCTGTCATCCATTCTTGTTACCTGCGCGGGAAAGTTTATACAGGGCCGACTCGTGTTGTTACTGTTGTATCGGGGAGAATAAACAGCTTGTGCTTGCTTTTTTTTATTTGTATTTATTTTATTTTTTTTGTTACCGAAAGCCCCCTCTGTCGCAGCACCCCCTTGTGGCTTATGTCTGCACCAACACTCATCGTATTAAGTCACCTCTTGTTAGGATTATTCTCTAAAAAGTTCAAGCCAAACTCTGCTGCTGTTAATTCCCATTTTCTACACAGTCACATGTGAATCCTTCTTCCTTTGTCTATTCCTACTGGGTTTCCTCGCCTCCTCGCCTGCTCCTCTCCTCCTGCAACAACACTGGCCATTTTCAATTCTCCTCATTCTCCTTCAAAAGAGCTCCCCTCTGTGTCTATACCTCCCCCCCCCTCTCTGTTTCTTCGCCTACACACCCCCCCCCTCTCGCTCTAACCCCCATCTGCCCAAATCTCACCAGTGCGGTCCGTCTCTGGGGAGCTTTGCCCACACAAAGGGGCAGTCATAGAAGATAAAGATGAAAGCAAACTCCCAGAAACAAACAGCCAAACAAATAAGACCTGCTAAGTAAAGGCGCTTTTTCCCATCTCCATCACGGCGGGGAAGGAGCCGACAGGAAAACTGTGCTGACACGGGCGGGAATCAAAGCTAGTTAAAGGGATGGTGTCGGTATGCTTAGTGGAGCCATTAGACAACTAACCATATATGGATGAATGGCTGCTATGACACCTTTAAGAGTTCATTTCCAGTCTTTCAGAATACATCCCGGGTTAACGCTTAAGACGGGTGCTCTTAAGACGTGTTTTCTTCCCTGTTTTATTGTCGGCCCGTGTTTCTGGCCGGCCCATTAGGAGGGAGGATCGTGCGTCTTGCCTCTCTCAGTCAGTGGGGCTCTGTTGGATCTAATGAGGCTAGGCTCCCAGGCATGGCGGCAGACCAGCGTTACTTACAGGCGAGGCCGGGGCAGGAGGTAATTAGGCGGGGAGTGGTGGTCAATGACGATCCGCCCTCACCCCTGGTCTCCTCATACTGCCCCCAGCTGGTGTGTGTGCGGCACGGCCCGCACAAAGGGGCTGATGAGGGGGCAGGCTGACCTTCAGGCTTGGCACAGGATTCCAAGGGTGTCGACAGGTTCGGCCGCTGTATACACTCATTTTCACACCTTCCATCGACTGTTTCTGAAGGAAAAAAATAATCTTTTACAGCTGAGTTTCTAATGACAGCACATAATTTTATAGGAGTATGATATTTGAAGGGAGGGTTTGTAGAATTTTTATTTCAGATTTCATAAAATACAAGGCAAACATGTTGTTCTCAAGAAAAACATCAAAAACATACCTGGAGTTGTGTTTTGATCCATTCGCACTTGTTTGAGTAACCCTTTATTATTAGTCTATCTACAGCTCCAAAACTCAAAATGCTCTGTTCCACCTTGTGATGTCATGAAGTGGTAGTTTTCAAGTTAACAGCTCCTTTCGTTCAGTTCAGTAGAGATTGGCAATTATCAGGGCTGAAATGATCCAAGTGATTCTAGTGAAGGTGTATGGAGTTTAAAAACACAGTGGAGCACGTCCTGTATTACCACATGATGACATCACAAGGTGGAACAGAGTGTTTCCTGTTCGAGAGAAGAACACAATCTAAATATGCAGGGTTTGTGTGTTAAACTTGTGTGAATGAAACAAAACACAACTCCAGGTCTGTTTGTGATGAGGAAACAACATTAGAACAGATCAGAGAATAGTTTAATATGGGCCTTTAAATAGAATAGTCATGTGGACTGGGGGCCAGGTCCGGGGGTGATCACAGTCAAAACTAAAAACCTTTCCTGCCTGATGTTGTGTTCTAGTATAAAAAGTTTAAGGCTGTGGTCATGAATACACATAAGTGACGCATGTTCAACGTCTATGGGTTTTTATTTTGTGTATTTCTTACAAAAATGTGGTCATCAGTAGAGATAAATATGCCCTCCGGGAGCCTGACCCCTTTACGCCTGAGAATCTGAAAGAAAATATGCCAAAGGAAAACCACATATATACAGCTTTGTAATTTATAGCACTGACAAGTCCATTATTCCTCTGTATTATTTCTCCAACCTCAGAACAACATAAGTCCTAATCACAACATTAACATCACCTGTCTCTCTCTCTTACTTAAATCCAGGACCATAGAATGTTGTAACGTCACCTAAATCCCGACCGCAGCTTTAAACTTCCCAACTGCCTTTGAAAAGCAGGAAGTGAGCAGCCGATACACATCACCAGTTAGATCTAAGCGCTAGCGAGGTTCACATTCTTCTTATTCACTGCTGTGTTTTAAACTTTCATTTACTCCATTCATTCTGCACCTTCTCCTGACATAGCAAATGGTGGTGTCAACTTTCTGTCCCGGCGCCGTGTAACGTGGGACGCGACGCAGACAGAGACGAATCCCTCCACGAACAAGCGAAAGGATTTATTGTTCCTCCGACGGTTCCGTTGTTGTTGCTTAAAAGTAAATCCCATGCACAATCATTGAATGAATATTTCATCTTTAGCATCAAATAAGTTGTAACACGGCGAGCGTGTGACACCGGGAGGATTTATGACCTCTCTGCTTATAAAGACGGCCATGGGCGGACGAGCCTCTCTCCAGGATGGCCCATATAAAGCCACTGGACCCAATAAAAAGAAAGTCACAGGAAGTGCATGGGATGTCATTAATAATAAATCAGAACAGTGGCGATGTGACCTGGCAGTAAGGAAGGAGGCGCTACAGAAACTCACCACCTCTATTTATGTCAATCACGGGCTCCAATCTGGCCTTTTATTACTACGAGAAGCAATTAACCTTTCAGAAAACAGTGTCACTCCAGCTCAGACAAAAGAGCATTTTAGAGATTCAACAAGTCCAGACAAATGACTTTGGTGAGGTTGTGTTAATGGCCGCTCCGCAGAACAGAGTCAAAGTCTGTGGCCTTCTGATCAAATATCCATCTGCATTATTGACGCGGACTTCTGTTTCGTTCTTCTCTCTTTGAATTGGGCTCAAGACCAAAAGTGACTGCTTCTCAAACTGTGGTCCCTGCGACGCTGGTATCTGTTTTTTTCTCTTTTACAATGTTTTTAGTTCAAGTCTTTGTCATGCACTGAGGTCCTCTTCAGTTTGATATTTAGACCACTTTAGTCTCACTTTAGCCTCTAGAGTTGCCTCTTTAAGATTCACTTTGTAACTTTTCTTGTTGAGGATGCACCACCTGCTTGTCACCACGGAAATGTTACAGTTTCACACAAAACTTATCCTATATCCATAAACACAAGGTGAAGTTACAGGTTAGATCTATGGATAGGACCATGGAGCCAACTCACATGTGTATTTTAAGTTTAAAGCTATCCTGCAGAACTTTCAGGCAAAGCAATCTCCATGGAGACAAGCAATTTCATAGCATATTTCCTGCTGTCTTTCTGGTATTCGTTAATGATTTAAGTTTGGTTTTAGTCCAGTGTAGCTCACTTGAACTGAACTTAAAAGTACTGATGAAACAGTGGGTTTGACAGATCGGTGTAGTCTCACGTTGGTTTCAGATTATTCTCAGGTTGCTCTTGGATTATTCTCAGGTTGGTCTCAGGTTAGTCTCTGATTGGTCGTTTATTACCTGTGTGTGATCTGCACAAAGGCTGATGGGACTTTTCTATTGTCTCAGCCTTAAACACAGAACCTGAAACACAGAGGTTCAGTGCTCACTTCTAATAAGAACGCCACGTGACCTTCCAGTGCTGCTCCTCAGTCTGTGTCACAAACCGCCGGGCGCAGATGGATTTGGGCAATTACATCGCACATGTAAATGGGTTTAAAACTAGGCTGGAGCGGCAGGAGGGCCTGTGCCTAAGTGAAGGTAGCTCGTGTTTGTTGCTCAGGTCAGTCTGGAGAAACGCTCCGGCTCCATGTGTCTTAATTGGAAGCTTTCCGGACCCTGGGGTTGGCACACCTGCTCCTCCATCCCGCTGCAGTGGGAACCTGTTTCCCAAAAACCCAAAATGAGCCCACAGACTGTGAGAGCATGTGCTGTTAGTGAGAAGAAAGAAATGCAAAACAGTTTTTTTGACTTGGTGAATCCAGGACATAAACGTGTGTGAGATACGTCCTGTTACATGTTGTTTGAACATCCTACTCGGTTAGTCCTGCTTTAAGATGCACTCTGGCACTTTTTTGGTGAGGGGTCGTCTCCATGGAGATGCTGATGCTTTGCCTGGAATTTTGTACAGTAGATTTCGTGCCACAAAATCAAACAGCCAACGTGAGACTGTGCACACAAGGGAAGGATTAGGGTGAAAGAGTTAAATGAGTAAACGTTTTAAGAACCTGTTGTTCCTCACTGCTACAATGACAGTAAAAGCATTCAATAAAATATGATGTTTATTATAAATTGTATCAAATGTTGCAGTCCCATGGACCAGATCTCATGTCTGATCTCTTCTTGCTCGTCTTCCAGATGTTTTGTTACTTCATTGTCCCTGTGGAGATGAGCTGGTGACAGGTTGAGCAATAAGAATACACTTAATTGAATAAATGCCATACAGTGGAACATGCTGGACGATAGTATTCATGGAGACAAGCAGGTGGCAAACCCCCTACCAGAACTGTTTAAATGTGCAGTTCTAGTGTGTGTCTAGTGTGTGTAGTTCTAGTAGCTTTATTTATTTTCATACTTGTTTGAGATTTGCATTTTGACGGCTGCTCCTTGGACTTTCTGTCGTATGAAAAACATGTAACTCAAAGCATTCAACAAAGATGAGTTTCTCAAGGTCATTCTGAAGGCAAATAATGGAGGTTAAGTTGTGAAAAAAGAGCCGTGTGCGGAAAACATTTTAATTCTTTTCAGTCATGCAAAGGTCAAAGGTCGTCCTCGAGCCTGACGTCAACTGTTTGTGCAGCTCTGTACAAGGAGGTCCCACTCCCTTTTCACTTTTTGTTATAGAAAACATTGGCTTGTTTTGGCCTGAATGGAGCGTGTTGTTCTGTGCTGTGATGCTTTTGCTGTTCTCGTTAGTTTATTAATGTTTGGCCGTACAGTAAAAGGAGAGGTGTGGCTGCCAACCTTCACCTCTCCTTCTGAAGTAATTATGCCATCCAGGCGCTTTGAGAGCCAGAGAAAGAACAGCGTTCAGATTAGAAAAGCAAGAATTTAAAAGTAATTAACATATTTTGTGATTATAATGCAAGAACAGGCTGGTGTTAAACAATGGCTAAATATCTGGTTCTGTGTCGACTTCTCCCTGCACTAAATAATCCACTGGCCGATAGGCCGGGTCTTTGAGGTCAGGGGAAGACATCATGTCATAAGGCCCAGTTTTATTCCATCCCATATATAAAAGATGAGGCCGAGGGGAAAGCAGCGCTAAGGCAGGCTCTGGCAAATATTTTGGCATCTGGACGTTGAATATTTGATGTGAGAATGATGGAGCAGGTAGACGATGGACAGAGAGACATGGTCTTTCTCTGCACTCGGTTTATATATACTTATATATATTGTTATATATATCCTCTCTTCCTGCTGTTTTATGCCACGGGCTTGTCATGAGAAAACCCTTTACTCCTTTTTGAGATGCACAGAGGGGCAGAGAAAGCAAGTGGGCTGACTGAGGCAATTAGGTCTATTATTAGTACGACAGTGGAAGGATTGATGCGCACAATAGTCGGTGTGTAAGCAGAAAGCCGCTGTACGTGAAGCAAATTCTAATGCGAAGAATTTCCTAGATTATATGGGCCTTCATTAACATTTTCACACACGGCTGCCTAACAAATGAGAAGCGAGCCCTGGCATACCAGCAGATTTATCACGTGCACACAACAGAGCGGCTAACAACTACTTTTGCTTTACGCTGCACACTGTGGACTGCTCCTGCAGCAGCATTGGCCATGGGCACACTGTGCATTTTGAATAATGAGCCAAAGGGACTGTGCTGCTCCTCTCTGTATACATAATGTACAACGGTACATATTGCATACCTGACTCACACTTTTGACTGGGCTCCCCTGAAACCACAGGCTCGTTAATGACGGGGAACCGGGGCTGATGTTGTTTGTCAGATTTTCCCAAATGAAGAGAACTACCACAGTTTTCTGGAGTCGTTCCGAAGCTCTATTCCCTGCTTTAATTTGGCATGAATTGGCCCTGTTAAGAGCTGACACACAAGCGGGCCCCATGCCTGCGGGCCAGGCCCACTTGAATTAACTGTGTTGCGCACTTTACATCTTATGCTCCCTGACATCTTGAGGAATGTTCCCTGGGATCTTTTTTCCCACAGAGAAGTTCATTAGAAAGACAAATAGCATCCTGCCATAAAGTGGAAAACATCAGAAGTTCAGAGTGACACTGGAGGAAAAGTTTGATTGTGTGATCTCAGAGACACGAGAGCTGACTCATCCATGTTCAGGCTAATTCTGCCTCCTTTACACTAGAGCTGGAGGCTGATTCTGCCACCTCCACACTGGAGCTGGAGGCTGATTCTGACCCGCCACACTGGAGTTGGAGGCTGATTCTGCCTCCTCCACACTGGAGCTGGAGGCTGATTCTGACCCGCCACACTAGAGCTGGAGGCTGATTCTGCCTCCGCCACACTGGAGCTGGAGGCTGATTCTGCCTCCTCCACACTGGAGCTGGAGGCTGATTCTGCCTCCGCCACACTGGAGCTGGAGGCTGATTCTGCCTCCTCCACACTGGAGCTGGAGGCTGATTCTGACCCGCCACACTGGAGTTGGAGGCTGATTCTGTCTCCTTGACACTGGAGCTGAGGAGCCCATGGGCCTGTTTCCTTTAGCTTAAAGCTAATATATTTGATTTGACTGATCGGCGGGATGACTTTGAGGGTTTCTATTTGAAGAGTTGAGCCCGACTCTCTCAGCGAGCTCTAATCTCCTCAATCTTGCAGGAGGTGCTATGTCAGCAGCAGCTTAGGTTGGGCTAGAGGAAAGAGGTCAGAATGGTTCTCTGCACTCAGCTTGTTTTGAGGAGCGTTGCATCAAAAACCTGTTGCCATGGAGACCACAGACACCAAAAGAGGTCTTTTCATGGCACCGCTGGCCTTGGGCCAGACCAGTGCTTTCTATCAATAATGAACGTTTTAGAGAATAGCTTAGTCAAGTGCTAGCCTACCTAGTGTCCTTAAAACAAAAGAAGATATTGCCATGGACAGGGGGGCTAGAAATCAATTTCCCATTTGCTCCTTTAATTTCAGTGAGATGGGCGGAGAGATTAAGGCCGAAGGCACCTGTAAGCCTCATGCTCATGAGCTTTACCTGGCTGCAGCGCAGCTAGCCTGACCTGCGGCTAATTAAACTTCTCAAATTGATCCACAAGCAGCGATACAAATCTGTCCTTTAGCACCCTTAGCAACATGTGTCATTGGAAAAGGTCTCCTAATGGGCTCACTTCAGTTTGATGGGCGATCTCACTGCCATTAGCAAACAACCAAATCTGTTTTAGCTAAAAGGAATTTCTCATTTATTATGGAAATTAATTTATAAATAAATTCTGCACTACTGTAAAACATTGCAAATAGAATAAAAACGATTTAGTTTGTTTGGAAATAACCTTTTATTAAAACTAAAGCCCATTAAGTGAAAAGCCTGACTGAACATGGACACATTATCCAAAACATCCGCTGGACAAAAACTGGACCAGCGTTCAGCTGACCCGTCGCCGGTTTCTCCGTCCACTGTAATAATAAGTATATACAGCGTTTTTATATAGTCCAAGGGCATTTTCATTTGACACAGTCCCCCCATTTCCCCATGCAGCTCCTGTCTGTGTCCTGGCCAAACTCCTGGCTCCTCTCTGTCCTGCTCCACAGGGTGAGGCCGAGAGCCACTTCTGCTGAGGCAGCACTCAGAATGCTGGGGAACAGTGCTCATTCACTGTAGTGCCTCGCTCTAGTCATGACATCATAGAAACAACCCGGACACTTACTTTGATTTCACTGCTCGGCTTTTACATGTGGGACTAGAATCTACCTGCTCATCAGAAATGGCTTTTCTTATTTCTTGGTCTGTTTTTTTTCTAAACGCTGAATTGCATATTGACCTATCTTGTCGTCATGTGCTTGAGCCTGGTTATTTTTAGCATCCTGCATGTGACCCCTGTTTCATACAATGCATGTCAACTCCATTGTGGGGATTTTTTAACAAGGCCTTTTCCTAAGCCCCTCGGAGGAGTTAATTAAAGTAATAGGGGCTAGAGCTGATGAGCCACACCAGTCTGACCTTGAGGCTTCTATTTCACACCTCCCACAATTATACCTGCATAATCAAGCCTCCCATAGACGAGCCCCACATATGTGAGCAGAGCCCAGAGGAGACAGCGCAGTCCCGGCTCTAGTCCCAGCTCTGGTCCCAGCTCTGGTCCCACAGTCCCCAGGCCGGCACATTACCATAAAGTAACAACGGCAGTACGGCCTGACCGCTGGAGATGTGCGCTCTGCTACAGAGCCTTTTCTCATATGATAATGACACTGCTGTGTTCACATATGGAGTTTGGTCTCTCTCCTCTCCTTCACATTCCTCATTCCTGTCTGTGTCCTGGTGTGTCTTCACTCTGTGTCTGCGTGTCTTCACTCTGTGTCTGCGCTGATGGGGTGTCTGCACTCTGATGGTGTGTCTGCACTCTGATGGTGTGTCTGCACTCTGATGGTGTGTCTGCTCTGATGGTGTGTGTCTGTACTCTGATGGTGTGTCTGCACTCTGATGGTGTGTCTGTACTCTGATGGTGTGTCTGTACTGGACGTGTCTGTCCGCTCTGATGGTGTGTCTGTGCTCTGATGGTGTGTCTGCTCTCTGATGGTGTGTGTACACTCTGATGTGTCTGCTCTCTGATGATGTGTCTGCGCTCTGGTGTGTCTACACTATGATGGTGTGTCTGCTCTTTGATGTTGTGTCTGATGGTGTGTGAGTCTGTACTCTGACGGTGTGTCTGTACTCTGATGGTGTGTCTGCTCTGATGGTGTGTCTGCTCTGATGGTGTGTCCGCTCTGATGGTGTGTCTGCTCTGATGGTGTGTCTGCTCTGATGGTGTGTCTGCTCTGATGGTGTGTCTGTGCTCTGATGGTGTGTCTGCTCTGATGGTGTGTCTGTTCTGATGGTGTGTCTGTGCTCTGATGGTGTGTCTGCTCTGATGGTGTGTCTGCTCTGATGGTGTGTCTGTGTTCTGATGGTGTGTCTGCTCTGATGGTGTGTCTGCGTTCTGGTGTGTCTGTGCTCTGATGGTGTGTCTGCATTCTGGTGTGTCTGTGCTCTGATGGTGTGTCTGCATTCTGGTGTGTCTGTGCTCTGATGGTATGGCCTCTCTGAAAATACGAGACTCTGTATTTGGGGATGTGGTGCATGCAAATGATCTGTGTGTCAGAGCTGCTTATTCTAATATGACAGGATAGTGAGCTATCTCCTCCGCTCTATATTGGCACCAGATCTGCAGCTGCCAGCTCCAGGAGCGTGCCTTTCTGTGTGTGCGTGTGTGTGTGCTTGTGTGTCACCAGCCAGACGTCTACGACAGAGAATAGATGAAGACATGCGAGAGAGAGGAGCTGTCCGGGACAGGCATCATATAAGCACGAGAGAGCAGAGCGCCCATCCACTGGGGAGGGTTAGGTTCTGTTTAGTAGAGCTGTCTCCTTCAAGAACGCATCAAACATGAAAAAGACAAAATGAGAAAAAAAAAAAAAGTTTAGTTGAGAATGGGATGTCACAGCAGATAAGCATCAGCGGCTGCTCCATATTTATTATGTGCAACAATTTGACTAACCAGAGAATTTAGATTAATAACATTGGGCCCCAGGAAGTAATTTCCTTTTTTCCAAAGTGATTTACACGGCGCATCGCGAACAGAACAGCTCTTGTGGGCCTTTTTGTTGTGTCAGCTAAAAATAATGACATTTAAAGTACCAACCAAGGTTAATAGGCTTCCTCTATGGTTATGAACTTTTCTGTGGAGCCCCTCCCTTTGTTCTCACATCGACCCACTGCTTTTATTGTTTCACACAATAAACCACACGGTGCACCGCGGTCCCTCACTGACTCCACACAGCTTCAGGATGGCAATGGGAAGGCTTTTCCACCATTACCTGAGATACTGTTGGAGTGTATTCACTGACCCATGGTCCAGCTGAGCAAGTATTTGCACATTCTCTGGGAAGAAAAACAGCATATGAAATGTCTCTATTGGCAGCTGTCTGGAGTTTATTTTCAAGAACATATTTTGGAGGTAAAGCACAAAGTTTACAGAAGCTCTGGGTGTAAGTGAGCTGTGACCTCTCTGACAAAAGTAACTGTACTTGCTGTATGCTTCACTCCTCTGGACAGTGACTTGTTCATTACTCCAGGGTTTGTTTGTGCCGGAGAGGAAGGAAGAGGAGGGAGGAGGGAGGGGGAGAAGGGGGGAGGAGAAGAGGGAGAGGAGGAGGAAGAGGGATGAAGGGGAGGAGGAAGAGGGAGGGGGCGGTGAGGGGCTATAAAAGCTGCTGTGTGGACGAGACGTTCACACCCACGTCCATATTCTGGACAGATCTATTTTTGATGTGTGGCTCCCTGGTCGGTGTTTTAATGAGGTGCATTCAGAATCTCAGGCTGGAGCAGGATGCTTGACTTTTGGATAAGCCTTAAAGAGAGGTGGAGCAGTGGTAGAGGAGGTGTGGAGCAGTGGTAGAGGAGGTATGGAGCAGTGGTAGATGAGGTATGGAGCAGTCGTAGGCTGCTGTCTTCTGGTGAATATTTGATGGATACAGATGTGCTGCTGTCTATGTCAGCTTGTTGCTCCTGGTGGCTCCTAGCTGCTCCTGGCCTCTCTCTGACGTTATGTGGCACAGTATAGTGTTCCCCACACCTCAGACTCTTCAGGTGTCTCTTTCTCTTCTTCACCTCTGTTTAGAGCCTCTCGTACATGTGTTGATGTCACGAGGCTCGGGTTTAAAAATAGTCACAAATCTGTATTATCCTCAAAACAAATGTGTATGACTGAAGTGATAGTCTTTGGCCCACAGAAACATAGAGAAAATGTCAGCAGTCACCTCCAGTCTCTCTCTCTAAAACCTTCAAATCAGGCTAGAAATTTAGGGGTAATAATGACTCAGATTTGAACTTCAACAGCCACATCAAATCAATAACATCTGCAGCTTTTTACCATCTAAAAAACATTGCAAAAATCAAAGGTATACTATTAAAGCCAGACTTTGAGAGACTTATCCATGCATTTGTCTCCAGTAGGTTAGACTACTGTAACCTACCTGGCCTCTCCAAGCAGGCCTTAAGACAGCTGCAGTACAGCCAGAACGCTGCTGCTCGGGTCCTGACAAGAACCAGGAAATGTGAGCACATCAGTCCTGTGCTCAGGTCTCTGCTCTGGCTTCCTGTGACTCAAAGAATAGACTTTAAAGCATCTCTGCTTTTGTACAAGTCTCTCCATGGCCTAGGTCCAAGGTACATGTCTGACATGTTGACATGCCATATGAACCATCTCACACTCAGAGGACTTCATTGACCGGCCTCTTGCTGGTGCCCAGAATCAGGACTAACACGGGGAATCAAGCATTTCAGTTTTATGCAGCTAAAACCTGGAACAGTCTTCCTGAAGATGTGAGACAGGCCTCTACTTTGACAATGTTTAAATCCAGGCTCAAGACAGTTCTGTTCAGCTGTGCATGACTGAGAGGTATTTATTCTGCACTTTTCTGTTTTAATGGTAATTGTATGATGATTATTTGTGATTATTTATGTTTTGATTTGTGTGATTTTAATGTCTTTCTTATTCTGTAAAGCACTTTGAATTACCTTGTGTACGAATTGTGCTATACAAATAAACTTGCCTTGCCTTTAGAGAGATGTCAGAGAAGGGTCACTCTGAAAAGAGAGGGGCCAGTGAGGGGTCACTCTGAATGTGGCTTCTTCATTGGATTTATCTGTAGTGAAGGGATCTGAAACTAGTGCTGAGTCAGACCCGTTTCTTCTTGTGCCCTCTGTGCACGTGTGTGGTGTGCACTTGTGTAGTGTGCAGTGTGAGGTGTGAGGTGTGCAGTATGTACACTTCCTATGTAGTGTGTAGTGTGTAGTTTACACTTACTGTGTAGTGCACTCCTTCCTGCCCCCTCACTCCTTCAGGACACCACTGTTACATTACACAATCCCCTCTGCACCCCTCTGTCTTCTGTAACAGCGCCATCTGCTGTCCGGGGGTCCCAGGGCCACACTCCAGATGAGGAGGAGTAACAGGATGGAATGTTTGGGCCGTAAAGAGGCTGAAGACGCAGAAAGAAAATAGGAGAATATTTGGAAGAGGAGCCGCTCTGATCAAAGAGCTGTCTCCTTAATCCTACACATTCAGCACTGCGCCTGTCTCTGAGCATTTCCAGTAGCACCAAAACAGAAGAACAACACTGCAGGCTAAACTGCCCCTAAGAAGTGCTATTTTTAATTTTTCAGAAAGGCTAAAAGTGGGAACCCCTGCTGGGGGTGTGCACACAAACAAGAGTCAAAAGAACAAAGAGATAAAGGAGAGAAGGAGAGAAGGAGGTGACTTTAGGGACACACACACATACGCGCGCACACACACACACACACACGCACACACACACACACACACACACACACACACACACACACACACACACACACACACACACACACACACACACACACACACACACAGCAGAGGGTCTGAGGACACAGGTCAAATATAAAACTCTTACTGTTAACCCAGTTTTACTGTTGTATTAAAAACAGACTTGTGTGATTTCTTTGATTTGTTCATGTTCACATAAATCTGCGATGCCATGTATAATTTAATTTTTGTCTTTATAACCCTGCTATGAACTCCTGCAGGCATCTGAGCCCTGCACACAGACCTGTCACACTGTGATCCATGGAACGTCCATGTGAAGGACTCGGAGGTGGCGTCTGGATGAGAGCTCATAATCACACACTTGTGGGTCAGTAAACTGGACCTCAGTGTGTTTAAATAGATTGGTTATCCACTGGAGACAACAGTTTACAAACTTTTGCCTCAAGGTTTAGGGCAAGGTCCAGCATTTGTTTTTTAGACTATTTTTTTCTAAGTTATAACTTCTCTGCTTTGCCAAAAAATGAAAACTTGTAAAATGTTCCCAAGCTAACTTTTTATTCATGACATGAATGCATGCAAAAACAGAACGTGGGCGGCTGCCTTCAACCTCCGAGCAGAATTATTTTCACTCAGTAAAATCTTAAAAACTTCTTTTTGTCTTGTCACACGTTATAGTTATTGTTGTATTTATGTTCATGATCAGTGGCTTCAGTCGCGGTTTCAGTCGTCATCCTCGTGGAGATCAATAGAGCGTGACCCGTTTAACCCCGCCCCCTCTGTCCTCAGCAGACCGCATATCTGTATCACAACAGCACTCCCAAGACCATGAATAAAAAGCCTTACTGTAGCTGTAACAGTATTATAGGCTCATATCCAAGAAGCAAAATCATAATGGCACAGAGTTAATGAAAAAAGTCCAGCGGAGGATGGAGGCAGCGAGGAAAAAGGGGGGATGCCGCTGTCTGGCAGAGGAGGGAAATAACAAATGAACGACGGACAGAGAGGTGTGGGGGGGGAGAGACGGAGGAATGGGCCTAACACGAAGCTGTAAATCAGAGGTGGGAGTCAGGATGGAGGGATGAGGTGAGGTCAATCAGATGGAGTGAGGGAGAGAGAGATATGAAGAAAGGGTGAGGGATGGAGCAAAAGGGAGAGAGATATAGAGAGAGCAAGATGGAGAGATGTTAGGGGAAGGGAGAGAATGAGGGATGGGATGACAGGGAGATGAGAGAGAGGGACAGGGATGGAGTGAGGGATAGAGACAGAAATTTGGAGCGAGAGGTAGAGAGAGAGAGAAAAATGGAGTGAGAGAGGGGGGGAAAATGAAGAGAGAGATGGAGAGCGAGAGGGGCAAAGAGTGAGAGGGAGAGAGAGATGGAGAGCGAGATGGGACCAAGATTGAAAGAGAGAGGGAGAGAGGGGAAAAATGGAGAGAGAGAGAGAGAGGGGGGGTTAGATGGAGAGAGCGGGAGCCGTCCAGCAGCGTTGGAGGAGGATAAAGTGTGTGGTGAGGTAATGGCAGTGATGAATCGCCCGTGGCTGATCAGGAGAAGCCAGGTTGGTGTTTGAAGATTAGATTTTAATACAGAGCCTGGACTTAACTCTGTGCAAAATAATCACACAACCAAAGAAGCAAATGAGGAATTATTTCACACAATTTACAGCTGATGACGGCAGTTTGCCCTTGACTCGGCTGGAGCGCGGTCGACCATGTTCAAGCTGCCCGACAGGTTCTGAGTCAATATTTGGACTGAGGACATAGACCTATTGCCATGGCGACAGAGTGTAAATACAGGCCAGATCACGCCAGCTTTAAGTCACTAAACGCTCCAATAAAAACATCACAGATTTAACTCATTATAAAATCATATTCCCCATGAATATTAAAAACCATACACCAGTGGGACGATGCTAAGCCAATGGAGATTTTAACACGCTAAACACTGAAGCTGGCGTCGTTTCAAAAGTGTTCTGTGATAAACGTTTTCACCAGCGTCCCAGCAGCTCATCGGGCTCTTCCATTGTTTCGCTAATGATGATTTTCTTTAGTCTGGACAGTTAGGCAACTATTTTCACATTCGATATTGAAGGAAATTTTGAAGATTTTAGGTGCTGTTTTTGTGGCACCTAAACAGTGTGTGTGTGTGTGTGTGTGTGCGTGTGCGTGCGTGTGTGTCTACAGCTCTGTACATAGACGTGACCGTTTGCTGTTATGTTTTCTTATGATCCCTGATGATTTATGGAAATTTACCTGATGCAGAACTTGGATGTTTCTATATGTTTCAGATGTGTCACCCAGACCAGGCCTGACAAACGGAGCGTGGGCCTATAGGGGCTCCCATTACGCCGAGCATCACTTATGAACGGCCATATTGATTGAAGGAGTTGATAATGAACGATATGTGACGGGATTGGTTTAGAGCCACTTACTCTGCTGTGGGCTTCTGTCTCTGTGTAATAATACTGGACCCGAGTGGAGAGGATCTGGCCCGTCAGCCGTCCCGGTGGCCAGCGCTGGACTAAAATAGTACTCTGTCTGTTGCCAAGGTTACAACATTGACAACATGACGTGGCCATTCATTCTCAATACTGTATCTCCCTGGCCTTCTGTGAGAAAGTGTCTGCTAATCTTAGCCCTCAATCTCTCCGCTTGTCAATGTAGAGCGGCGAGCGGCGGTGGCGGGACAGGACAGAGAGCTGGGTCAGCCTCGTCCACTCACACTCGTTTACATCACCGGTCACTGCTGCCTCTGGACCTTCAAAAACCCACATCTTTTTATGCGCAGCCGTTTGCCACTGTTTGAGTTCACAGGTGAAACGTGGTGAGAGGTTTGAATCCACACCCACAATAACACTGTAATTGAAAGATAAGTTATCGTCGG
Organism: Periophthalmus modestus; assembly: GCA_019594935.1. Lineage (NCBI taxonomy): Eukaryota > Metazoa > Chordata > Actinopteri > Gobiiformes > Gobiidae > Periophthalmus > Periophthalmus modestus. The sequence goes on from JAIEZT010000084.1 coordinate 8,636,185, forward strand.
CATTTGAAGCAGCGGAACGCGCTATCAAAGAGACAGTTCAGCTGAAGAAAAGGAGCTCGTTTAATTAAAAAATAGTGCTCAAAGGGGCTACCAAAAGTTTAAACTGGAGGCATGTTTGGCATGAGTAAGTCGCCTCGTTCTTTGTGTGGTGACACTGACAAATAGAGCTGAGGGTGTGCAAAAGGAGACTTATCTTTGATGGGTAATGAATTCAAAGTCATGGAGATGAACGTGCTCTTTGAGGTTCACAGGGTTTTAGCTGGAGTCATATTATCTCACTCACACAAATGGAGGCCGCTCTGTTATATGGAACTATACCAGGATAAGATGCTAACGGGGAAATCCCAATGCAAACATATTGGAACGCTGTCAACAGAAACAGAATGATCTTAGCATATACAATAAACAATTGAATAAACTTACACACTGATCCAGACTCACGACTTTGAGCTGGTCGTTCTGTCGTTTTGTTTGCCGTTTGAAGCCACATGTTTGGACTTTAGTAAAATGGAAACATCCCAGGGTTGTTTCTTTAATAGTCTTTCATGTCGATGGTGCTTTGAAGGACTTCAGTCAGATTTCTGCTCTCAGTCACCATTTTGTTTCTCATGTAAATTATTTTGAATTGTGTTGCTTTATTTAAAAAATCTGAACCTGATTTTTGTCCATGTAGTTGAGCAAATTTTGACGGCAGTGGCTCATTTGGTAGAGCGTTTGTGCATTGATCTGAAGGTTGGTGGTTGAGTGGTCAGAAAATGTGACCAAAATGAGTTTTACCTCCTGTACAGATTTATAATCTAAGCAGTTCTTAGGGTAAAATACAACTATACTATACCACTTCTTATTGAACCTATAAGTGCTCTGTTGCATGCTAGTTATTTTTTAGCTTTACTCTGCTGGTGAGTAATTAGGCTGAATTAAAGGAAAGTGAGGAATATCTTTGGACCAACCCTTTAAAATGCACAAATTGTTCACGTTAAAATCAGGTGCAGCACCTTTAACCTGAAGTAAGCTTTCCTGTGTTTTGTTTTTCTATTGAGTGAATGAGATTTGGACGGACTATGTTTTCGACTGGCCTGGGAACACATTGGGGTCCCACTGGAGGAGCTGGAGGAAGTGTCTTGGGTGAGGAAAGTCCCTGCTTAGACGACTGCCCCTGCGACTCAGCCGTGGATGAGAAAATGGAGTGTTTGAGATTCCTATTTCTTGGTTTAATTTATATTCTAAACTCTATTTGCACACTCCCATTCTTGGTTTTGTAACAGGCTGCTTGTGAACATCGTGGATGTGCCTGTGTATTCTAGTTGTTGACAGAAAAGTGTGTGTTGCTGTGATGTTGTTCCATCTCGAGAGTGGGCCCTCGCCGAGGACCCCTGCAGGCAACTAGTGGTCCAACACGCAGATATTTAACCACTTCTTTGTCCCGAAACCTTTGTGTTTTTATGACAGACACCGCTTCCGAGATGTGCACAAACCCATTTCTGCTCAATTGCTCCCAGCGGCAGCTCCAAATAGATTTAGCGATGATAGTGAGGGAGGGAGAGAGACCTAGGAGAACCTCTGCATGCAGGGGCGGGAGAGAGAGCAAGTCAGCAAGGGGGCAAAAAATAGTCTGAAAATGAGCAGAATGGGATTTTTGTTGCAGTCGAGTTAAGATAGGCTTTGGATGTATTTGAATCAGCGGCTTGATCTGCCACCAGCCTATTTTTATTAGCTGCCTGACAGTGCGGCAGTGTTGGGATTACAGCGCTGCCTGTGTTATGCAGGGTTCCTCACAGCTAAATTTGTACTTGAGAATTCCTTGCACGATTCTGCCGCCTCCGCTCCCCTCACTTTAATGCCTTCATTTATTTTAGATTTAAGGTTTTTTTCTAACTTTATTTTTGGATTTTACAAAATATAAGGAAATTGTGCAACAGTACATCTTAGATCAACCTTACATGTTCATTCTACATTTTAAGATTAAAACTAGACAGAATGATATTATGATCATAATTTTATATTTTTGGATTTTTTTTTTTATTGCAACACTGATCTAAAACAACTTCAAATCAGATAGAAGTAAGTAGTTCTCTGAGATGAGTTGTAGGCATATAGACTTTATATATAAAGGGACATGGCTAACTTTTTATTTCACTATTGTGTCTGTTAAATCAAAATATGAACAGTAATAACAGACAAATCAGGCTCCTTCTTTCCCAGAGGTTGCTCCTGCTAGCGTTAGCAACAGGTTTGATTGACAGTGTTGCTAAGGACCCATTTCCTGTTAAACCAGTGGTGAGGGCGGAAAGGAGCGTTACCTTCAACAGCTTCACTCCGGATTGGCTCTTTGGTTGCTATGATACTCAGAGTCGGAATTCCAAATGTGGAACTCGTCTCCAAATTGCCCCCTATAACTGATAGCCTTGATGAGCTTCATTTGACTGGAGTTGAACGCTGTGGGTGATATCACACTCACTTAGTCCTCTTCTTTACACAGACTATGGTGTTTATTGAAAACATCAAATTTTAGACCAATGGCATCTTAATTCCTCAAACATGCATGGATCTAAACACTAAATACAACACATAAATTCTTAAAAGTCCATTTTGCACATGATCAAACAGAAGCACAGTTAGACCATTTACACCTCCATTTTGTCCTGTGTTCTCCTTCTCTTTGGGTAAAAGCTCGTCATTGTTGAGATGAGTGTAATTGAAAAGCTGGTGGTATCCTCTGGAGTGTTGTACAGCATATCCCTGCTTTATCCCCCAGCGCGGAGACTTATGTTATCTGTGTCTAATTTATGCCACACTTAATGCAGCTTTGATTGTGAGCGTCCGGAGTGAGAGGAGGGAGCCTTGTTGCTATTGTGAGTCCTACACAGTCTCCCAGGATTTTAGCTGATTTGGAATTTCCTCGGTGTTCCTTAAATGAGCATTGCGGTGGCAGTTTAAACCATCCGCCTGTCCCCCCGAGTACGATGTCACACAGAAGCATACTGTTTATCCAGAGCATTTTTCTCATAACGCTAACCTTATTTCCACGCTGTCATCGAGGTTTAAGCAAGTCCCTTTGAGCTGTTTGAGTTTTAAGTAGGCTTCATTACTGGCAGACACACAGAACACATGTGGTGGATTTGTAATAATTAAACCAGGACTTGCCTTGGACACAGTAAAGATGGTGGTTTATGTGGGATAAACAGCAGTAGTCCTGAGAGCTTTGGATGGGCCTCCCTCAGAGCGCCGCTCCGCTGTAGTCGCTCCAACATATGAGCAGATAAAGCACCGCTATTAAATTTGTTGACTCCTTAGATCCTTTCTGAAGCTGCAGTGTATTGCGTTTGTTGGCTCTTCCATCCCTCGTAGCCTTCTCCACAGCTGCTCGGATTGAATCAGACAGGGCCCAGATCCTCACCACTGCCTGGATGAACACTATTGAATTGCTTGGCTTGTAGATCCACAATTCTAACTTCTTTAGACTATATTGAATTTACCATCCTCAGCAATCAATAATACTAAGTTTTGCAGGCAGTATTGAACTGAATCCTCACAGTCTGTGGCTCGGTTCTCTCCAATTGCTTTGCAATGTGCCGCCTGTCACACACAAAAGAAGTGATTCAGAGCAGGCTCTTTAGGCAAGGTTCATAAAGACAGAAAAAGCACAAACTGGGCCATAATGAAACAAAAGAGCATCATCTGTAAAAAATCCTGTATGTTATGAGGAGAAATAATAGTCCTGTATGTGATTTGGAGAAATAATAGTCCTGTATGTGATGAGTAGAAATAATAGTCCTCTATGTGATGAGGAGAAATAATAGTCCTCTATGTGTGATGAGGAAATAATAGTCCTCTATGTTATGAGGAGAAATAATAGTCCTGTATGTGATGAGGAGAAATAATAGTCCTGTATGTGATGAGGAGAAATAATAGTCCTGTATGTGATGAGAAGAAATAATAGTCCTGTATGTGATGAGGAGAAATAATAGTCCTGTATGTGATGAGAAGAAATAATAGTCCTCCATGTGATGAGGAGAAATAATAGTCCTGTATGTGATGAGGAGAAATAATAGTCCTGTATGTGATGAGAAGAAATAATAGTCCTCTATGTGATGAGGAGAAATAATAGTCCTGTATGTGATGAGGAGAAATATTAGTTCTGTGGAAAAATGGTGCTCTTTATTCTTTACTTATACAGGTGGGACAGTTATGAAATATGTGCCTCAAAATGTAGTTTTGAATGGTGTGTGTGAAGCTCAGAGGTTTGAACAAAATAATAATCTGGTTCATTATGTCTGTGTCTGTCTGGCCTCTGCAGAGCAGTTTAAATGGACACATGTTGTGACTCACTATAAGAGTAAGGCTGTTCTTCTGAGATTGTGCAGCCGTTTTGCAAAGTCCAAATACTTGTGTTTTACTAATGAGACTGAGTCTAGGAGACTGTCCTGTGTGGTTGGCGCTGGCAGCCATCCTGGAGGGCAGGAATAGCTATGCAATGCAGTGGCAGTGGGTGCGATTCACCATTGGCCCCGTGGGTAATGAAAGGCCTAATAAATGAATCCATCAGAGTGTCTGTCTGTGTGTGTGTGCGGGGCGCACTCAGCCCGGACGTGCCCAGTCTCCGGGCACAGAGGAGAGGGATGCCACCGCTGGCAGGCCTGATGAATGGGTGGCACACGGCAGTCTGACAAAGACGAATGTGACAGCCCTCGTCCCAGTGCAGGGGGGGCGGGGCTCACACTCAGGGAGATCATGTGACTCTGACCACCTCCCAGACTGCTCAGACTGAGATGGTAAACTGGAGAGGCCAAACTTCCCACCAGATGAAGTACTCTGCCGGACCACACAGCATCGATTAACAGCAGCAGTGTGTCGTCTGCATTAAGCACTGTAACAAAAATAGGTTGAAACAAACACATAAAAATGCATCAGAGATCTTATTCGGCTCATGCAGTAATCTGTGTGAGATAGTGAGGACTGGAAGGATCGAACCGCTATTTGTTTTTCAGCATTATTAGAGGTGGGAGGAATTTAACGACTGGCGATCAATAGTAATATTTGTTTTATATTACTCAGGTGCTTTGACTGTGAGCACGAGCGGCCAGCTGCAGTCTGCTTTTGGTCACACTATCCCATAACTACACAGCACGCTCTATTAGGCGGATCACTTACACTTAAGATGGAGGATCTCTCTGCAGGTCCTATCAGTAATCACTCTGGTATCAGACCAGCTTATTATCATCACGCTGAACGAGGAGAAAGGCCATTCCATCGAGAGTCACTTTGTTTTAATTAGTCCGTATGAGGTATTTAGGGTCGTAATAGGAGTCAATGAAGGAAATATTCAAATATGTTGCCGTACAGCTGCTTAAAGAGTGTTTGACCTCACTCTTGTACAGAAAGAGTCATCCTCAAATGAGTAGAAGCGCAGAGGGCGAAGTCAATGGGAAACTGAGATGATTAAGAGGGTTCAGCCGTTAACATAAAGGCTGGGATAGCTCTCTCTCCTCCGCGTGGTGCAGTGGACAGTCGGCCGATACTCTGAACGCAGCCAGGACTTGCCTATTAATAGACTATTGAGTGGTATTGATCGCTGGCTCGTGTGACACATAGGATACAATGAGCCATAGATCCTGGTAAAAAGCCATGCCTTTCTCTTCGCTATACCACAATTGCATATGATTAGTGGAGGAGCAGATGAGGCGAGGGTCCATCTTCCTCTGTAACGATGAACACAAGTGCGAGGGTGCCCTGCATAAAAGCCAATCGCAATTTGGGAACTTTTGTCAGTAACACAAAAGCTCTTGAACAAAATGGCCACTGAGGCGACTTGGCGTTTCCTCGTCCGACCATAATTGGATGGATTGTGTAAACTTTCCAAACATGGATGTGTTTCAGAAAGTAAAGATGTTTTCTTTCTGCATCAAGGTGAGGCAGGTCTAACGAGCTGCTATACAATTACAGATAAATTAGAGAGATAATGACAAGGGGGAATGGTAGTTATATCAATAACCTCTCTAATGGTCAATCCCACAATGCTGTCTGCTGTGTGCTAGATTTAGTGTAATGGATAAGGGGCCTGTTTAGCAGAGGCTTACTTGTCGCCAAATGGGGGAACAAACCTCAAATAGCCAAATTAAAAACTGAATAATAGATGAGCGATGCCAGGATGAGAGGAGCGGGAGGAGGCAGCTGTAATTTCTACTCCTGGACAAAAAAGCCAGCTTGGCATGTAATTGTGTAAAATTTATAAGGGCACAAAAGAGAAATACAGGCCAAGCCTGGATGTGCATCCCAGAGAGAGGCTCGGTTTTACTGAAGGAAACCAAATAATGATGGTATAACAGGTGAAGGTCCACAAAACTCACCAACACCATAAACGTGCTTGTTATTGGAGCTGACTGCAGCGTGCGGAAGTGTGGAGCCTCTCACACGTTTGAACAGATAACTTATCTGTTTCAATAACCCATGAGCTTTATGGCATCACGTTTCATCAGAATGTTATCAACCTATGTTATTATTTCATGTTCCTGGAAGATTGAAGGCTCCCATTGAAGGCCTCACCGCATTAATCATACATCCAGAGCTTCTGTGTTCCTCTTTTCACAAATCCTGCACTCAAATACAATCCTCTTTGGATGGTTGAACTAATAAGGCTGAAAACGACGTGTCGCCAAATGTACTTACTTCTCAGAGTATTAAACCTTTTTCACACAAAAATAAAAGTGCATCTGGGTCGCACAAAGGACCGACCGCTCCACTAACAATGAACTCAGGCATTATTGGTAACAAGGGTGAAATTGGTTCTCACAGTACAATATCATAAGCCCCAGTTATTGTCATCTGGAGAAGTGGGCTTCTTCCAGGCTGCTAATAACAGAAGTCTGACTCATTCTGTTTTTACCTCTGTTTTTACCTCTTTGTCTGGTCTTTGTACACCTGTGGGAACCAGAGGACTTCCCCTCCTGGTCCTGATGTAGTCTGATGTGAGCGGTCAGTGATGTGGGCAGTGACGACAGAACGGCCTCTCTGTGAAGAGGAGAAACTGTTACTGCTCCACTGAATACAGGTCATTTGCCAACGCCACCTGGCCCTTTGATCGCCGCAGGGCCAGTGTGGGCCGGCTCCCCCCCGATGGCTGATGGTGACAATGTGGGCAGAGCTGCGCTCCCTGGTACCTGCCGTGACCAAACACAAACGAACACATCTGCTCTGGTCCAGTGTCATATTCACTCTGTGGAATAACACAAACTCCTATGGCCTTTGACCATCCTGTTATTATCCATGTAATAAACTAAAGGCTCTGGCCTAGTTTTAGCTGAAAGCTCATGAAAGTCATGATAGGTATGAGAGTCATGAGTCTGTGTTTGAGTATTTGAAGATACGATGCTTCTAACCCCATTGTGCTGTTTACAGCTCCTGGTTAGGTCATGGATGGGTCATTTAGATACAGTGAGATTGACTTTAGTGCCATGTAATATTTATCACTGTGCATTTGTATGGCCCATAGATACTAGTTGTTGTTTTATACACTTTGGCTCTGAAGAATGTTAACATCATGTCACGCCAGATGGGACAGGCTCTCATGAAAGTTTCAAAGCAGCTTGGAGAGGCTGAAGAAATCAGGCCCCGGTCTAAGGGGGCAAAAAGGTGGGTCTACAAGGGGCAAAACACGCAGTCTACAGGCGGCAAAAGAGCAGGTCTACTCGGGGCAAAACACCCAGTCTACAGGCGGCAAAAGAGCGGGTCTACAGGGGGCAAAAGAGTGGATCTACAAAAACACCCAGTCTACAGGAGGCAAAAGACCGAGTCTACAGGGGGAAAAAGAGCAGGTATACAGCAGGCAAAAGAACGGGTCTACATGGGACAAAAGGGGTCTACAGGAGGCAAAAGAGCGGGTCTGTAGGGGACAAAAGGGGTCTAGAAGGGGCAAAGGCCTGGCCTACAGGGGGCAAAAGCGTGGATTTAAAGGGGGCAAAATACCCAGTCTACAGGGGCAAAAGAGCGGGTCTACGGGAGGCAAAAGAGTGGGTCTATAGGGGCCAAAATGGTGGGTCTACGGGGGCCAAAAGAGCAGGTCTACAGGGGGCAAAATAGCAGGTCTACAGGGGGCAAATGTGTGGGTCTACAGGGGGCAAAAAGATGCATTGCAACTCCAGTGTTTGCACCCTCATTTCAGGCGCCTAAAATACTGCCACTTAATGGAAGCGTACAATGTTTACACCCCTTTGAAACTCGAATGCTCCTCAGCCCGTTCTGCACCGGGCATGGAGGAGCTGAGGAGTCTTAGCAGGATGTTGGTGAAGGAGCCATGTTGCTGCCAGCTCCTGCTCACAGATGGACGGTGTGTCAGGGGAATGATCAGAGGCCCCCTCCCGTCCCCCTCCCGTCCCACACTGGGAGGAAATGGCTCTGAACGAGAGGAGGAAGAGCGCGAGAAGGAGTTAATCACTGCGCTAATGCTGCACTTCATCATCGTTTCCTGAGCCCGCCTGCTTACCCGAACTGCCACAGTATATCTGTCTACACAGCGCCCCCTGCTTCTGGACTCTGCCACTGCTTCTGAGCAAGGGGCCTCTCACTCAGGGGTTTGTGGACTCAAAGAGAGTAGTGTTTAGGGAGAAGACACGCAAAGCTTCACTTGAAAGCTGCTGATCCTTGAAGGTGAACGGAGCGGACGCCGTTGGGGAAGCCTGTGGTCTGACCTTGGCTGTGCATCACATATGTATGCAGCGTAAAGTGCTCTGTGGGCCTTTTCATGCGTGCCTATTTGACACTTGGTCCTTTGAGGAGGACTTTTTATTTTAGCTGGGCCCTAGTTCCTGCTCTTACTGTGCCGTGTTTGTGCGCCGTGTGCATACTTTACTTAGCGCATGTGTTTTTCTAAGTGCATGGTTTTTTTGCACGGGATGGATTGGAGGCTGGCGGTGAAGGTGAGTGAGTTTAAGCGGGCTCCTCCCCTGGGCTCTTGTTCCACAGACAGTTACAAACAGGATCTTAGGAAGTGCTGTGCTGTGCTGCCGTGCATGGCCAGACATGCGGCTGCTTCAGAAATATGAGTCCACGCGCGGGGCCCATAATTCACAGTCTTGCCTCCGCCGCCGCCCCTCTGCCCTGGCAGCCACTCAAACCAGCCACCACAGCCTCTTCAATCCCTTTATTCTCCTGGATTAAATATTGTAAGGTGCCATTCAAGCCAAGCCTTATGCACAAAGCCGCGTCTACACTCTCACAAGTTTGAAGTCAACCCGAGTCAATAGTGAGAGACGCTACATTAGTAATGAAAGACAAAACAGGATGTCACGAAGGTGGAAAAAGCATTTTTTATATTTACTATAGATTATGTTTTATGAACAAAAGGCCATATTTCTGCTAATGCAGAAATGTGATTGTATTTATTGTAATAGAACCATAATATGTGTCTCTGTGGCAGACTGTGAGTGGTCAGTGTGATCGGCCTATAATGAGGTCACATGTTCCATGTGTTGACATGATGCGAAGACGTGACATAATTCCGCTCATCGCCTTCACACTTGTCCACTGTGTCATTTTTCTACGCAGCTAATTTGCATCATAGATATTTCCCAGCATGCAACTGGAGGGTGTAATATATGAGTAAGGTAATGGGCCTTGCATTAGATATGTGAACTGGAACAGTACAGGAGGTTTAAATGGAGACAGTGAGACAAGGAGAGTGAGCGAGACAGTGAGACAATGAGAGTGAGCGAGACAGTGAGACAATGAGAGTGGGTGATACAGTGAGACAGTGAGAGTGGGTGAGACAGTGAGACAGTGAGAGTGGGTAATACAGTGAGAGTGGGTGAGACAGGGAGAGTGAGCGAGACAGTGAGACAGTGAGAGTGGGTGAGACAGTGAGAGTGGGTGAGACAGTGAGACAGTGAGAGTGGGTAAGACAGTGAGAGTGGGTGAGACAGTGAGAGTGGGCGAGACAGCAGAGTAACTACAACTGACTGACTGACTACAGCAGAGTCATGATCACAGATCTGCAGGGGGTGCTGAGGGCAGAAGGTGCTGAGGTGCTGAGGGGCAGGAGGTGCTGAGGGGTTTAGGTGCTGGTTGTCTGTCACTGTGCCTCTACCAAACTGGAGATCAACACACCATTGCCTGGCTTTAAAGCTGCACCACACAACATTTTTCAGTGGATGAATTTAGCTATCTAGCATTTATTTAATTACAAGTGTTTGATTGCTTATAAAAAAAAAACAACAACATTGAAATAATGGTGTTCGTACTGGGAGCGATGGAGGGACGGATCATGGGATTTGGTAGGACATGGGATCATAGAATTACTGAGATTAATTAGATTTGTTCTGTTGGACTGAGAGGTTATAAAAGTTTTTAATCACATTGCATTTTTGTTTTTTATATCCTATCGATTAAAGAGACGCCTTGTGAATGAACCCTTAAGAAATGTCTCCTCCTTGAGAAAGTGTGTGTCATGGTATACATATATATATACACACACACACACACACACACACACACACACACACACAGCAGAGGGTCTGAGGACACAGGTCTAATATAAAACTCTTACTGTTAACCCAGTTTTACTGTTGTATTAAAAACAACATATATATATATATATATACTATATATATATATATATATATATATATATATATATATATATATATATATATATATATATATATATATATATATATATATATATATATATATATATATATATATAATCTCCTCCTCACCCTCCGCGGGTGGTCTTTTTATCCCCTCTTTTTCCACGGGACCTCTACCAGAGGCCTGGGAGCTTGAGGGTTCTGCGCAGTATCTTTGCTGTTCCTAGTACTGCACTTTTCTGGACTGAGATGTCTGATGTTTTTCCTGGGATCTGCTGTAGCCACTCCTCCAGTTTGGGGGTCACTGCCCCCTGTGGCATGTACCAAGGAGATGCACTGTGTCCACTGCTGTTCTGCATAGGTCTAAACCCCCTCAGCCAAATAATCAACAACACTGGCTATGGATACCTACTCAGGAATGGGGCCACCGTCAGTCACCTCCTCTACATGGATGACATCAAGCTGTACGCTAAGAATGAGCGAGACATTGACTCACTGATCCACACCACCAGGAGCTACAGTACAAACACTGGAATGTCATTTGGGCTTGAAAAGTGTAGCCGGATGGTGACAAAGAGCGAGAAGGTAGTCCACACAGAAGGGGTCTCACTCCCACAAGGAACAATAGCAGACATTGAGGACAGTTACAAGTACCTTGGTATCCCACAAGCAAATGGCAACCTTGAAGAGGAAACAAGGAAAGCAGCCATGGCCAAATACCTCAGACAAGTAAGGCAAGTCCTAAGGAGTTTGCCTTATTGCCTACCCAGGCAATAAACAGCTATACCCTGCCAGTAATCAGATACCCAGCAGGATTTATACGGTGGCCAAAGGAGGAGCTACAGACCAGTTAAGACCCGAAAGCTCCTGACCATGCATGGCGGGTTCCATCCCAAATCCAGCAACCTGAGACTATACGCGAGTCATAAAGAAGGAGGCAGAGGACCAGTGAGTGTGAGAGCCACAGTCCAGGAAACATGCAAGATCCATAAATACATCAAGAACAAGGCTCCAACAGATGATGTGCTCAGTGAATGTCTCAGACAGTGGAGTGTAGAGGAAGAGGAGCTGAAGGAACCATCATGGAAGGACAAGCCCCTGCATGGGATAACCACCGGAACATAACTGAAGTGGCTGATTTCAAGTAATCCTACTAATGGCTCAAATGGCTCAAGAAAGCTGGACTGAAGGACAGCACAGAGGCATATATATATATATATATATATATATATATATATATATATATATATATATATATATATATATATATATATATATATATATATATATATATCTGTGTGTGTGTGTGTATTTTTTTTATTGTAGAGAGACTTTATAGACACCCTGTATATCTACAAACATATATAATAACCACATGTATAATGTATCTATAGACACATATACACACCACAAATACAGTTATAGCCATTAGTATACACGAGTAGTATGTACGTACATTTGCACATGTATGTGCATACATATGTAGATAGATAGATTATGGATCTGGATTATCGAGTCATTTATGTGAGATGTCTCCAGATCTTTGATATTCGTTGGTTTTGACCCTTGGCTCTAGAATATACAGCTTTTGGTTTGGTTATAGTCCGACCTTAAGTTGTTGTTCCTGAATTATATTTTACCCACACATTGTCTCTATGGTTTAAAACATTTATCCAGTATCACCGGACTTTTGGGCCTGTGTAGAGAATCTGGACCTGAACATTCACCTCCCCTCAGTCTCTTGATCTGTGCATTTGTTGACCCTTCATGTGTCCACACAGATCTGACCATTAGTTTTCATGTATAAGTCCCTTTATTGGCACATTCTTTCCATTAAGCAGACTTTATGTAACTGAAGACATTTGTACACTGCAGGCTCCACTCCTTGTCACTGTAGACTCCAAATCATTTTCCCTGGATTTTTAAAACATAATTGACTTCTTCATATTTGTTGTTAGGGACATCATATATTTGTTTTAACATTTAAATTCTCGTAGACTAGAGGATGGAGCTGTTGAAAGGACTGTATTTTTTCTTTGACATAAGATCTTGCAGGTCTATAAAAGTTCTTAGTGAGGAGATTAAACTCCTCAGCCAAGTTTTCAAATGACTTGACTGTTCCTTGAACCGTCTGAGTTTGGACTGAAGTCTGAGTCCTGTCACTTTTCTCTCAGGCCCATCGTCTGTATTGGATTTATTTTCACGATTTTTACAGATTCTTTGCCAGGATCTTGCATGTTTAGAAGATAACGCTATTATATTTTTTACTTTTTTTACATTGATTGTGCTGAAAATATTCAGGACGTGAGAGAGTCAGTTTCCTCAGTACGTTTCCATGTTGGGTTGGTGTTAGCGCTCATTGTGTTAGAATATTGGTGCAGCAGTAACAAGAGGCAGATTTGGTCATTACATTTTACCTTTTGTCCTGCATACATTTTTATTTAACCCTTGTTTTTCATCATCCCATATGACATTTCTTAAAAGTCCTTCTCACTCCTTAAACACAGGTTTGCCAAATACAAAGGTATGTTCTGGAACAAAAAAGAAAAAAAATATATATAATAATTTTGATTATATCTTTTCAAACATTGTGAGTAGTAAAAGTTTAACATCCTGTTTTATAATGCTGCCAGTGCTTTATAATTGTAATTATATGGTCTGTCCATTTCATTGATTAGAGTAATGCCCAAATGTCCCACTTCAAATTAAACCTTTTTTTGGAGTTTGAAGTTTACATCCATCACCTCAGATTTATTTGAGTTTAAACTTATAACCTGAAATATCCCATATTTTCTAGTTTCATTTAGCAGCAAAGGCAGAGATCTGTGTATGTCTGTGAGAAACACGATGATGTCACCTGTGTGTGGTGCAGGTTTATGTTCATCGTCTTTTATCTTTGCCCTGATGCTTTCAGCTCAATGCAAAAGGCAAATGTGAGAGAGGGCCTCCCTGTGTACTCACTCCCTTTATATGAAGGGTTTTAGATAATGAGCCACTTTAACTCTTGCATTAAGTTCATTGCACATCCACATTTGCCCAAAACTGTCTCTCCCAAAACTCCCAAAAAGCCTCTGTCTTTTAGTCCGGTGATATAGGGACAAAGTACGACTGTTGCATCAGTTATTTAAAAATAAAAAATAAAAAATTCTTCCCATATCTGACTCAGAACTTGACCTGGTTTTGTCAGCTGCTTGCCTCCATGGAGATAAGTGTAATGCCATACTGTGAAACATTCCTTGGATCTCCATGGAGACAAGCAGGTGGTGAACCCTGTACCACAAAGTGACTCATGCCCCTTTAACACGGCAGATCTGTCTCTTATATTTGCCAGACGCACACAGTCAACAAACGTCTGCCCCGGTGCAGTGCTTTCAGCTTGGTTCCACATCACCTCCTACTAATGGTGGTAATTAATTGATGAATGAGGTCAAATCGGAGATATCCAGACACGTCTCAATTCAGATACAAGCTCATCATGTCCCGCTGCTCACCTCTGAGCCACCCCCCCAAGTTGTTTTCTTAATGTGCACTGCACTGCATTCCCTCTGTGCTCATCTGCATAAGACCTTGGGATGAATGTTAACGAGGTTTAATTAGACAAGACGCCACGATGGATGAGAGGGTGGGGGCGGCGAGACCGCGGTGGGGGCAGTGAGACCAGGAGGGTGCTGGCTCTCACTAGGGGGCAATCACATAAACCACTGTCACATGCACTCACTGGACGTGCAGTAAATGACCGTTAGAGGCCAAACGCTCCAGCAGCACACGACCCCATGACCTTATGACCTCATGACCTCACGTGTGATGGAACAGTTCCACAGCCAGGTCCACTTCACATCAGTCAGCCATAAGGGCGTAGGACGCCCATGCTTTATGCAGTTTATGAGCTAATGATGTAGTCATAAAGCCATAAGAGGGGAGCAGGGCTCAGGATTCATCTCCATCTGATTCATTTGTTTTTTTCTTTGCAGAATCAAAATCAAAATGTCTTTCAGTGTTGGTTTTGTTACTGTAACAGGTGGGTGTGTCACAAACTGCTAAGTGTGAGGTGTCCAATATTCCTCAGAGAGAGTTACACATTTGATTTTGAATGAGAATAACTGCTGGTTTTGGATAACATCATGGCATTTCAAAGGCCAATAACATTTAACACAGATGGGGGCAACTAAAAATGAACCCTGTTAAAATGCAGATTTATGTCATAACACAAGAAGTAAATGGGTCCAGTCACCAATAGAAATGATCAGGTTCAACATGATTTTTTTTTTATAGTTTATTTGAGTAGAGACAGATACAACAAACAGATTAACAGTTCAGGTTTCTGACACGGGAGTCACGACGTTTATGGCCTTGGCTAATTCACAACACCAGCCTCAGAAGAGCTTTAAACTGTTCAAATTTCAATAAAAAGCCGACAGATTATTAAAAAAAAAACAAAAAAAAAAAAAAAAAAAAAAAAAGAATTAGATACAGTGAATTTGTCAAGAAAATCAAATATCAAAATATCCAGACTCTTTTACCTTTTGTGTATTTCAGGGCAAAGTACAGTGTAATCCACGTAATCAGAGTACAGTGTATCCAATGTAATCAAAGTACAGTGTAATCACTGGGAAAAACCGGCACCAGTTCACAACTCTCCAAATATGAGAGATTTAAATGTAAACAGGCACCATGTTGAACTGACCTGCACTGAACTGGTTCTGTACAGTTCTATCTCAATACAACACAACATAACACAACACAACACAATACAACACAATACAACACAATACAACAGATCAAAAATATGGAAATGGTTGTGAACCTGACACATCACAAACTGCTCTGAGGTGTCCAAACAATGTTCCTCAACAAACAAAACAATCAAAGTAAATGAATAAAACTTTGATTTGCAAAAAAAATAACAATTTTGTCTGGACCCAGTGAGTTTTACCTCAGGGAGAGTTCCACAGCTCTGAGAGCACATTTCTATGGCAACACCACAACAACAACAGCAGCACAGGTACAAAGCAAATAACAGAATAACTGATTTAGTGGAATTTCATTATATACAGGCTGTGTAATATAGAGTGATGAAAAACAATGACTTTTTATTAACCTGCTACAGACGTTTAGCACAACAAGCATCCAGATGTCTCCCTCCAAAGTCCAAATCCTGCTCCAAACAAACAGGCTTCTTCTGACAGAAGATCGGCTGTGGCCCTTTCACTTCAAAAGCCCCGTATCATTCCTGATTAGAGCTCGATTAGTCGTCCTAATGGGAGGGACTCTGCAGTTTGATGGAGTTCTGCTCGGCCTCGGTTTCAGAGACGTTACGTTCTCAGTCCCAGCTGTAAACATTTCCACTTGACTGATTTGTAAAGAACACAGGGCAGGGGCTTGGCTCAGGTAATCCGCTAAATGATGTGTGTGTTGTTTTTGTACTTCTCGAGATAAGGCCGAATGCAGATGTTTTTTTTACTAGTGGCTCCCAGCTGAGGAGTCATTACCTCTGAGCTTCTGTTCTCATCCCATCTCGCTGACTGGGTGACTGACTGAGCACCAGATGCACAAACACACTCTAACATCGATGTAGCTTTTGTTGCTAGCTGCTCCCTCCTCCAGGCGCGGGCTTATCGCGCGGTCATGGCCAGATAGAGACACCTGCAAATGCTGTGGATTAGCAGGCTGCCCGGGGTGAGCCGTTTAATACTGTGCCGTGAGGATCCCGGGCTCAAGGCGGAGCTGTGAAGCCAAGACTGGCACAGCAGAGCTGTGCATCGAGAGAGATCAACTCAAAATAAAACATTCAATGAAACAGTCATGGGAAAGGAGCTGGTAAATATGTTCTGTCGGCAACAGAGCAGCGTGCGTGTGTTTGCTCCTCTTTAAAGGGCCTATACTACACAAAACTGATTTGTGAGCTTTAAGCCATGTTCTAATGCTGTTACCTTCTGTGTGTTGTGTTTTATTTTGTTCACACATGTTTGAGTAATCCTGTATTATGACGCTGTCTGAATCCTCAACCCTCAAAATGCTCTGTTCCACCTTGTGATGTCATTTAGTGGTAGTCTTAAAGTTAACAGCTATTTGTAACTTACATTGAATTGCTTTACTTTCCAATACTCTAGAATAACCTTAGGGAGCTTCCAAGAATCAGGAAGTGTGTGGTTAACATGCTGGTTGTTGTTGTTAGCATTAGCCGGCTAAACTCTGGCCTCTGAAAGCTAAGTTCATAATTAAAATGCTCAAAATGCGTAAAATAAGTGAGGGATAACTTTGGACCAAACTGTTTAAAATTAACTAGCTCTGTTTTTCACTGTTTTAAAACAGCAAAAATCAGATATAGAGACTATAAGCTTTTAACAACATGTGCTGCTTGTTCTCCCTGCTGGCACCATATTGAGTCACAGGGCTTGTTCTCTCTGTGTTGCTTTTGCCATGTTGACACCTGATGGTTGTTCTCCTCTTTGTTGCTGGCGCTATGCTGAATCCTGGTGCTAGCTGTCCCTGAGTTGCTGGTGCCATGTTGAGTCCCGGTGCTTGTTCTCCCTGTGTCGCTGGTAACGGCAGAGTCCCAGTGCTGGTTTTCCCATAGAGCACCATTTTAATTCCCGGTGCTTGTTCTCCCCTTTGCTGCTGGTGAAATGTTGAATCCTGGTGCTAGCTGTCCCTGTGTTGCTGGTATCATGTTGAGTCCTGGTGCTTGTTCTCCCTGTGTTGCTGGTGCCATGTTGATTCTCGGTGCTTGTTCTCTGTGTTGCTGGTATCACGTTAAGTCCTGGTGCTTGTTCTCCTCTTTGTTGTCGGTGCCATATTGGATCGTGATGCTTGTTCTCCTCTTTCTTGCCAGTGCCATGTTGAATTGCGATGCTTGCTCTCCTCTTTGTTGCTGGTGCCTTGTTGAGTCCCGGTGCTTGTTCTCCCTGTGTTACTGGTGCCATGTTGCATCCCTGTGCTTGTTCTCCTCTTTGTTGGTGGTGCCATGTTGAATCTCGCCTCTTAATTAATTTGGCGAGTGGCGAGCGGGAGCGCTTGTCACCTCTGCTCCCGGCTGTTAGTGCTGTTTATCTGCGGGTGACCTTTGATTTCACACTGCATTGGTTTTGTCCCGTTATGGACAAGAGGTGTTTTTTTTGCTGACAACAGAGGAAACCTTATCTTTTAAATAAGTAATTCCTCAACTGCTCAGTAAGTTCAACAGCAGCAAAATATTGGGAGAGCCGAGGCGGGAAGGGCAGGAAAGATCTCGTGGTATTTTGAGTGCCGTGGCTTCAAATCCCATTTCGAATTCTGTAGTGTTTCAACGATTCTGTCTGAAAAAATACATCTATCTTACAAGCAGGTCGGGGAACGGCAGAGTCCCATTGTATACAGTCCGTAAAAAGGGGACACTAAGTAACTTTTGTGGTAGAGGGTCCATCTGCTTGAATATGGAGATCTTCTGCCACGAATGTTCCACATGTAGCATTGAACTTATCTCTATGTAGACGCCTCCAGACCAAGGTCAAAACTGAGAAAACGTGACCCTGCACATAAAAAAAAATGAGTTTTGAGTAATAAAAACACCAGTGATTAAATAAATGCTACACATGTGTTTAATGCCATACTGTGGAACATTCTCTCCATGGCGACGTGCTCTGTGATCTTAACCACAGACAGTACTTGCCTTACCTTAACCTAAACCCTGACCTTCAACTAGCCATCCACCCGTTTTCATCCTCTTATCCAGGGCCACGGGGGCAGCAGTTGAAGCAGGGACTCCCAGACTTCCCGCACCCCAGACACTTCCTCCAGCTCCTCCAGTGGGAGCTGAAGGCGTTTCCAGGCCAAACTTACACTATTTTAACCTACATGGGAACTTAAAATCCTGTTGTTTATCCAATAATAAAGGGATTACATATGAGGACTAATGTTTGTCCCCTTGAGGGAGGTAGGTCCCCATGGCCTAAGTATGAATACCCCCTCCCCACACACACAGACACACAGACCATAAAAGTTCCATAGTGCACCTTTAAAGGCTCTGCTCCTTAGAAGTCCCAGTTTGAGGATCTTCCGTCAGCTCGCATTTGGCGTCTTTAGCCTTTGTGATTTAGAAAACACAGAGGGGATGGTTTATTGTTGTTTTGTGGAAGGGTTCGGGCATCGACACAGCAGTGGCAGCCAGACCTCCTTGGCATCGTCTGGGCCTGGCAGTTTAGATTTTGGGAGAGAACGCAGGGCCATGATTGGGGTGAAGGCTTGAGTGAGTGACAGGTGGGACGGACGAGGAGATGAATGCTTTGGCACATGGCTCAGCTCGGCGGGCTCTGTCTATGCGCTGGAACAGTATAACAGTGATGCATGGCCATGAATTATATTACGCCTTGGCAGCTGCTTACTCCCAGATTCATCTGAGCAGTCATTGCCTTATTTATTTATTTGTTCGTCCAATTTGTCAAAAGAATTGTCACATCAAAGAAAAAAGGGGAGCTAACAGGGATTGGAAATGAGCATGATTGAGAGCAGTTTTTGGTGAAAGTCTGTGTGGCGTTTGCTGCAAAATTGTTCTGAAACAGTTTGCACTTGTACCAGATGCCACAAACAGAACAGTAAGAGAGGGTTATATCCACAAAACACACACCTTCAGTCTTTTTTTTATTATCGTAATAACAATAAGACAATATTTTTGCCTAATCCTTGTTGTTGGCATTGAGGTTCAAAGGTTACACAAATGTGAACGTGCCATAAAAATAAAATAAAACAAGGTCTACAAAGTGCAGGAGGTTTATGCAGAGCAGTGAAGGTTTATCCTCAGAGATGGGCTTAAGAAAATATACTTTTTATTCAACCTACTCCTTATAACAGTGCAGTCATACACATAAACTGTAACCCACTGAACACGAGAGAGAAAGAGACACAAATAATATGAAATGTTCAGGTTTATGGCTTATTTTACCTTTACTGTTTGAGGCAGGGACTCACCACCCACCCAGAGAGGGCAAGCCACCTTTTTCTGAGAACCATGGCCTAGGATTTGGAGGAGCTGATTCTCATCCCAGCCGCTTCACACTTGCCTGCAAAACGCCCCAGTGCTGCAGGTCCTGCCTCAAAGAAGCCATCAGGACAACATCATCTACAAATAGCAGAGATGGGATCCTGCGGTTCCCAAACTGGACCCCCTCTGGCCCGTGCTGTGCCTAGAAATTCTGTCATTAAATATAATGAACAGAACCGGTGACAATGGGCAGCCCCTGGTGGAGTCAAACCGTCAAACACTCATCAGCTGCCTAAAGAGTCTTGATAGGACTCCTTCTTCAGCCTCACGGCATCCCTTACTTCTGGTGTCCACCACTGGGTTCAGGGGTTGCTGCCGCGACAAGCCCCACAGACCTTACGATCGCAGCTACGAACAGCAGAATCGTGGCCCAACGTGGTGCAAAGCTTGTAAAGTTTGGGTTGAGCAGCTGTATCAGTGTGAACAGGTTAACAGAGAGAGATGGTTCCTGTTTCATAAGGAATCTAACTGAGGTTATTCTGAACATCAACGTGGTCAGAAACAAAGGTATTTAACGCCACAGGACACGTGCAATCTGCTTAAAACAAACTTAATATAAAAGCAACATTTGTGACATGATGAGTTAAAAAGAAAAAAAAAAGGATTTAGGAGTTTAGTGACATGTTTATTTAGTAACAAATGCACTTAAAAACACTCAAAAACACTGATGTCATTGAATAATTTCAGTTTTAAAGATGTACTGAGGTCGGTATTTTCACGTGTGACCTAGTTTTCTTATTAATGATGAATTGATAAATTTTGCATATCTTAAAAATGTCCATTTCGACAGGATCCTTTTGATTTGTATCGTCTCCTCTGTTAAAAAGTACCCCAGCATTTCCCTGTCCAGTGCCTGCCTTTAAAAGCCGCTAGCTAGCAGCTCATTCGTTGAGAGCCGCGAGCGCTCACAGATACTGATGCCTTGGGCCTTTTGTCCCTCCCTGACACGGCTGTTCGGACACCTTTGTTCTGCAGGAGAGGCCCATTCACCGACTGCCTGAGGAACAAATTGGATCTGGTTGACAATTAATAGCCACACGGCATGTTTAATTAAGAGCATGTAGCCAGCGCGAGACGTGAACAGATAAACAGGGCTGTGGCCGGTCAAAGCCAGACTGGGGGCACAAAAGGAGCCGCCTATTGGAGCGACTGGCTGATCGATCGGCGAGCGTCTGAGGGGAGAAGGCTTCACAAAGACTCTCCCCTCACCTCCCCTCTCTCTCCTCCGAGTTTTACAGATGCGAGACTGATAATGCACCAGGCAGATGGAGGTATGCAGATAGGCCCCACAAAAGCACGAAAGTTTGGGCAAAAGTTTGAGAGTTTGAAAAAGTGCCACCAATACAGGCAAAGCTGCAGAGGTAAGGCATTCAGCATAAAGTCATTTGGTTTGACTCGAGGTGGAAGAGACGGGAAACTGTATAATAAAGTTTGTGTAATTAAAGTATTAAAACTTACATAATGTATCAAATCTGAGATTCTCAAAGGACAGAACAGAAAAGCATTTAATATGGTCAATATAGTGAAGAGTGACTTACACCTCAAGTCCTGTGACTGCAAACTACTCAGAGTAGTACTTAGTAAGTTACTCAAGTAAATGCAACCAACCCATGTCTATGTTTGACCATACTGAATACTAAATACTAAATACATAATATTAAATAGTAAACACGAAATATTAAACCATTTTGTGTCGATTATTATGTTTATATTTTTCTTCATGCAGTTCTTTTCTAAATACTCAAAGTCCAAAAACTCTTATGGTCACTGTTGCCACATTAAAGGTGCACTCTGTAACTTTTCCGGCTGAGAGTCCGTTGCTTCATTGTTCGCTTTCAATTTCAATTCAATTCAGTGTGATCAATGTAATCAAAGTAATCACTGATCGTCCCCATTTGGGAGTATGACATCATCACATTCTACAATCTGAAAACTACCCATTTATTTATATTAAAGGGGGCCCATGTAAGGCTTCTCGGCCCAGGCCTCCAAATATCTGTCGACTGGCCTGTATAGACATGGTGACATCAGTGGCTGAAGCTTGAATCGGACACGCACTCTACCAGTTGAGCCACTCTCACTCTGAGTAACTGGAGAGGGTGCTCTGTGGCTGAGGAGGTATTCAGTGTGACCAGTCCCACTAAGAAGTGACCTTCACGTCGGCCGTGATGGGTTGTCATGAATGGTCATCAAATGCTCTTAATGTTACTTATATCTAGTGTTGTGTTCCATTGTTTGGAGACAGCACGCTCACCCTTCATGTGCCGGTCTGACTCTTGGCTTCGGTGACCTTCAGGCCTTATACATTCCCGCTTATTGTAACATGAACACAAAGCAGTGGAGAGCGAGAGAGGGAGCACTTGACAGCTTGTCTGATAGGCCAAACAATAGCAGTCATGGCCAAGCGATGCTCTGGACAGATAGCTCCGCACACACATAAACACATACACTTCAATTAAAGAGAGCCCTCCTCCAGAACTAACATCACATCAGTCAGGCTGTGGCAGCAGCAGAGGGCACATCAGACGCACACACTCATCTCTGTGTGGAGGTTCAGATGGCTGTGTGCTGACAGGCGAACAGAAATGACAGGGGCCGAAAGGAAAAGCAATGAATATAACTTGTTCATGTGAGAACTAAAGTCTTTGTGTGTATGCGTGTGTCCATATGTGGTCAGCGCCTGGACAGGAAGCAGCGATAGGAGATAAAGGCCCAAGTCTGACAGAAAGCGGCTGATCCTTTCATGCTGACGGGAGCTGAGAGAAAAAGAGTTTTTGCAGCTAATTGGCTGAGGCTCTGACCATCCCTTTGTTCAGTCTGAGTCGTGTCTCGTGTCTGTCCTTTATGTCTTCACAGCGTAACTGTCACTTCCTCTGGACAGAGTGGTGTAGGTGCCATGTAATCTGACAATGTGATTAAAGGCACAAATATGTCACTCTTTAATGACTGCATCATGAGCGAGCGTTTGCATTGTGCCCGATTTGCCCTGGTTTCTTTTCTTCTGGCTTACAGAAAGTGCAAGCGTGCACACACACAGGTGAAAGTCACATAGTCGATGTAGTAGTTCAAACTGAAGGGTTTGGACATAGACCAGCAGGGGGTTCTGGTCTGTGTCTTGGATTGAAAGTTGGAAATTGGTTTCATGCAAGGCTGCTCCAGTCATTTGGCTGCTCTGAATGGAGGAATCCAGGGGATAATGCAGCATTAATTGATTCTGGAGCTTGAAATAAATAGGCCTGGGGGCTCACATGAGACAGGCCTCTTTTGGCCTTGGCTCTGCCTAAAGGTCCTGTTTGAGCTGGAACAGAGCTGACAGCTGCTGATTGATATGAAGTGAATGGTGACCTTCTCCTTCCACTGTCACTTCATTTATGATACAGTCGCGGCTCGACTTTTGGGAGCCTTTGGCTGATATTTGAGGAAATCGTGTTAAGATTGTGGGACGTCCCCATGGAGCGATATCACCTCAATTATATTTAGATGGCATTTAATGCCTCTCTGTGGGATGTGACCGGAATATTTCTCACCAGGATAAAGCAAACAAGTGTAACATCTGTCTGCTCCCCATAGTGTTTATAAGAAATTGTTCTGCAATGGAAACAACATCTACATGTATGGGCTCCTATGCGCACACACATGTATGTCCCACACATGTATGTCCCACACATGTATGTCCCCACACATATGTATATCACACACACACGAGGAGGATGAAACCAAACACACATGTATGTCCCACACACGAGGAGAACGATATCAAACACACATGAGGAGGAGAGGGGGTGAGAGAGTGAGTGTGATGGGAGTAATAATTGTGATTGAGGCGGGGTATACCAGTTGTGAGTCAGAGAGGGGCTGAAGAGTGAGCGAGGAGCTGCTGTCAGGTCTTTGCTTTTGCAGCTCCATTCTCTGGTTCTCCTTGGTTGGGCTGTCAGCAGGGTGCACACATCCTGCTGCATGGATGATGAGGAGGAGGTCAGAGGTCACACAGCCATGGGGGGGGGCGCAGGAAGTGAATCTGCATGCTTCCTGCCGCTTCCAGCAGAGCAGCTCACACAAAGCACAGCCGCTGCATACACTGTTTCTGCCCTATTTACTAAAGCGCTGCTCCGTATTTCCCCAAACGCGAGCAGGAAACTTAAAGTCCTGCCTGAAGTTAAACCCGGGGAGAGAAGAGGGAGGGGTAATAGAATCATTACACAAAGCACATCTCTCAAGGGTACAGCGGTAGGAGGTCCCATATGGGCTGTACATCAGCTCTCACTCCTCTCCTGCGCTCACCACAGGGTCACATGGCTGCCTAATTATGGCTGACAAAGATGGATGTATTTCATTTCAGTCAACTTTATGTCCAGTTCTCATTCAGTCCAGGCTCAGCCAACACCGTGCAACCAATCTCACACAAACCGCCACTCTCCACCAAGTTTATCTGAGCTGCTCTGAGCTGGACTCCAACCGGCCCCTCACCCTCTGTCTCATTCTGTCTCTGTAGCACACACAGGTACACACACAGGTACACACACAGGAACACACACAGGTACACACACAGGAACACACACAGGTACACACACAGGTACACACACAGGTACACACACAGGAACACACACAGGTACACACACAGGTACACACACAGGAACACACACAGGTACACACACAGGACACACACAGGTACACACACAGGAACACCCACAGGTACACACACAGGTACACACACAGGTACACACACAGGAACACACACAGGACACACACAGTTACACACACAGGTACACACACAGGAACACACAGAGGTACACACAGGGAACCCACGGAGGTACACACACAGGTACACACACAGGAACACACACAGGAACACACACAGGTACACACACAGGTACACACACAGGAACACACAGGTACACACACAGGAACACACACAGGTACACACACAGGTACACACACAGGAACATACACAGGTACACACACAGGTACACACACAGGAACACACACAGGTACACACACAGGTACACACACAGGTACACACACAGGAAGACACACAGGTACACACACAGGAACACACAGGTACACAGGTACACACACAGGTACACACACAGGAACACCCATAGGTACACACAGGAACACACAGGTACACATACAGGAACACACACAGGTACACACAGGATCACGCACAGGAGCACACACAGATACACACACAGGAACACACACAGGTACACACACAGTAATGCTGTTACCTCCTCAAAAACATACCTGGAGTTGTGTTTTCTTTCATTCTAGTGAAGGTGTTTAAAAACACAGTGGAGCATACCCTGTATTACCACATGACATCACAAGGTGGAACCTGGAAAGTGGAAGTGTTTTCAGTATGTGAAAAGAACTCTAAACACTAAAGCCTAAATATGCAGGGTTTGTGTGTTAAACATGCGAGAATGAACCAAAACACAACTCCAGGTCTGTGAGAGATCAGAGAACTGCATAAGATTTGTGTTTTGTCAGAGTGTGATCTGCTCATTATATTGACATAATAAATCTGATAAAATGCTGAGGATGTTTTGTATTGATAAATGATGCCACAAAAGCTCCTTGTCGTGAAGTATTTAGGTTTGTCTGCTTTGAAATCAACAATCAGTGTGTATTTATTATCACAAAGATCCACATATCTCCAGCAGAACGCAGCTCTGTCTGGTTCAGACTAAAGTCTAAAGTGGACTAAGTGAGAGTGACGTCACAGCGTCCGGCTCCAGTCACATGAAGCTCATCGAGGCTAGCAGTTATAGAAGCCAATTTACAGCCCAGTTCTAACCGTGAGCATCATAGCAACCAAAGAGCCAATCCGGAGCGAGGCTGTTGAAGGAAGCGCCCCTTCACACTCGCACCGCTGGTTTAGCAAGGAGTGGGCACTTTGCAACACTATCAATCAGACCTGTTACTAACACTAGTCAGAGCAGCCGCGGGGAAAGAAGGCCCCTGATTTGTTTGTTATTAATGTTCATATCTTGATTTACAGACACAATAGTGAAATAAAAACCCCAGGATCATGTAGAGCGGGTTAATACAAACATTTTAAGATCAACATGACGAGTGACAGCAGCAGCTGCTGAAACAGGGGACACAGTTTTTCAATGTAAAGTGAATTGAGTCGATAGAGACTTGAAGCATGCTAGCAGGTTAGCTATGTCCATTTATATAAACAGTGTATGGTGTGGTTCCTGTGCCGCTGGTTGGGAAACACTCTGGGGCTGACCAGTGCAGTCCTTCAAGGCCAAATAATTACATTCCCTCCGCAAACATCAAACACGCTGCCATGACAGCAAAGCCAAAACAAGCATGCCAAGTGCCAACTGTCTCATTCTGTGCCCGCTCTGTGCCCGCTCTGTGGCTCCGGCTTTTCATTCAGCCCAGCATCATGTGGAAAGTGTAGTTTTATATTATATTTTCGTATAACATACTGCAGCTATCAGACTCAGATAAGCCGATAAACCTGTCACTACACCATCGCTCCTTGTGCATTAATTATAGTGTTGGCTGAAGTCTTGCAGAGTTCTTGTGCAAATGTGAGAGTTGTATAGGTTCCAGCACAGTCCACTGCCCTCGTTTCACTATTTGCTAAGTCTGCTCGTATGAAGCTATAGAGTGTATAGAAGTGATATAGTAAACAAATAGGATAGTGCTGGCGGAGCAGCTACTGTGGGCAGCATTGATTGTAGGGGCAGGGAGGCGTGCAGGTTGGAGGAGCAAAAGGAGCCATCCCAGGAGAACACTGCCTTTTTTTTCCAAACGGCTTTATGACCAGCATGCCAAGCAGAAATGTGAAGAGAGGCATTGACCAAGTACTGGAAAACATCTGAGCTATCCAGGATCAATGGCAAATTGATCTGAAAACTATGTATAATGTAGGCGAGTGGACGGCCCGACGTGCTCCTTCTCTCTCCTGCGCGGCGGGGGAGCTGTGGAGCCACGGGGCTAAGCGTAAACATACATGAGTCAGAAGAAGCAGCACCTGCCCGAGGCGTTTTAGCGTCCCCACTTGCCCCACTTCTTTCACAGCCTGTTTTTGGTGCCGTGACGCTGCATTTTTCTGGCTTGGAATCGATCTTGCGTTGCCAGATTGGAACGTGCTTGTTTTGTTGTGGTAAGAAGCACAGCCTGGTTTAGTGTCTGTAAACCCCGCCTCCTCTCAGCTCGGGGATCCCCAGGACGCCGTGTGAAGATCTTAATGAGCAGAGTGAGCGTGAGGGCATCTTTTTAACCTACCGCCGGGGCCCATTGTATACAGCCTCCCTCCTCCTCAGCAGATGCCAGCAGCACCTGTCAACAGCTCTATCGCTGGAATGCAGCAAACTCGTCTTACATGTTTTTTGGATTACTGTTAGTTTTTTATTCATTTTGCCCCACGTTCTTGTCCTGAGCGTGAGCCATCCCATTATGTCCATGTTTTTAAAGAGTCTCAAAGGCTAGAGGTTACGGTTTTATTTGCAAACAGACTCCCACGCCGTCCTCCTTGCTCCTCTCCAGCCTCAAAGACGAACACGGCCGTATGAGATTACATAGATGCACGGCCTGATGCATTATTGCGAGTGCATTAAGAATTCATGAAGTATAAACAAAAAAGGCTAAAATGAATCAACAAAGGCGCTAGCTAGCACAATCGAACCAAGGTGTGCGTTTTAATCACTGTACCTTCACGGTGCTCCTGCTTCAAATGCATTTATCATCGTCATGGGGAAAACTTTCAACTTTTTTGTTCCTCACTGTGATTTTTCTGGAATTTTCTAAACGTTCCGTATCACACTGTGAATTCCTCTATCGATCGCATATTTCTTATATTGCATTTTATAATAAGTGGATTCACGGCAGATTACAGTAAAGAAGAAGACATTTTTACTTTTGTGAATTATACGTGTCTCATATTTAAAAACCTCGTTAGAAAATACACTTCAGTCGACAATTATTACTTTTGTTTTAATTATATATGGAAATGGTTCAACAGTTAAAATGTCGAAATGTGCAGTTTACTTGGAAGTGAACCCACAGCAACAGTAACAGGCTCTATGCACAACAGCGCCCCCTACCTCACTGTGAGCGTCACTACTTTTCTAAATTTATCTTTCTATACTATAAATATTTAAAGATCCAACAGTGGACAGGTAGCTGCAGTTGGGTTAGGGGTCAGGGGTCAGAGGTCAGGGGGTTAGGGTGGATGTCACTGTTAAACACAACACAAAAAAAAAATGAATCCTTCACCAGAGACACTTCTGTGTTTAGAAAAAGACATGTTTGTGCCTCAGTGCTAATGCTAATGTTAATTTTGAGGCTTAATAAATGTTACAACAACATCACAAACTGAAGTATTCTACATATAAAAATAACTGGGTCGTCTTTATGTGGGAAGCTGGTCACTGTGTCTTAAGTAAGAGTCAGACTCAGAGAAGTTCCCATTTAACAAAAATGTATGAAATTGACTGTGGTAAAACATGGCAAAATAAAACACATTTACAAAAATAAACTGTGCTCAGTTTCATCAAAAGCAACAGACATAAACCTACGTGTCCCCGGCTTCACTGACGTTCCCCTGACGGCCTAAATCTGACTGGTCCCAACAAGAAGCGCCTCCCCCAGGTACATGAGGTTTAAACTTTAGCAGTATTCCAATCAAACTACTTCATTTATGAGGGACTAATACAACTATAAACACTGAAATAATGAAACAAAATACACAAAAACACTGAAACTAAAAGAAACCGTAACTACTTCTCCCTCCGCATGGTCCGGGCCACGACCTCACCCCTCCACATGTTTGTGTGTGTTTAACTTAAAGCTAAGAACTAAACAAAGATTAACAAAACACACCCCGATGGTTGTGTCGTTTGTGTGTAGTTTAAATGATTTTAGAAGAATTATGAGAAATTAACAAATGTGTGAAATTAAACAAAATCAATGTGGGTTTAAGTATCAAAGGTCCACTTTGTCTTTATTTATTTTAATTCATTTGAAGTTTAATAGGTAGTTTATTTGATGTTTTCTGATTTTAATGAAAGTGACTGTAGCTTTGACAGTGAGCTCTCGCCTGTAGTGGGATCATACAGTGTTTGTGCAGACGACGGAGCATCAGTGTAAAAACACACTGCAACCGGATCGATCAAGGAAAAGGTCCTGGACGTTTTTATTTTAAATGATGTTCACTTCTACATTGTAGGCTGTTACTGCTGTTGCTCAAATGTCAGATGTTTATTTGTACTACTTTATTACTTAAGACTTCTTATAGTCTCTGTCCTTCATCTTCTCCTCCACCTCTCCTCTTCCATCTTGTGTCTCATTTGAATCCCCTTCTAGTGTAATCTCCAGACAGCTCCAGAGATCCGTCCCCCTGCTCCCTCCGTCCCCCTTCTCCCCCGCTCTCTCCCTCCCCCTGCTCCCTCCGTCCCCCCTGCTCCCTCTGTTCCCACCCCCCAAACTCCAGAGGTCCATTTGTGTCTCGGTCGCGGGTGGCTCTGTTTCCTGTTTTGGCCTGGAGGAAATATCCGATGACCCGTCTCTCTCCAGCACAAACCCAGGTCACGAGGGATCGCTCCTCTCTCACTCCCTCACTCTCTCACTCTATCACTCTCTCATGCATTTCCTGCTTTCAAGTGCGAGCCAAGGTCAGAACTTTGAGGCTGCGCTCCCCAGACTTGACCAGGAGGCTGACTGCGCTCCCCAGACTTGACCAGAGGCTGACCGGAGGCGCTGCTCTGCTCCTGCCAAACTGGATCTATTCTTTCACATCTTACTGCTGTGTCATATTCATTTCATTACGCCGGGCTTTTACTGAAATCAATACTCATGCTAAAGTTCCTCTTTTTTTCGAATACAACGATTCATTAAAGGCCTTTTCATTAGTGTCACTGGAGCGGGACTTTAACTGGAAAAATACAGTAATGCACAAACATACAGTAAGTGTGTCGGACCGCGGGGGAGGGGCAAACACTTAAGAGAATCAATGTTTTTTAAAGATGCATTTGGCAAATTCTGGGTTTCTACGGCGGGCCATTTATCAGCCGGGTCTGTGGGTCGTTAAGATAAAGTAGCTACAGCGAATACAAAACCTCCCCTTCAGTCTTTCCTCGCCCGTCCAATCTCTCTATAAAAACTCTGCTTTTGCCTGATCGCATTTTGTGATTAAACTGGCGGCTCGCTGGAAAAGTGACCTTGACCGTGGGAATTTCTGCCATCATTGATTCAGTGTTGACAAGATGCGATCACTCAGCCACTGTAGCCTCCCAGGAGACGCTGTTTGTGTACGGCTGTGAGGGGTCAAAGGTCACTACTGTTACAAATACAGAAATCGACAGCGATACCGAGTAATGACATACTTTTTTAAACTAGATTAGAGTGGGGATTTTTAAAGTAAATTGTACTTATCATGAAGCATTCAATGATGGAACGATGAGAGTTTAAACAAGTAATAATCAGGTTTTCAAGTAGAATATACAAGCAGAGTCTGAAAAAAATATTTTAAATGTGATTTTTCCATAGACTGAATAAAGAAGCGTGACGTCATCCAAAGTGTACAGCTCAAATATAGTTCGAGACTAGCAGTTATAGGGGCCAGTTTGGAGCAGAGTTCCATATATGGGATTCTGACGAGTATCATAGCAACCAAAGAGCCAATCCGGTGCGAGGCTGTTGAACTGCGGGTTTAGCAGGGAGTGGGCGCTTAGCAAAGCAACTGATAAATATTACTATTAGATTTGTCATTTATATTTTAACAGTAGGATTCTGTCCAAAGTTACATTTTAAACACAACAAAAAGACTGAAAGATGAACTGAGACGACTCACTTTACGATTTCAATTTGATCACGATTAATCTTGGATCCCCGGGACACAGCAGGAGCACGTGTACTCTGAGTAGTAGAAATGGTCGTAGTTAAACAGCAACAATGTACTTTTATAAACAATTTTGATGGCTATGGTACTGGTAGTAGCAGTGGTAATAGTTGTAGATGCTGTAGACATTATGGATGCTGTTTAGCGCCCCCTGTCTGCTCCTCTGTGTATGGATGCTGTTTTGCGCCCTGTGTCTGCTCCTCTGTGTATGGACACTGTTTAGCGCCCCCTGTCTGCTCCTCTGTGTATGGACACTGTTTAGCGCCCCCTGTCTGCTTCTCTCTGTATGGACGCTGTAGACATTATGGATGCTGTTTAGAGGCAGGTGTCTGATGTGTCCTGAGATAATGCCAGAAATAATTCTATCGCTTTTAGTGGAAGGTGTTTGGAGTGATCAGGTCTGTCATCCAAATGCTAAACACTAGTGCTCCCTTCACTCTGCACTTCACCCATAAATCAAACATGGCCTTTAACGAAAGAGGAGCAGAGGCAAAAGAACGTGTGGACGTGCAGGGGTTGGTCGTGAAGGGGTCGGCTGTGCTGGGGTCTGCTGTGCTGGGGTCCGCCATGCCCCGTATCGTGTAAGGGACAATTACTATAAGAGACAAGGCATGTTTTCTCTTTAGGCCCGTCTCGCAGAGGAGGGGTCAAACTGTGTTTATCTTGTGCGTTTACCGCTCCTCTTTTCGGTGGCAAGAATTCAAATGAAATGAATATGTTAGTGTCATCTTCAATTTCAAATAGGTAGAGGTTTGAAAAGCTGATTCTCTCTGGAGGGAATGTTGTACCTCCTGACTGAAAATATCATTTGAAAAGCGAGACAGTAAAAGCCAGTCCTCACAAAATGAACATTCTCACGCAAAAGCAAACGGAAATAGTGGCATTGTGCCGAGCACGGCGGCTCGAGGAGGAGGCGGCGGCTTTGAATAGCACCATGATGAGAGCGGAAGTGACAGCTCGTAAAAGAGGCTCAAATGGAAACCAAAATATTTTTTTTTTTTAACTTTGAATAAAGTCGAGATCTGATATTATTTTTACATCACAATATTTTTTGAACATTTTTGTCTTTGTCCAATTTTCCCAAACCCTCTGTGGGACAGTAGTTGGATTGGGATCAGTCTCTAGCTTTAAAAAAGGCAATTCAATGATCAACTGATTAAAGGTGCACTATGTAACTTTTATCTCCGTGGATATGATTCACTTTCCCTGGCATCCATCTTATTTGTCTTGTGTATAGTTGTTATTTATTATGTGCTTTTATTGCTAAAAGAATACCTAGAAAAAACATGCATTTCTATTGCTGGCATGGCTGCTTCTCCACAGAGCTGACCAGTAACTTGGATTTCATATTAGTCATGTTATGTGACTCGTGTTTGTTAATTTTGAGTCGAGTGGTTTGAAAAAAGTAGCTGTTCACCTTATTCCAGTCCGCCATCATCATTTGCGTTGCATTTTCCATGAGGCAGCAGATCTTTAGAGTAAATCGTTCTGTCTGGACACGGAGCCGTTTAAAGCCTCAGAGTCACTGTTGATGTGTTGGTCAAATGACACTGAACTGGTACTGATTTTACACAAACAAAACTACTTTATATCAGATTTCCCAAACTTCTTCCAAAATTCTAAGATGAAATAAATGTGATTTTGCTTAACTGGAAATGCCACAACCGAGAGAAAGTGCAGTTTAGTCACATGATTAAAAGTGGGCGGGGCTGAATAAGGGCAATACCACAGACTGCATAAAGAAGTGACTACGTGAGCGTGACGTCACCCACAGCATTCGGCTCCAAAGTTCCATATTCCAGTTCCATATTTGGAATTTTGAGTGTGTCATAGCAATCAAAGAACCAATCCAGAGTGAAGATGCTGAAGGTAACGCCCTTTCCAGCCCTTACCACTGATGTAGCAGGGAGCAGGCCCTTAGTAGAAGGCACCTTATTTGTCTGTTATCGATGTTCACATCTTGATTTATAGAGACAACAGAGAAATAAAACCCCCAGGATCATGTAGAGCAGTTAATACGAACATTTGAAGACCAAAATGACGAGTCTGACAGCAGCAGTTACAAAGAGAGGGGCCACAGTTTTGACATAGAAAGTGAATTGAAGCCAGAGTCGACGGACCCGGAAGTGCACCCCTGATCACTTACTAGTTGGAACACAATGGCTAGTAAGTTAGCTACTTCCATTTATATATACAGCCTATGGTCAATATGGATGCTAACATTTTGCATCACCGCAAAATTTGGTGATAACGACTAAACCCAGGACTAGACCATCACTAGACCAGGACTAAACCAGAACTAGACCAGGAATAAACCAGAACTACAAGAATCAGCTCAAAATCAAGCCTGGGCTCATAACAGGACCACACCAGGACCGGGTCTGTAGTTAGCTCATTACACTGTCCTGTCTGTGTCTGCCATTGTAAACCAGGTCGCTCAAGCTTAATAGTGTGCCACGCTGAGACAGGTAGCACTAATCAGGTTTTGTTGTGGAAACGTGGATGACAGCGACATCTCGATCAGCCCTGTTACCGCGGGAACGCTCCGGCGTGTTGTGGGGCGTCCCGTCTGTTAACAGTGTGTCACCGTTTTCCCACAGACAAAAGGAACAAATGAGATGGCGAGCGCACAACAAACAGCTCGGGGTCCCTCTCTCCTCAGGAAAATGAAAGGGGCTCAATTAGAGGTGCTATAGCTCCCGCTCAGTCTCCTCCGCCGCCATCGCCCCTGCCGCCGAGCCTGGATTGTTATTTATTTAGATCAGCCTTGGATGGGAGTGCCTCCATTTAGCACAGCCTGTTTTGTGGCTCAGGATTTCAAGCAGGACTAAAAGGGGAGCATGAAAAATGAGACCAGCACTGAAGAGTAAAGTGTGATGTTACATAATGAGAGTAATTAAAGAGATTAACCCTTACAATGCCAGAAGAAGAAGATAAACGCACTCGAGGTGTTAACGCCGTTTACACTGAGTTGAAAAATGGTAGAAACACGGGTTTTGTTTCAGAGGAGCAGGAGGTGAGGGGCCTGCACCTGCTGTCTCCATGGAGATGTTATATCGTTGCCTGAAATGTTCCACAGCATAGAATTAAACTTTATACTTTGCATTTTCCACTAGAAAAGTTAGAGCTCTTTTAAAATGATAATGACTCATGTTTGAACTTGAATTACCTTCAATTTACCACATGGACAGCTTCTAAAACGGTCACATGGATGGAAGGAGCTGCACATCCATTCACACACACTCACACACCAGTGGGGGTTAAGTGTCTTGCCCAAGGACACAAGGCCAATATTCATCTGCTGGAGCTCTATTAATGATATTTATGTTGACAGTGAGGTTTGAACTGGCAACCTTTTAGAGGTCAAGCACTCTACCAACTACTGTCGCCCCTGCAATTTTACACATTATAAACATTTACATTTCTTTCAATTTCTTAAATAAAACACAGTATTTCTTGTGTATTGGAGTTAAAAATTGTTGTTAACCTTACTGAAAAAAGTAACCCACAAAAACCCCTGTTCACTCATGAATCATTCACAGATGAAACCAGCTCAAATCGAGCCAAAACTCTTGGAAGTCCGTTGGCTCATCATTAGCGGCATCATATTTACGCCTTTAGGACTTTTACAAACAAAACCCAGACGACGCTGTGTTGAGCCCATACACAGATAAAAGCTGCAGGATGAATGGAGGGAGGTACAGAGGCTGCTGACCTGTGAGCCAGTGCAGATACTGTGTGTATATTTCCCCTGTGACCGCGCGGCCAGCGGCGCTGGGGTCAGCACTCGGCCCACAGCCTATTGACAGCTGCTGCCTCCACTCTGATGCTCCGTCAGTGTTCAGCATATCACTTTCCCACTTCCCCCCGGCGCTTCACACAGCTAGACTCTGAATGTGCGTGTGAGTGTGTATATGTGTGTGTATATGTGTGTGCGTGTGTGTCTAACCTGAACATACACTCGCCTCTCATTATGCCGCCCATACAAACTTTGTCTCTTTGCAGCTGTTTAATGGCGGCACGTCTGTTTTTGTTTGTTTTCTCACCATAAGATTATTGCACCTTTATGGTTGGTCGGGGGGTTGGCATAATCCCTGGCATCTGGCGGTTGAGGGAGGGGCGAGCACAGAGCCAGAGGTAGACTGTTTTTTGTTGGTTTAATACAAGACCGCGCGGCCTACTATTTCATCCCCAACCGCTGAGACTTGGATCGCGCCTGAATTTTAAAGACGCTGATGAAGGGGCTGCTAGCTAACGGGCTGCTAACGGGCACGAAGGTCACCCACAAGCTCCCTGCTGCCGTTTATCCATCCCAAAGTGAACAGGAAATAGCAGGGATTAATCTAAACACTGGTGTGTTTTGCTCATTTACTTACAAATATATGCAGCGCTCACCCTGCTAGGTATATTTATGTTTCTTTGTAGCAAAACAAAATAATCATTGGCACACCTAGCGTCTTATAAAATCTATACGATACTTGTTCTGTTTGATTGTTTTATCCTTGTGTCGCAGAAGTTGGAAACATATCAGCTAATTTTTTGACATCGTTTTTTTTTTTTTTTTTTTTTCTATCTTTTTTCTTTAATTCAAATACATCTCGTCACGCCGCCGGGCATCATGGCGCCAAGAACAGGAAGTTAATCAGCGCGGCATTATCTCCCAGCTTGCACCTGGAGGCGAGAGTGCTAGTCAGGATTCGGTGCCCTTCTTCTGTTGGGACCCCTGCCAGTTTGGGAAGCCCTCACGCCCCCACGGCCTCGAGCTCACGACTGTAACGCAGCCAAAAGAGAATTCTAACTTCTCCACGAAGGCGGATAAGAAAAACAAAGCAAGCACGTCCTCTGCTTTTGTGGAATCACTTGTGACTCATATTTTACCTGACTCTGCAGAGTGTCGCGGGTGTGGGAGGCATTACGGCACCATGTGGGATAGCAAAACAACCATTCCAGATCCTAAAGGAGTTTTTTTTTCAGGCAAACAAGGCAGTATTTGGAGATATTTGTGTTTTAAAAGTATGGTGACACTCACTTTTACCGTGTGGGGATGATATTGTACAAGATGCTAGCTAGCCCGCCTGCCCTTGCCGTCTCTGACAAATGCTTGTGCTGGAAGTGAATTGCGGCCTGTCGCTGGTAATCATTAGGTTGTCCACCAGCATCCAAAGTGCTTTTATTTCTGCCCATTATTTTGGTGGGAAAATGGCCGGGTTTGGGGCTGGTGTGTTCTCCTTGCCGTGTGACTGATGCAGAAGGCTGGGCCACAGACTCTGGCAAAATCAAACGTTTGAAGGATCTCTCTCTCTGCCCGTAGCAGCTGGCCTTTACCAAACAGCGCTCCTCTGTAGTTCAAGTATATTCACATGTCAATATGGTAAGACGCTTTGTGTTTATTATTCATGGGTTAAAGAGAGAATTGATCCATATGGGAGTGTCAAGGGCAGATCAAACGGATTTGGGGGAGGATCGGACCAAAAATGTTAAAAGCCTCTCCCAGTCTCAAACGCGTCAATCTCGCGGAGAGCACCTTGATGTCCTCAGAGGAAAGAACTTGATCAAAGTTTAGGTAACAAAGCCTCGTCTCTGAAGATGATTTGACCTCGGCTGCGTCCCACTTCTGTCTTTCACTTTACTTTTTCACGTTTACCTGCTCCCGCTCCGAGGCCCCCCTTTTATTCGCACGTCTTGTCCTGTTTGCACTGGCGGTCGGACTGTCTGCATATCAATGAAGCAGTCTCAGCCTTGTTTCATAAACACAAGTGAGCAGTAATTAAAGACGACATATCTAAGCCTGACTCTCTCTCTCTTCTCTTCTTCTCTCTCTTTTCTTCCACAGGAAATCGCAGCTTACTTGATAACATTCGAAAAGCATGAAGAATGGCTAACCACATCCCCTAAAACAAGGTAAGATGATTAAACACTTATTTTAAATGGGTTAATATCTGTAACACCTCGAGTTTTACACAGACGACATAAGGCACGGCAAGGCAAGTTTATTTGTATAGCACAATTCATACACAAGGTAATTGATAGTGCTTTACAGAATAAGAAAGACATTAAAATCACACAAATCAAATGACTTTAGATCTGTGACACCTCAAGCACCTCACCACAGACGACATATTTGTATTTTGTAATTTTGTGTCATGTGTCACTGGTTTGTTCCTCACACTAAGATGAGTTTTTGAGGAGAAAATGAATGTCCAGATAAACCGTAGAATATTAATATGGACTAATAATCGCCCTTTAACAAACCCATGAACATAAACACTCTGCTCAGCTCTGAGTTCTGTTTAATACGTCCCTGTATTCTCACCACTCGCCTAATAACTCCAGAGAAATCTGGGGTTTGTCTGGGTCAGACGCTACACCCACACCAGAAACAAAATGCCAAATCCTGCCGTGATATTTTAGAAACAGAGACTTGCCAGACGTGCAATTAACTTATGTGGTAATGAATTCAGACAGACGTCATCTGCCAAAGAATCAGCTGTGGTCTTTGACATAAGCACTATCTTAAATGGATACACTTTTATTTATTTATATATTTAAAACGATCAATGATTAGTTTCTGAACATTAAAGCAGCACTATGTCTCTTTTCTGGTGGGTGGTACGTTCCCTGTTCCGTGCTTTGCCTGGAATGTTGCATCTCCACTGTTTATGTAGTAAAGAAATACAGTTAAATGACTTTTAAATACTTTTCGACAAAGAAAAGAGAGGCGATTTTGTGGATTTGAATATATAATTTCAAAAATTTGTGGAGCTATTTAATTTTTTCTTTGCTACATAATCCCAGATATAAAAATTAAAAAATAAATAAATAAATAAATACATTGACAGTGTGTCCAAAATGTTTGACTGGTATTGGGTGTTTTTGTTGGTCAAAAACACCTTGAAGAAGCTGCATTCTTCAAATCAACAGCTTTACCCTTTCCACAGATCTGACTTGTAAGCGCTACCTACTTGTCTCCATGGACATATGTTTAATTCCATACTGTGGAACATCTCCTTGGAGACAGGCAACGCCGCCAGAGCAGAGACACGTTTAAGCCATCATGTGGAGAATTTTGCTGTTGCTTATTTCCTTAAAACATGTGACTCTACTACTAATTTCATCTTTAAAATATATTCTATATTTGAGTGAGATGTGGCGTTTTACATTAAAACTCTAATGAGGACACAGCAAATCATTTGAGTTTAACAAGGTTTAAAATGTGGCAAACCAAACTCTAAACTATGAACTCACACCACTATAATAAACACTATAATAATCACAATAATAATAACTATAATAACCACTTTAAAATACCTTCATTATAGTTATTCCTTTTCTTAAGTTAAGTTAGTTTCAGTTCTGCCTTCACACTCTCGCCCTCTTAAACTCTCTGTCTGCCCTAACACACATTCACATTTTTAAGTTTACATTTTCATTCTTTCCAAATCTTTTCAGCACGTTCACCCTCTCCCTCATCCCCGGCCCGACCTGCGAGGCTGGCGTTTTTAGCAGTCCTCATCCATGTGTAAACGGACACTAAGCTTACCCTTCCTCTCGCCCCTCTCCTCCACCTCCTCTTCCTCCTCTTCACCACTGCCTCTGAGGGACATTGATAATAGTTTTGCATAAAGACACTGCCAATTAGAATACACTCTGCGATGTAATTACAGAGCATGGGCCAAAAGTGCATTAGACTCACCTGTTTTTCCATAAACCCGGCTCCTGTCCCTGCACGTCGGCTACTGTCAGGTAATTTTGCTTATTAGATATGGCCTGTATATTTTCCATTAGGCTGGACTTTAGTGCCCCACACACTGTCATCTAAGTGGGATAGGAGCAATTTTTCCAACAGCATAAGGTCTTCTGAACGAGCGACATACGATTCTGGAGAAAAAAAAAAAAAAAAAAAAAGAAGAATTGTGAATAGATTTGGAATTTGTTTGGAAATCTGGATTCACAGAGCACATCTGAAACCCATTTGTGAGCATTAACATTAGAGAGAAGATTGAACAAAATGACCTTCAAAACTAATACAAGTCTCAGATTTCAAAACGGAGCTGGGGTTTTTTACTAAGTATTTTATTTAGCACATTCTTTTACGCAAATCATTTAAGCCTTTTGATTTGATATTTGCTGCAATACAAACTTTTGATTTGATTCTTTGATTCTTGATGTTGTGGTGTTGTTTTGAACATTGACCGGAGCAGCTCGTGAGAAGGCACTTTGCAGGGGAGGACAGTTGTGTGAGTTTTGATATAGTGATCCTCAGGTCAATCTTGGCCCGTTTGCCTCTGCCGGGGGCCCGGTTGCCTCTGCCGGAGCCCGCCTGCTTCTGCCGGGGGCCCATCTGCCTCACGGACCCGTCTGCCTCTGCCGTGGGCCATTGATGGACAGTCTTGGCTCCCACAGCCCTGAGACCAGAGCCCTGTGTCTTGTATCAGGTGCAAATATGTCAACAATGAGGGCCCGTGGTGAGCAATCGGACAGCACCTGACAACACTCCAGCACACACCACGTTCTGAGAGAGAGGGACAAGAGCGGACAAGACTACAGAGGGAGTGTGTTCAGACTACAGAGGGAGTGTGTTCAGACTACAGAGGGAGTGTGTTCAGACTACAGAGGGAGTGTGTTTGGACAACAGAGGGAGTGTGTTCAGACTACAGAGGGAGTTTGTTCAGACTACGCAGGACAATGTGTTTAGACTACAGAGGGAGTGTGTTCAGACTACAAAGGACAGTTTGTTCAGACTACAGAGGGAATGTGTTCAGACAATAGAGGGAGTGTTCAGACTACAGAGAACAGTGTGTTTAGACTACAGAGGGAGTGTGTTCAGAGGGAGTGATACTACAGACGGAGTGATACTACAGACGACGTGTGTTTATACTACAGACGGCGTGATACTACAGACGGCGTGATACTACGTGATACTACAGAGGGAGTATGTTCACACTACAGAAGGAGTGACACTACAGAGGAAGTCTTTTCACACTGCAGAGAGAGTGTGTTCACACTCCAGAGGGAGTGTGTTTAGACTACAGAGGACAGTGTCTTCACACCACAGAGGGAGTGTGTTCACACTACAGATGGAGTGAGATCAGACGACTACAGAGGAAGTGCAGAGGGAGTGATACTACATAAGGATTAATACTACAGCGGGAGTGATACTACAGAGAGAGTGTGTTCACACCACAGAGGGAGTGATACTACAGAGGGAGCGATAGTACAGACGTGTCACGTGTCAGGGAAAGAGTGCTGTGATGGATGCTTGGGCAGGAGGAGGTTGGGGGTGTGGTGGCAGGCGGCAGAGTAGAGCCGTGATTGATGGGAGCTGATTGATGGCTTGCCTGGATTTGAAAAGCTTTTTGCTCAAGGTCAAGGGTGAAAGGTCAAACTGAGGACACCTGTGGTTAAGTGTAGCCTTATCATTTGTCATCACACATCTCGAGGTGTGGGTGTCTCCGCTTCACATGGGCGCACTGCTGTCTGCGCTGTTGTCTGTGTGGCCTGACCCTGGTGGGGAATAGGCTAAGTAGGCTAATTCTCTCCCTGCCAGCGCAGTGGACAGGGTCAGCGGGGCAGGAGGGGAGGCACAGATAAGCAGCACACCGCTGCACAGCGGCGCTGCGTACATGAAGCTCCTCTGACACACGCAGGTCGTAAACACAGGAGGCGCTAAAGCCCAAGAAGCTGACGCCAGCTGTTTGACCAAGGTGACACAGCATGCAGGACATGCCCTGAATAGAAACGGCACGCTGTCAACACCAGGAAGATGAGATGAAGTGGGGCCATTACATGTGCACCAATGTAGTGAATGCATATCAGCACCACGTGTCCTGCCTTTGTTTGTTTATCTTTGTGAAATCTGAAGTGTGCCAGAGGAGAGCGCGAAGAGTGATTGATGTGCCGAGCCCTGGTAATACACATTCCCTTTCAGATAGGAAGTGCAACAGTGCTTAAAATCAATAGCAGTGTTCTCCCACTGACTGCTTGAACAGCACTACAGCTAATTCAGCCCGCACCTGTCAGAGCCGGGAAATCTTTCCCTACCAGGGCTTTACACTTTAATTTACACCCACAGCCTCACTGGCTTCCACTTCCATTAAAGGAGAGCCCGGCATTATGGCTCTAATGAAGGCCGCGGCCAGCCCGTGATTTAAGACGGCCGTTACCCCGCACCTTACTCCGCAGCGGGAACACACTTAGAGGAACAATTAGGAATTTCCCTGCCTACATCCTTTAGATAGCCACACTCATTCTTCCCTCTCACCTTTTAAAGATGTGTCTGTGTTTGAGCTGGGCTCGTGGGACTCACCACAGACACAGGGCCAAAAACTTCAGACGATTACTGTTATGTGATCTCATCATGGGCGCTGTGTTGTGCTCCTGTCGTGAGAAAGCATTTTGTATCCATCATAAGTGACACAAATGTCTCCTCCAGGTGCGCTCTCCCAGGGTCTGAATGCTGACAGATGGAGAAACTGTTGCCTAGACGTTGTCACAGTGATTGGACAATCTAAAGAGCTAATGGGCACCAGTGTGTCATATAGAGATAGCTTGTTATCCTGAGCATCTTTCAAATAGCACTTAAGAGAAGGGGTCACACATCAGTGTGTGCTCTATAGGACAGGTTAACAGCACAGCTCAACACGCTGGCAATGTCCAAGTAATGACGCATTTTTCAGTGTAATTCTCTGTTCCTACATGCGAAGAGCGTTTTACACACTGCAGTAACCTGTGCAGTGGATGCTCCTTTGACCACAAACACACACACAGAAGTGACTCACAAACAGGCCTTGTATATTGAAACTATCAAACAATAAGCACTGGTCCTTGGAGGGCCCACAATGACACTGAACCCTGCCGCCCCCATGTCCCAGCACAATAGTCCTCTCCTCCCACTGCCGGAGCAGCGGCGGCGGCAGCTCCAAAATGAAAGCCAGTCCCCTCAGACAACTTCCAAAGACAATGCTTTTATTAAAACCTACAGCAGCCTGTGGGCCACCCCAGAGGCTGGACTACAGCCACAACACAGGCCACAGCTCATGGGCCACGCACATCTACTAATGACTGTTTGTTTGTACTGCTCTGTTTGCCATCGTGTGTCAGCCTGGTAAATGCTCGTGTGCTGACCACACAGAGGCATTTATGTGTGTGTGGGTGTTTGTGTGTGTATGTGTGTTGTGTGTGTGTGTGTGTGTGTGCGTGTGTGTGTGTGTGCGCGCGTGTGCATGCACATGTGCGTGCATGTGTGTGTGTGTGTGCGCGCGCGTGTGTGTGTGCGTGTGTGCATATGCATGTGTGTGCAGACAGTATATGAGAGGAGTGTGTGTGACGTGACACAGTCATCCGTGTGAATACCTCTGAGATAAACAGTGTTTGGTCTGGTGTTTACGAGTCCATCGCTCTCAATAAGACTTTAACAGGTCGCAACAGGTCGGATTGGACTCAGAAGTCGTCTGTGTTTGGTCCAAATGCTTAGGGACAGAATCAAGGTCAGAGGTGAGGTGAAAAACACAGGCAGAGGGTGAGGGCCATTATGGGACATATACAGGTGCATTACGGGACATATGTAGGTGCATTATGGGGCATATGTAGGTGCATCATGGGACATATATATATGAGTGCATTATGGGACATATATAGATGCATTATGGGACATATACAGTTGCATCATGGGACATATATATGAGTGCATTATGGGACACATACAGGTGCATTATCGGATATATATCGGTGGATTATGGGACATATATAGGAGCATTATGGGACATATGTAGATGCATATTTGAATGTGTTAGACACAGTGAAAAGTACTGACCGCTGCCCTCTGTTTGACTTTGTCAACTTCTTTTGTTTGACCAAGTCATGATGAGTGAAGTTTAGTTTGTGATGCTCCGTGGGGTGGGCCCTGGAGGGCCAGTTAGCTGTAGCTGGGACTGAGCCTGACAAGGACAGCTGGGGCCACTTGGGGATGCGCAGACGGGATAAAATAAGGGCCACCAGGGAGAGAGAGGACAGGGCTGAGGTGAAGGTAAAGAGTGAATGAAAGAAACATACAGTGAGAAATGATCATTGAAGGAGGAGTGAATGTGATGGAGCGAGAGCAGTTTAGAAAATGAACACATGTCGATAAGAGTCGTGAACGGATGAGATGGAGATGGAAGAAATGGTGATGGATGATGGGCAGAAATGGAGACCATCTACACAAACAGACAAAAGAGAGAGAGAGATAGAAAAGGGATAGAGCTGACAGAGGGGCAGAAACATAGAGAGCAGAGCCATACATTCAAATCACACTGTGAAAAGTCCTGTGGTTTTGGGGCATAGGAGGCACAATGCAAACGGTCAATAGATTTCCGCCAGCGCTGGGCCGAGTGCTGTGCCTTAGACTCCTGGCCAACTTAATAATGCCTCTTGTTTGTCTGTCCTCTAAAGTAATGCCCAAGCCGAGCCCAGGGAGGCAGCACAGGCCTGAGGCGAGTGGAAATAGACAGGGGACTAGATCTATGTTACTCCTCATCCCAGCTGCTGTATATTACCAGAGCCAGTTTGCCGACGGAGACTATTCAACAGAACATAGCACATCATCCAGCTTTATGGCCATTATAATCTCTTTCTTCTCACCAGGAGCTGCTGTGCAAACAGAGCACTGCGCATTTACCAAGCTCTGCTTATGGCAATTGACATGATTTGACTTTTGGAAAAGTAAAATACTACATTATGTGTATGAAACAGCTCAGTTCAGGTGTAGAATGTGAG
Organism: Periophthalmus modestus; assembly: GCA_019594935.1. Lineage (NCBI taxonomy): Eukaryota > Metazoa > Chordata > Actinopteri > Gobiiformes > Gobiidae > Periophthalmus > Periophthalmus modestus. The sequence continues at coordinate 8,679,395 of JAIEZT010000084.1, forward strand.
TCTGCTTCAGCGGAGGTGGGAGGGGGCAGAGCAGCCACAGGAGACAGAGGATAAATAAATAGAGGAGGAAGTTGATGTCAAGCAGGTGTTCAAGGAGAAAGTGTCAGCCAAGCAGGCCGAGATGTGCAGAAGTGCTGCCTCTGCACCCTCATAATAAAGACTTAATTCAATTAGCGCTTCTGCACTGGTGAGCAGCCCAGTCTGCTGTCACCGAGAGCCCCATGGACAGAACCCAACACAGCCAGACCCAGTGTGCGGTCACCGAGAGCCGCATGGACAGAGCGCAGTATGGACAGACCCAGGCCACACTTACCTGCAGCCCCCTCCCCTCTTTCACTCTCTGAGCTGGTCTCTCTGACACTCTCCTCTTCTCTTCTCTGACACTCTTCGGTCCACTCGCTCATGTTCAGAGCCATATGTGTGGTCCGTGGGGACGGAGATGGTGTCACGCCTTGTGCACAGTTGGGGGTTGTCCTCAGGCAGATGGTCTCTGGACTCACTTCCTGGGCCTGAGGAGGCGTTGGATGTTAAAGTTAAAACACATTCCTTCTACAGAGTTTGTAATTTCTCCTGTCTGCGGTGTGTTTTAATTGGTCATTTGCGGCGGTCCCAGGAGGGAGCAGGTCTCAGCTCTCACACAGCGGAAGGTGTCGCAGGAACAGGAAGTGCTGAAGGAACAGGTGGAGGACAAGGACGGGGCACATGGCCGTGTCACCCTGTGGCACTTATGTAAAGAGGAGAAAATAGGTCCTGGACATGTGCCAAAGAGCAACTGAATCACCGGCTTTGAACATGCACACGTCAAACTATGCACCTCAGAACATGCACTGGCTCAAAACACGTACTGGCTCAGAACAAGCACCGGCTCAGAACATGCGTCTCAAAACAGTCACCTCAGAACATGCACCTCAGAACATGCGTCTCAAAATATGCACCTCAGAACATGCACTTAAGAACATGCACTCGTGTATAACATGCACCGGCTCAGAACACGTACCTCAAAACATGCATTGGCTCAGAACACGCAATGGCTCAGAACAAGCACTGGCGTGGAACATGGCATTTATTCTGTCCCATTTGTGAGGCCCAGCTGAGCCGCTCTGAAGGGCCTATTAACAGCATCACTGTGAGGATTGAAAGGAGCACATGGTGACACTGGCCCTGACTCATCAGCACAGGCTAAAGAGCTGCTTCAGATATTTGTGACATAATACAAGAGGACACACTGCTTTTTGCACACACACACACACACACACACACACACACACACACACACACACACACACACACACACACACACACACAAACACACACACAGCATTACACTCGCACAAACACAAACTATCTACAGTTCTGTAAATGTTTTTCCCTCAAAGTTGTGTGTCCAGAGCCTAGTGGATGCTGTTCCTGTTGATTTGATATTTATTTCAGCCATATTCTCCCTCAGCCCAAGACCCACCATCTCCATCCCCCTGAAAGTGTTTCATTAAACATGAACGAGGACTGAGTGGGCACAGTTTGGTAGATAGTCCAGTTATAATTTTGCATCAGTGAACAAATCAATTGAATGTAAGTCAATGGTTAAATAATTAAACTCTGTGTGTGCGGGCATGTATGTGTGTGCGTGTGTGTGTGTAACTGAGTGCGTATGTGTCTGAGGAAAGAGGGGGTGATTTCATAGTGTGTGCGTGTGTCTGTGTGTGTCTATGTCTGTGTCTGTGTGTGTGTGTGTGTGTGTGTGGAATGGGGTTATTTCAGCGTAATTAATATTCAACACTATAAGAAAAGTCTCACATATCTGTTATTTTGAGCCATACACTTAAGTTAATGTTGTGTTTGACTGGACAGTTGTGGACAGTTGTGAAGCAGGTCCGCACCATTAAAAGCGCAGTGGCCCCGCTCGCTTTCTTTCTGTAATCGCTTCAACAGCAGCGCGGCGGCCGTCTTAATCTGAGCCTTCTCATATCTCTGACTGATAGAACTCTGTGTGAGATAAATAAATAAGAAGATGATGGATCTCCCATATCCACACCAAGAGCAAAGATAATTAACAAGCCCTTTAAAAATGTGTTCCCACTGCACCTGCGCCTCCCCACCAGCAGAGGAGCCAGCTATTTGTTTATTGTACTCTCAATATTTTATGATTTGACTGAAATCTTTCATTTTTATTTTTTGCTGTTTGCTTGAGGGAGGGGCCCGTGAGAGTTATGGAGACAGGTCAGCCTGATTTAGAGTCGCTTTGCATGTGACCCAAAGCAGAGAACGACTGCAGCATTAACATGATGGCAGTATGATTATGTTGGGAGCGACATGGAGGGTTTCAATTATTTACAGGTGATGTGCCCATTCAATTGGCAATAAAGTGGTCTGTAAATTACCTCCTCTGTCTAATCAAGCCTCCAGCAGAATAATGGAGCTCTGCCAATGAGAAGCGCTCCCTTTTCCTCTGTGTTTGGAGTGGGACTGGTCCTGGTGCAATCATCACACTCTCCAAATGACATTGGTTCAAAGGCAAGAAATGTGCCACAGAGAGAGTGTTTAAAACCTGCGCACTCCATCACAGCTCTGTGTAACTCACCACACAATGATACAGTGACAGCCAAGCATCAGAATGTGCAGCTCCAGCACTGCCAGTGTGAAAGAGACGACAGAGAAAGAGGAGGCCCTTGCACATGTGGGAAAGAGATCACAGAGAGAGACTAGTCCTTTGCACGTGTGAAAGAGATGACAGAGAGAGGGAGGGAGGCCCCCTGCACATGTGTGAAAGATATGCCAGAGAGAGGAAGAGTCCCCTGCACATGTGTGAAAGAAATGACAGAGAGAGAGAGAGAGTTCCCTGCACATATGTGAAAGAGATGACATTGAGAGGGAGAGAGGCCCCTGCACATGAGTGAAAGAGACGACCGAGAGAGGAAGAGTCCCCTGCACATGTGTGAAAGAGATGACAGAGAGAGGGAGAGAGGCCCCCTGCACATGTGTGAAAGAGATGCCAGAGAGAGGAAAAGTCCCCTACACATGTGTGAAAGAGACGACAGTGAGAAGGAGGCCCCTGCACACGTGTGAAAGAGACGACAGTGAGAGGGAGGCCCCTGCACATGTGTGAAAAAGATGACAGAGAGAGGGAGAGAGGCCCCTGCACATGAGTGAAAGAGACGACAGAGAGAGGAAGAGTCCCCTGCACATGTGTGAAAGAGATGACAGTGAGTGGGAGGGAGGCCCCTGCACATGTGTGAAAGAGACGACAGAGAGAGGAAGAGTCCCCTGCACATGTGTGAAAGAGATGACAGTGAGAGGGAGGGAGGGCCCTGCACATGTGTGACAGAGATGACAGTGAGAGGGAGAGAGGCCCCTGTACATGTGTGAAAGAGATGACAGAGAGAGGGAGAGAGGCCCCTGCACATGTCTGAAAAAGACGACAAAGAGTGGGAGAGAGAGGCAAGTCCTCTGTACATGTGTGAAAGAGATAACAGAGAGAGGGAGAGGCCCCTGCACATGTGTGAAAGAGACAACAGAGAGAGGGGGGAGAGAGGCTAGTCCTCTGCACATGTGTGAAAGAGACAGTGAAAGAAGAGAGGCTAGTACTCTGCACATGTGTGAAAGAGAGATGCTAGTCCTTTGCACATGTGTGACAGAGATGACAGAGAGAGACTAGTCCTTTGCAGATGAGTGAAAGAGACGACAGAGAGAGGAAGAGTCCCCTGCACATGTGTGAAAGAAACGGCAGAGAGAGGGAGAGAGGCCCCTGCACATGTGTGAAAGAGACGACAGAGAGAGGAAGAGTCCCCTGCACATGTGTGAAAGAGATTACAGTGAGAGGGAGAGAGGCCCCTGCACATGTGTGGAAGGGACGACAGAGAGAGGGAGAGAGGCCCCTGCACATGTGTGAAAGAGATGACAGAGAGAGGAAGAGTCCCCTGCACATGTGTGAAAGAGACGGTGAAAGAAGAGAGAGGCTAGTCCCCCGCACATGTGTGAAAGAGACAGACTAGTCCTCTGCACATGTACAGCTACCTTTAGCCCTCAACTATTCACATGTTCTACCTTCTCCGTTCCACAAACAGAGCTGCTGTAAAGTCCAGAAGTCTGAACATAAACTCTCTCTTTGTCCGACGTAGATGTTGTTCTTTCAGTTTTAGCTTTTTGTTTCCGTCTGTCAAAAACACTGTACCGTACGTGGTGTTTTGTTTCTTGTTTTTGCTGTATTTAGTCCATCTTCACAGCTCAAACATTACAACTGTACAAACTAGTTCAAATTATAGACCAGGAAAAATAACAAAAATGTCTTGATTAGTACAAAGAAAAAGTCCCACCATCAATATTGACCCCCCAAAATGTGCGAATGTGTCATATACTGAGTTGATGCAGTGACATGCCTAAAAACACCACCCAAACTCCAACACCATGTGACTGTGTGTTAAAAAGCCTTTTTTTAAATATGACATTGGTCTCTTTATGTCGAGCTGAAAAGCCCTTGTGCCACCCCCTGCGCCGCTGGATTATCAGTTCACAGTTTCTCACTTCTGTCGTCTCTTTGGGCATTGACCATATTAACCGCTGTCATGCCTCAGGTCTGTTTTCTCCTCCTCAAACTGTGGTGATCTTCCAGGACTTAAGGAGTTTTTAGTAGTATTCTATTAAACTCTTTTTAAACAGAGACAGAAATTCACCTGTTCAGCACAACACGATCCAAGAACCTGAGGCACTTTACAATATAGAGAGGAGGCATGACGTGAGACGAGGAGGCATGACGGGAGACGAGGAGGCATGACGGGAGACGAGGAGGCATGACGGGAGACGAGGAGGCATGACGTGAGACGAGGAGGCATGACGTGAGACGAGGAGGCATGACGTGAGACGAGGAGGCATGACGGGAGACGAGGAGGCATGACGTGAGACGAGGAGGTATGACGGGAGACGAGGAGGCATGACGTGAGACGAGGAGGCATGACGTGAGACGAGGAGGCATGACGTGAGACGAGGAGGCATGACGGGAGACGAGGAGGCATGACGGGAGACGAGGAGGCATGACGGGAGACGAGGAGGCATGACGGGAGACGAGGAGGCATGACGGGAGACGAGGAGCAAAGAGGAGCAAAGAAGAGTAAAGAGGAGTAAAAGAGGAGTGATGAAAGTGTAGCGTAATGGAAAGAGATGACCTCCCACAGCTCCAGTGTCTCCTGCCTTGAGCCAGTGTGAGGGGGTCTTCTTCTGATAGTGTGAGGGGGTCTTCTTCTGACAGTGTGAGGGGGTCTTCTTCTGACAATGTGAGGGGTCTTCTTCTGACAGTGTGAGGGGTCTTCTTCTGACAATGTGAGGGGTCTTCTTCTGACAGTGTGAAGGGGTCTTCTTCTGACAGTGTGAGGGGTCTTCTTCTGACAATGTGAGGGGGTCTTCTTCTGACAGTGTGAGGGGGTCCTCTTCTGACAATGTGAGGGGTCTTCTTCTGACAATGTGAGGGGGTCTTCTTCTGACAGTGTGAGGGGATCTTCTTCTGGCAGTGTGAGGGGTCTTCTTCTGACAATGTGAGGGGTCTTCTTCTGACAGTGTGAGGGGGTCCTCTTCTGACAATGTGAGGGGTCTTCTTCTGACAATGTGAGGGGGTCTTCTTCTGACAATGTGTGAGGGGTCTTCTTCTGACAGTGTGAGGGGTGAGGGGGGTCTTCTTCTTCTTCTTTCTGACAGTGTGAGGGGTCTTCTTCTGACAGTTCTGACACAATGTGAGGGGGTGTGAGGGGGGTTTCTTCTGACAATGTGAGGGGTTTCTTCTTCTGACAGTGTGAGGGGGTCTTCTTCTGACAGTGTGAGGGGTCTTCTTCTGACAGTGTGAGGGGGTCCTCTTCTGACAATGTGAGGGGTCTTCTTCTGACAGTGTGAGGGGGTCTTCTTCTGATAGTGTGAGGGGGTCTTCTTCTGACAATGTGAGGGATCTTCTTCTGACAGTGTGAGGGGGTCTTCTTCTGACAATGTGAGGGGTCTTCTTCTGACAGTGTGAGGGGGTCTTCTTCTGACAGTGTGAGGGGGTCCTCTTCTGACAATGTGAGGGGTCTTCTTCTGACAATGTGAGGGTTCTTCTTCTGACAGTGTGAGGGGGTCTTCTTCTGACAGTGTGAGGGGTCTTCTTCTGACAGTATGAGGGGGTCCTCTTCTGACAATGTGAGGGGTCTTCTTCTGACAGTGTGAGGGGGTTTTCTTCTGATAGTGTGAGGGGGTCTTCTTCTGACAATGTGAGGGATCTTCTTCTGACAGTGTGAGGGGGTCTTCTTCTGACAATGTGAGGGTTCTTCTTCTGACAGTGTGAGGGGGTCTTCTTCTGACAGTGTGAGGGGTCTTCTTCTGACAGTATGAGGGGGTCCTCTTCTGACAATGTGAGGGGTCTTCTTCTGACAGTGTGAGGGGGGTTTTCTTCTGATAGTGTGAGGGGGTCTTCTTCTGACAATGTGAGGGATCTTCTTCTGACAGTGTGAGGGGTCTTCTTCTGACAATGTGAGGGTTCTTCTTCTGACAGTGTGAGGGGGTCTTCTTCTGACAGTGTGAGGGGTCTTCTTCTGACAGTGTGAGGGGGTCCTCTTCTGACAATGTGAGGGGTCTTCTTCTGACAGTGTGAGGGGGTCTTCTTCTGATAGTGTGAGGGGGTCTTCTTCTGACAATGTGAGGGATCTTCTTCTGACAGTGTGAGGGGGTCTTCTGACAATGTGAGGGGTCTTCTTCTGACAGTGTGAGGGGGTCTTCTTCTGACAGTGTGAGGGGGTCCTCTTCTGACAATGTGAGGGGTCTTCTTCTGACAATGTGAGGGTTCTTCTTCTGACAGTGTGAGGGGGTCTTCTTCTGACAGTGTGAGGGGTCTTCTTCTGACAGTATGAGGGGGTCCTCTTCTGACAATGTGAGGGGTCTTCTTCTGACAGTGTGAGGGGGTTTTCTTCTGATAGTGTGAGGGGGTCTTCTTCTGACAATGTGAGGGATCTTCTTCTGACAGTGTGAGGGAGGGGTCTTCTTCTGACAATGTGAGGGTTCTTCTTCTGACAGTGTGAGGGGGTCTTCTTCTGACAGTGTGAGGGGTCTTCTTCTGACAGTATGAGGGGGTCCTCTTCTGACAATGTGAGGGGTCTTCTTCTGACAGTGTGAGGGGGTTTTCTTCTGATAGTGTGAGGGGGTCTTCTTCTGACAATGTGAGGGATCTTCTTCTGACAGTGTGAGGGGGTCTTCTGACAATGTGAGGGGTCTTCTTCTGACAGTGTGAGGGGGTCCTCTTCTAACAATGTGAGGGGTCTTCTTCTGACAGTGGGGGGGTCTTCTGATAGTGTGACGGGTCTTCTTCTGACAGTGTGAGGGGGTCCTCTTCTGACAATGTGAGGGGTCTTCTTCTGACAGTGTGAGGGGGTCTTCTTCTGACAGTGTGAGGGGGTCCTCTTCTGACAATGTGAGGGGTATTCTTCTGACAATGTGAGGGGGTCTTCTTCTGACAGTGTGAGGGGTCTTCTTCTGACAGTGTGAGGGGTCTTCTTCTGACAGTGTGAGGGGGTCTTCTTCTGACAGTGTGAGGGGGTCCTCTTCTGACAATGTGAGGGGTCTTCTTCTGACAGTGTGAGGGGTCTTCTTCTGACAGTGTGAAGGGGTCTTCTTCTGACAGTGTGAGGGTCTTCTTCTGACAATGTGAGGGGTCTTCTTCTGACAGTGTGAGGGGGTCTTCTTCTGACAGTGTGAGGGGTCTTCTTCTGACAATGTGAGGGGTCTTCTTCTGACAGTGTGAGGGGGTCTTCTTCTGACAGTGTGAGGGGTCTTCTTCTGACAGTGTGAGGGGGTCTTCTTCTGACAGTGTGAGGGGGTCTCAGGCTTGGGTTGGTTGTTAGTGTGTTCATGCTGTTCCTTATGACAAGAATCTGTGCTGTTGTTGAAAATAGAATCATTACCAATTAAAGACGCTGAGATAAACAATCTTAACAACAAACACTTCACCCAACAGTCTCCAGATGTGTAAACATCGTGTAATTTGGCTCTAAATGGTCACATTTTGCTAACAGCTCACACAAGAGTCACTGGAGACACAGCAACAGATTCTGATGAGTTTAAAGCTCTTAAAGTGTTTGGCCAAACTGACAGACGCAGCGTGGAGCAAGGCCAGGACACTGGTGTCTGAGAAAAACAAGGTCCCACAGTCTGTGTTCTACACAAAGTAATCCAAAGAGCTTCACAGAATAAGAAGGACATTAAAATCGCAATACAACAAATCAACAAAAATAATCATACATAATCATAAACTGAACATTAAAAGAGAAGTGGCAGAATGAGACCCTTTGAGTCATATGCGCAGCTAAACACAATCGTTTGAGCCTGGATTTAAACATTGTCAAAGTAGAGGTCTGTCTCGCATCCTCAGGTTTAGTCCTGACTGTAGGAGCAGCAGGAGGCTGGTCCCTGGAGGCCTCAAAGTGTGAAATGGTTCATATGACACTGGCCTGTCTCCAGGAGCTGGGACGCTCCTTTGCTTTGCTTGTGTTACTATAAGCTCACTGCTTCAGACTCATTCTGTATCATGGCATCTACAGCAGCTCCAAGCTGCTCCCTGAGGTCACACATGAATTTAAGAGCTTTTCCGAGGCAAAGAGGTGTGACTCACCCGGAGAGTGCCCTCTCACTCTCCTCCATCTCCCTCCTCCTCCCCCTGTTCTTCTGCTCCACTCAAGAGTCATGGGGAGCACACTCAGCGGTGAACCAATTTCATTTAGTATGTTTTCACATTTTTATCCAATCAGGCCACGCTCTGAGGTTTCAAAAGCCACATGGAGCTTTTATTGGGGCCTAATTAAGGATCTCTGATTTAATCCATGTAATTTAATAGAGATCAGTCATGGGTGTGAGATTGTGCTGTGCTCATAAGGCAGCCATGGCAGCGCCTCTGCTTATGTCCGACACAGAGCTGCTTACAGGCCCAATATGCCACACACATGTACTAGCAGAGTGTGTTGTGTGTGTGTGTACGTGTGTGTTGTATGTGCGCGTATGTCTCTGTGTCTCATCCTGTCGTTCTGTGTCCGTGTGTGTATTGTATGTGCATGTGTGTTGTAGTTGCTCCAAACCAGTCGCTCTGTAATTGCGTCCTGGCTTGTTGTTTCACTTTTTCTCCGTATTTAAAAAGTGGCTCAAGTGCTTTTGATTGTTCGTTTTGTTTTTCCAAGTGGCTCTAGATTGAAAGATTGGTGCCTGAACGCCTCATCGCAAACGTTCAAACGAGGCGAGTTTATTTGAACAGCACAACTGGTACAAAGTAATTCAAAATGTAGAGCAGTAAAAATTACTTTATAATAAGAAAGACATTAAAATCACAATACAACAAATCAAAACATAAATAATCATCATAAAAGTAACATTAAAAGAGACGAGGCAGAATAAAAACCTTAAAGCCATAAGCACAGCTAAACAGAACCTGAGGACTAAACCAGGACTAAACCAGGACTAAACCAGGACTAAACCAGGACTAAACCAGGATTATACCAGGACTAAACCAGGACTAAACCAGGACTAAACCAGGACTATACCAGGACTAAACAAGGACTAAACAAGGACTATACCAGGACTAAACTAGGACTAAACCAGGACTAAACCAGGACTATACCAGGACTAAACAAGGACTAAACAAGGACTATACCAGGACTAAACTAGGACTAAACCAGGACTATACCAGGACTATACCGGGACTAAACCAGGACTATACCAGGACTATACCGGGACTAAACCAGGACTAAACCAGGACTAAACCAGGACTAAACCAGGACTAAACCAGGACTACAGCAGGAGGCGGGTCCCTGAAGTCCTCAGAGTGTGACATGGTTCGTACGGCACTTTGGTGGTTCTTTGGTGCCATAGAGAGACACAAGTGGAGCTGCTTTAAACTCTTTAAGTCTAAACATAAACTTGTTTCATTTGTCAAACCTTGATTTTGTTTCTTCAGTTTTAACTAAACAGGTTTTTTCTTTTCATTTTCATCAAATCAAGACCAAACCTTAAGATGTATTTTGTTCCATTTGCCTGTTTTTTTCCTGCATAAGTCATATTCCATATTCACCAGTCAAAGAATATAACTATACACTGGTCAGATGATAGAGTCAGATCCACTGGGCCACAGGTCGGGGGTCCCATTCCAGCTTCCAGAAACTGTAGTTCTATAGTTGTGTGTTTCTATAGTTGTGTAGTTCTATAGTTGTGTAGTTTTATAGTTGTGTAGTTTTATAGTTGTGTAGTTCTATAGTTTTAAAATTGTGTAGTTTTGTGGTTCTATAGTTGTGTAGTTGTGTAGTTCTATAGTTGTGTAGTTCTGTAGTTCTATAGTTGTGTAGTTCTATAGTTGTGTAGTTCTGTAGTTGTGTAGGTCTGTAGTTTTATAGTTGTGTAGTTGTGTAGTTCTGTAGTTGTGTAGGTCTGTAGTTTTATAGTTGTGTAGTTGTGCAGTTCTGTAGTTCTATAGTTGTGTAGTTGTGTAGTTCTATAGCTGTGTAGTTGTGTAGTTTTATAGTTGTGTAGTTCTGTAGTTTTAAAATTGTGTAGTTGTGTGGTTCTATAGTTGTGTAGTTATGTAGTTTTATAGTTGTGTAGTTCTATAGTTGTGTAGTTTTATAGTTGTGTAGTTCTGTAGTTTTAAAATTGTGTAGTTTTGTGGTTCTATAGTTGTGTAGTTCTGTAGTTCTATACTTGTGTAGTTGTGTAGTTTTATCGTTGTGTAGTTCTGTAGTTTTAAAATTGTGTAGTTGTGTAGTTCTATAGTTGTGCAGTTCTGTAGTTCTATAGCTGTGTAGTTGTGTGGTTCTATAGTTGTGTAGTTCTATAGCTGTGTAGTTGTGTAGTTCTATAGTTGTGTAGTTCTGTAGTTGTGTAGGTCTGTAGTTTTATAGTTGTGTAGTTGTGTAGTTCTGTACTTGTGTAGTTGTGTAGCTGTTTAGTTGTGTAGTTCTGTAGTTTTATAGTTGTGTAGTTGTTTAGTTTTATAGTTGTGTAGTTCTGTAGTTTTAAAATTGTGTAGTTGTGTGGTTCTATAGTTGTGTAGTTTTATAGTTGTGTAGTTCTATAGTTGTGTAGTTTTATAGTTGTGTAGTTCTGTAGTTTTAAAATGGTGTAGTTTTGTGGTTCTATAGTTGTGTAGTTCTATAGTTGTGTAGTTTTATAGTTGTGTAGTTCTGTAGTTTTAAAATTGTGTAGTTTTGTGGTTCTATAGTTGTGTAGTTCTGTAGTTCTATAGTTGTGTAGTTTTATAGTTGTATAGTTCTGTAGTTTTAAAATTGTGTAGTTGTGTGGTTCTATAGTTGTGTAGTTTTATCGTTGTGTAGTTCTGTAGTTTTAAAATTGTGTAGTTGTGCAGTTCTATAGTTCTATAATTTTATAGCTGTGTAGTTCTGAATTTCTATGGTTGTGTAATTCTGTTCTACAGTTGTGTACTTCTATAGTTCTATATTTCTGTAGTTCTGTAGTTTTATAATTGTGTAGTTCTATAGTTGTGGAGTTCTACAGTTCTGTAGTTCTATTGTTGTGTAGTTGTTTAGTTTTATAGTTGTGTAATTCTGTAATTCTATTTCTGTAGGTGTGTAGTTCTATAGCTGTGTAGTTTTGTAGTTCTATAGTTCTATAGTTCTGTAGTTCTGTAGTTCTATACTTCTATAGTTGTCTAGTTGTGTAGTTGTGTAGTTCTATAGTTAGGTAGTTCTGTAGTTCTATATTTCTGTAGTTCTGTAGTTCTATACTTCTAGAGTTCTATAGTTCTATAGTTCTATAGTTCTGTAGTTCTATAGTTCTGTAGTTCTATACTACTTACTGTAGTGGTGTAGTTCTATAGATCTATAGTGATGTAGTTGTGTAGTTCTCTAGTTCTATACTATACTATCTATAATATACTATCGTTCTATAGGTGTGCAGTTCTGTAGTTCTGTAGTTCTTATTTTCTGCACACACACATCACTGGAGCTTTGTGAGACACAGACGAGCCTGAGGTCGACTAGGGTGAGCCGTTGTGTTCTGTGAGGAGTCTAGACTGTCAGGGAGCGCACCCGCCAATGCTGCGAGGGATTGTGGGCCACGGGGAGGCCATGTTTAAGTGCGAGCTGGATCTAAAATCACGTCTTGTCTTCAGGTTTTGGACAATAACAACAATGACAGCTGACAAGACGTACAGCCACTTCCTGCTCATCACTCACTCGTGTCATCGCGGCCGGTTTGTACCGAGCGGCTGCGAATTACCTCCATGTTGAAAGTCAGGAAAGAGGGAGATAGTCGCTGTTAAACCTAAAATATATCCCACCATGAGAAGTTGTATCTTTCACACGAGACCCAGTGACAGTTAGCGGAGATGTGCACTATTCCTAAATCCTGTCTAAGGTCTGCCATGCTAAACTGCCTGGCTTTTTATTATAGTCACAAATCCATAGGCTCGAGACTCTTACACCAGGTAAGAGTTCTTTTTTTGTTCTCATGGCAGATGAGGAGGAATGTGATGACTAATGTCCCCTATGTGTTAAACTGCACTTCATCTGTCTCGAGCTCATTATCCCAGAGCCCTGTACGGCGGCACAGAGGACGGGGAGCCATTGCTACACTGGCCATATGCTTCTCATGGCTCCTATCTGTCAGCGTGTCAGGCCATGGGGGCGTGGGGTGCAGTAGTCAAGTGCTGCGCTGTAGGGGGCGCTCTTTACTGATCGTTCCACAAAGAGACAAGTGCCGGATGGACGCGATGCACAGCGAGCAGACTCCTCAGAAGCGTTTAGAAAGCTCTCAACGCCATAAGACGCCATTCACACTCTGTAGATGCATTCAGTGTATACAGCATGATTATAGTTTATAAAGACAAATAGATGAGTGTTTCAAGCATCTGCAGCAACCCCTCACTCAGCCATTCATCACAGAGATAATAAAGAAAGAAAAACTATAAGGACGCGCCGATCAGATACTGGTATCGAATATCTGCACCGATACTGACCAATCTGCTGGATCAGACATTGGCTTCCAAATATCGGTTCAGTCAATATCCAGTTTGGACACATTGAAGATTATTTACTGGTCTTAATCGGCCCATATTTATACAAAGTTCTGTTGTTGCTTGATAGATAATTAACAGTTACATAACACATTTGTCCCTTTTTTATTTTAAGGGAATAAATGTTGTTTTCAGTCTCTGGTATCGGTTGATATTGGGAATCAGCAGATACTTAAAGCTGTGATATCATAATCGGTATCAGAACAGATGGCTCGGTGCAGCTCTAATAAATGATTCTTTTGAATCCGCAGCTGAGGCCGTGTCCTCTGTTTCTTTGGTACAAGTTACTTTTCATGTGGACTTTGTAAACAGGATTCTACTGATGGCCTTTCTCTAATGTTTGCCCTTGAATCACTTCATATTATTGTCATGTTCAAGGCAGGAGTTACACAACAGCCACCTCACGATTCTCCATTCAACAGCTCGCACAATCAACAGTAATACAAGGCTGATCAGACTGAGCTCAAAGCCAAACCGCAGCAGATAAACACAGAATACTAACCCAAACACATTGTATGTTTTTTTGGCAAATGGGAAGGGATGAAACAAGTTTAAAACATGTTTTTGTCCTTCATGTGCACATCAGTGTGGCAAATTAAAATGGTGTTCTTGCATTGTGTTGTTTCCATCATACTGCACACAAACAGCACATAAACTACACAAAGTGTAGGTCTTCGTCACTGTCACTGTGATGTGCCGTCTACATGAATGTAAATCTTGTAATGCCGCCTGTGTGACGCTTTGGCACTTAAGCCTATTACTGCTGTTCCCACACTTTTGTCCTTTCAGCGGCTTTGTTGGAGCAGATTGTGATTGTGAGGGTGGGGCTTACTCCATTGTCATACAATACTATCACATGTTTCCTAATTAAATCACCTCATCTCGTGTAGCGTGGAAGCTAGCGGTTCGGCAGATGTAGCGCTATGTTAAACTTTATGTTGCTTGAAAATGGCTTCCGCTCCAAGAGCGTTTGAGACAGGGATGGTTTGACTGTAAAATGATGTGTTTTATGGCACCGTTATCAGGGCGATATTCCTTAAAGATGGAGCGCGGCACCCTGGCATTCTCCGTCTGCAAGAAGCAGCAAATTGATATGAACAGATCAACAGAGCTGTGCCCTTCTCGATGTCCTTGGCACCACACTTGGCCCTGAAATTGATTTTGCTCCATATCTTCTTTGCCAAAAACTCTCATTGAGAGATTTTATACTCCCACGGCTGACACATTGAGTTCAGGTTTGGAGAGGATGCTCTGTCGGAATGTCATTTATCCTCCTCATTTATTTCCCCCTCACTAAAGAAACTTAATAGAGTTTGAGCAAAGCATTTGTCATTTTGTTTATGTTTATGTTGGGTAAATGCATGTTTGAAAGCCTCTGTATCACACACACTGCCAGGAGCACACAAATTGCTTTTGATTTAATAGCTGTTATGGCTGACTTGGTGTGTTGCACAAAGTCTGCTCTGTCCTTCCCCTTTCTCTGAGTCCACATTGTTACTCACACACACACACACACGTACACGCGCACACACACACACACACACACACACAGACGCACTCACACACGCACACACACGCACACACAGACACACGCACGCACACACACAGACATACACACACACACACACACACACGCACGCACACACACACACACACACACACACACACACACACACACACACACTCTCTGGCTGTGCTCCATTAAAGGGACAGTGTGCTGAGCAGGTTGACGTCACTGCTTGGCTGAGGTGCTTGGCTCGTATAGCCTCGATGTATGCTCCTCACTCTGACGCTTCACTCTCTGTTCCCTTATTGTCCTCCACAAGGATCGTACTCTGTGTGTGGCCTTCTGGTTTGTTCAGGCTGCCAAACTTTTCTGTGTGAAGGACAGAACATCGAGATTGGACTAAAAACTGTCCATCAAAATATGTATTAAAAAATGTATTTAAATGGTTAATTGTTACATTTTTCTACAGCGCTTTTCCACCTTAAAGTCACGCATTCACACACACATTCATACACCAGTATACACAGATACTGGGGACGAGTGAGCATATCGACTGGACTTTATCGTGGAGGAATGTAATAATATTCTAACAACAGTAAAATACATTTGACTTTTGAAAACATTACTGTACAAAGAGTAAACTGCAAGTCTCCAATGACTTTTTTTCTGTTTTTGCAAAAGAACGTGATCAGAAATACTGTAAAAGTATTATTTTGTTTAGTTGCTATGACGACATGCTCTTACAGTCCAGTTTTCACATTTTTGCCACCACCCAAATGGAGTTCTGAAATCATTCTAAACGTTGAGAGTAATTCCACGGCTCCATCCCTCTGTCAGCTGACTCTGAGTGAAGCATCATCCATATGCATCAGGCCAGTCAACAAGACAAACTTTATCTAAACATCCAAATGTCACTGAAGTGCCGTTTACGACGCCGACTCGGCCTGAATGCTAAGTACGTTTTTCTTATTTTTTTTATTTTGAATGTCTGCGCTGGAGGCTGGAGGTAGCGGAGGTACGGCTCCTGCTTAGACCCTCCCATGGGCCAAGCATCGTCTAAGCTACGACACAAACAGAGGGCTGAGGAAGTTAGCACAAGTCTGGGCAAAGTCCTAAGACATTTTGTCTTTTGTGTATTCATGATATGTTACAATAATTTACCAAGAGTTAATTAAATTTTGACTCCCAAGCGGTTTAAGAGAAGATTGGCAGAACAGTTTAGACAGTGCTCCCTTATACAATTTCTTTCCATAAACGTCTCTCCACATAAACCCATTTTGCTGGCTTTGTTTCAGCGCCGCTCACCTCATAGATTACAAGGTCAATGCTAATCACTGCTTACATAATGAATTTCATCGTATGGGTTTTCAGTCTTAATGACACCGGTGGAAAGTGCTATCTCACGCCTTGCTTCAGAATACACCATCAATGCACAAACGCTCCTCTGGAGTGATTAGCAAAGCCTTGACACATGGCTAATGTTGTTATCATGCTGTTCCAACCACTGGGTGACCATTTGTGGCTTGTTCATCGGGCCATTGACGTCCCGGAAGGCGCTTAATGGGCTTAAGGCGATTACTCAAAATTAATAAATTATAACCAACCAATACATTGGTTACCTGTTATGGCATCGCGGCACATTATGGGTGATATGTTCTGTATAGATCATTTTAAAGACGCAGCTATGCTATCAGTGCACAGGGGAAGGTGTTTATGTCACAATACAAACGGCCTCTTAAACTACATCAAACATATATATAAAAAAAAAGAACACAGAGAAGAAACCAAAATATAGACAATTTACATCAAGGTGTACATCAAGATGTACATATATCTACATCCTGACGTAGATATATGTACATATATGTACTTATTCACTGCAGTACCTCATTTTCATGCCGCACAGAAGGAAGTAGGTATTTAAATATGTCACTCTGAGAGACATTTAAACCATTTTTTACAGCGTAGCTCAACAGGTTGAGTTTTTGGCAGAGAGGTCAGATCCCACAGGTTGGCGGTGCGATTCCAGCTCTCACAGATGAATGTTGCCATTGTGTCCTTGGGCAAGACATTTAAGCCCTCTTTCCCCAGTGTCTGCGTACACTGGTGCGTGAATGTGTGTGTGAATGTGTGTGTGAATGTGTGTGTGAATGTGTGTGTGAATGTGTGTGGATGGGTGAGTGGTTCCTGATGTAAAGAGCTTTGAGCCTTGAAGGTGGAAAAGTGCTGTATATAAAAAAATGTACTAAGTTGAAAAAAATAGTCAGATACTCCAGCTATAACAAAGACAAAAGTTAATAATAATAATAATAACTGATATACAAAGAAGGAAAAGCAATGTAAACGTGTAAAGAAGTGGACTAAGGGAGTGTGACCCACAGCGTTCGACTCCAAATTAAGTTCATCAAGGCTAGCGGTTATAGGGGCTAATTTGGAGCCGAGTTGCATATTTGGAATTCCAACCACGAGTATCATAGCAACAAAGAGCGAATCTGGAGTGAAGCTGTTGAAGGTAACGCCCCTTCCCGCCCGCACTGCTGGTTTAGCAGGCAGTGGGTGCTTAGTAACACTGTCAATCAATCCTGTTGCTAACGCTAGCAGGAGTGCCCTTGGGGGAAAGAAGGTGCCTGATTTGACTTTTATTAATGTTCATATCTTGATTTATAGACACAATAGTTAAATAAAAACCCAGGACCATGTAGAGTGGGTTAATACAAACATTTTAAGACCAAAATGATGAATCTCACAGCAGCAGTTACAGAGAGAGGCCACAGTTTTTCAGTCGATGGAGCTCATGATCACTTCCTATTTGGACTGTGGTGGCTAGCAGGTTAGCTCTGTCCTTTTACATATCCAGTCTCTGGTAAATGCCTTCTCCATCGCTGCCTCTAGTCTCGGTGACTTGTTGCTCCTGTGATTGTGCCGTAGTCGCAGAAGTCTAAGCTGTGCGTCGTCGATGTTTTGTGGCTCATTTATTTCACAAAAGAACAAACATTCCTCTCGCTGGCCTTTCTTCTTTTAATCCTAAACAAATGGAGAGACATCCACAAAGCGAGGAGCCTTTTTGAAGAACAAAGTCAGTCTGCCACAAACAAGTCGCCACAGAAGCAGAATCCCGTTGTCCTGTCGTCGTCTGGAGAGGGGAGGGCATCCTTCATAACAAAATGATATAAATGAGTGGTGTTATGGTCTATATGGTTCAGTTTAATGTGCCTGTAATGATGAATTATTTTGGTTATGAATCTAAAGTGGACCTTGGTGCAGTTGGAGCAGCAGGACTGTTAGAACAATTGCAGCTGTCTCCCAGGGCTGTGGCCATTAGTCAATAAATTAGAAAGTAATTAGTTTCTGCTTCTGTGGCTCTATTTGAAGCGCTTCACACAGGTGTAATGAAAATGTATTGAGGCTGTTGATCCGGAGGAGAGGAGTGGAGGGTTTGGAGCGTGTTGGTGTACAGCCGCAGGTACAGAAGAGTGTGCACAGGGTGTACACAGAGTGTACACAAGGTGTACACAGGGTGTGCACATGGTGTGCACAGGACGTACACAGGGTGTACACAAAGTGTACATGGGGTGTACACAGAGTGTACATGGGGTGTGCGAGGGCCAGTGTGTTGTGCTGTAACAGGTAAAGTGCTGTGAGTGTGGCTCATGTGTCATGGGTCATGTGTAAAGAGCTTTTTATCATGTTTGTCCCTGAATGTAAAATAAAATGATTTAGTGTAAAACCTCAAATGAATTTAAGCAGTCAACCTCCAGACATTTATACACTTTTGTAATTTCGGCTTTGGTCTCATTAGTAGCACTAATACAGCATTAATGCAAAAGCCTCAACCCAATTTTACTACCAACTGGCTCATTTTCTTAATTGCAAATCATTAAATGTTTTTCTAACTGTTCCGCCTTGGACTGAGCTGGATAAACAGAAAAAGAACAAGAGCAGGAAACAGTCGGACTTAAATAAACTTTATGTACTTTTACTGTGTAGATCAACATAGTTTGGACTTTTGACTCCCTGAGGGGCGTGTTCTTTCATTGGCTCTAGTCTGACAGTCTGGACGATAGAATGAATTGTTGCATTATTTGGGAGCGACAGTGGCTCAGTGGTGAGAGCTTTGGTCCCCCAACCCCCAACCGCTTAGGCAAGACACTTCACCCACATTGCCGAGTATGAAAATGGTGTGTGCACAAATGATAGGCGGTGGTCGGAGTCTGCCCCAGGGCAGCTGTGGCTAAAATAGTAGCTTACCATCACCAAGTGTGGAAGTGAAAGAATAATGACTGTAGTGTAGCACTTTGAGAAGTTTTGACATGCCTGTAAAGTGCATTAGAAGTGTAAGGCATTATTATTATTATTTACATGTTTGACTTTAACCAGGCCTGGGACATTAATGTGAGGTTTTCCTGTGCAAATGAAACATCTGCTTATCAAAATTGGGTCCCCGGCACTCTCTGCAAGTTAAAAATGGAACAAGAATGTTTAGTTTGCCCTACAATGGAATTTGGTAATTAATTAATGTTGGTAATGAGTAAAAAATCACAGTTTTATGTATTTAACAATGGCAGTACCTTTGATGTCGTGATTAAACTTAAGCCGATGTATGTGTTAAGACGGCACTTTGTCTCCTTCCCAGTGAAGACAGCTCGTCCCCGCACTGCCAGTTCTCTCGCTCTGTGTGCGTTTTGGCCGGCGGGCATCTTCAGAGCCTTTGTTCTCCACCCAACATGCTTTTATCTGATGTCATGTGACAGCAGACCTCCACATAAACAAGGCCAGACTTCAGACACGGGCCATCAGCTTTACCTAATTGAACAACTCTTTCATGCCATTGTGGTTGGATCAAGAGATTTGGGCCGACAACAACAAGGCGTGTGTTTGTCTGGAATGTGAGGTCAACAGCAGAGGAAGAACAGAAATTGGAAATGCTCTCGCAGTCATGATGTCAGTGAACGGCTTGAAAGCAAAACAGAGGAGCAGATATGTGGAAAACGAAGGAGTGACTAGTGAAAGACAAAGAGACAGGAGCGAGGGAGCGAGACGGAGGAGAGAGAGCCACGAGGACAATGAGGCCCGGGCCGCAGCCAATTAGAATAAAATGAGTTGGACCTTGGCAAAGGCTAAGGCACACAGTAGGGCATGAGGAGAGGGGCGGAGCTGCGAAGGAGGGGGTGGAGTGGGTGGTGGAGGTGGAGGGGGGGGCAAGGAGATGTTGGATGGTGGGGGGGTTGAAGTGTCCTGGTGATTAGAAATATGATTAGTGCTGTGTGAGGCAGAGGCCCATGCGGCGCAGGTCACATGAGCCCACAGGGACAGAGAAGGTCTCACTGTAATGAGACCAACCTTCCCCAAGCCCCGCCCACTCACCTGCTCCGAGCCTCACTCACCCACTCTCCTCTCCTCCACCAACTCCACGTTTCCTCCACCTACTCTCCTCTCCTCCGCCAACTCTACCTTTCCTCCACCTACTCTGCTCTCCTCCGCCAGCTCTGCCTCTCCTCCACCCACTCTGCCTCTCTCCGCCAACTCTGCCTCTCCTCCACCACTCTGCCTCTCTCCGCCAACTCTGCCTCTCCTCCACCACTCTGCCTCTCTCCACCAACTCTGCCTCTCCTCCACCCTCTCTGTCTCTCTCTGCCAACTCTGCCTCTCCTCCACCACTCTGCCTCTCTCTGCCAACTCTGCCTCTCCTCCACCCACTCTGCCTCTCTCCGCCAACTCTGCCTCTCCTCCACCACTCTGCCTCTCTCCGCCAACTCTGCCTCTCCTCCACCCACTCTGCCTCTCTCCGCCAACTCTGCCTCTCCTCCACCCACTCTGCCTCTCTCCACCAACTCTGCCTCTCCTCCACCCTCTCTGTCTCTCTCTGCCAACTCTGCCTCTCCTCCACCACTCTGCCTCTCTCTGCCAACTCTGCCTCTCCTCCACCCACTCTCCTCTGCCAACTCTACCTCTCCTCCGCCAACTCAACCTGTCCTCCACCCATTCTGCCTCTCCTCCACCCACTTTACCTCACCAAAACGTTCATTGGGGGGGTGTGTCCAAATGTTGGATGAGGGAGAGTTTCCAAACATCTAATTCTAATTTTACACAGATAATAATTATAGACAAGTTAAAGCGCAAAAACATGACTCAGACAATTTCATTTTAAACGATGAGGCTGCGTCACCCCAAGTGCGTTTATGTGTGTCACCCCTGGCACGTGTGTGTGCGTCAACCCGGGTGTGTTTGTGTGTCACCCTGGGCGTGTTTATGTGTTTGCAATAGTGAGTAACCCGCAGTTTAATAATAAAATATCCCTGCATTTGCCCGACCTTCTCGTCCCTCTAGGTTCCATGTTCCCTGTTTAAATCTGACCCTATTACTGTCGCGTATTGCCTCGAGCCAGGCTGTTGTTTGAGCAGTAAAAAACATTTGTGTTTGTGTTTTTCTAATCTCGGCTGTGGATCTAAAACTGATGAAGAGTCAATTGAATTTTAGTGAGACCCAATCAGCGCTCGGTCCTGGTTTGACGGGTTATTTTTGCAGATTAAACGAGGTTACTTCAATCAGTTCTGACTTTGCGATTGGCTGATTGTGAAGACGCTGTTTCGCCTCTATTGTGATGAATCTGGCTCCTCTGCATTCATGTATTTTCCTCCAGTTTCTGTACATGTTTGTAAAATGAGCTTCATACAGTGTGAGCTTAAACGAACCCTCTTTTCCACCGACTCTATAGCTCGTCTAGAGCGAGGCACATCATGTCTGTATTTCACACATTCTCATCGCTGTCTCAACTTTTTTCTAATTGAGACGACTCGTACCATAAAAGGCCCCACACCCCCAGAGGAGCAGTGGAGCAGTTAATCAGCTGCTCTGCTGATGTCCGCCGTGAATAGGTAGAGATATCATTGTGTCTTTTTGTGGGGAGGCAGCCAGGGCAACACCAATACGCTGCAAATCAACAGGCAGCCATGCAGAACAAGCAGACAGCCGATAACTCCAGAGAGATACACGGCTCTGACACCGGACTCTGAGGCCCAGCCCGCTTTAATTACAACAACGTGCAAGAGTTCATAATATTAATAAATCGACCAAAATTATATTAAAGGGCCATATTACACTGCTCTCTGGTCTTTTCTAATATTTCCTCATCACAAACAGACCTGGAGTTGTGTGTTTTTTTTTTCATTCACACATATTTAACACACAAACCCTGTATATTTTGGGCTGAGTCCTTCTCTCAAACAGAAAACAACTCTGTTCCACCTTTTGATGTCATGTGGTAATACAGGAAGTGCTCCACTGTGTTTTTAAACTCCGCAAACCATCACTAGAATCATTTGGATCATTCCAGCCATGGGATTTCACTGAACTAAAGGTAAAAGGAGCTGAAAGCTACCACTTCATGACATCACAAGGTGGAACAGAGAATTTTGAGCTTTGGAGATGTAGACAGACTAAAGGGTTACTCAAACATGTGTGAATGAAATAAAACACAACTCCAGGTATGTTTTTGAGGAGGAAACAGCATTAGAACATGGAGCTCACAAGAGTCAGTTTAGTGTAATATAATATAACATAATTAAATGTATTTAACTTATTTTTATATAAACTTGTTTTAGTATTTTCTTCCTCCCTAAGAGCACAGATGTGTGGTCTATCTGCTACAGTTTTGTTGGCAGTTTCTTTCTCTTCTAATTTGCTTTTCAGAGGCAGGCTCCAGGTCTTTGGTCTGGTATTTTGCTCTGGGTTAGCATCATTTCCGCGGTAGAGGAGGCTGCAGTTGGCCTGTCCACCCTGAAGGCCTGAGAACATCTGAAGGCGTGTCAGATGTGAGTTCTCACTCAGAAGTGCTCTGAGGCCCAGGGAGAAGCACACAGCCGCAGGCACAGAGCACAGGGCTGCAGCTCAGGGAGCCCCATAGAAGAGCCGAAGAGCCGAAGAGCCGTGCACAGGTGGACTGGAGGCCAGACTCTGTAATTCTGCTCTCCACAAAACAATGAAGCAGAGGCAGGCACTGAGACAAACACACTCTGTGCTGCATGCAACCATGGTTTGAGTCACCAAATAGCTCTGTTGTGCCTGTGATTATCTCTAATACAAAATTCCACCATGAGTTTGAGAAATGTGAAAGAGGAAAGGAGAGGCAAGAAGCAAACACAGGCCTCCCTGCTGGCCACCTGTGATGACTTAGCCAAACCAGGAGACTTATCACAGGCCTGGGGGCTTGGATCACTTTCAAACACTGAAGGAGGAGAAACAGTAAAAGTGCCTCTACTGTACTGGCCTCGGACGGCCTCTGCTCCCAGCTGACCGTGGTCATATCTGCTCCAGAGGGAGGGAGACAAGAGGACCGGTCCACGACAGCAGGGGTCACAGGTCCCTTTGGGACAGTGCTCCCAGAGGGGCCGGGCAGATGGGTGTGGAATGAGCCTGTTTTCAGACAGGTGGGTGCCTGTCACCTCATTCCGCCTGTGCCGGCGGCAGGTGGCCTCTTCTGTGAGGTCACCTTCATCTGGCACCTCCCCTCGGGTGCTCTCCCATCATACATACAGTATGCCACCCCCACACTCAGAGTCAGCCACGCGCACCTGGGACTGCCAGTGTAAACAGGGGCTCTCAAGGTTGAACCCAGGTGTTTCATTTCCATTAAGGTCCTCATCACGGCGCCCCCTCCCTCTGACTTTGGTCATAACACAGACAGAAGAGTCATTAGATTTTACATTACCTCTGTGCCTTTGTAGATGCTGAGATGCAGCGGCTCTATTTTAGATGACTGCATATGAAATAATTATCTGCAAACTCTCTGCCCCCCGACATCTTCAAAAGACGATGTTCCATTGATGATTTTTGCCCTACATCACAGCTTTGCTCTTGCCACGACTCTACAACCCAATATAGAGCGATTAAACTAACACATCAATAAAGACAGAAGAGCTCTCTGATTACAGTGTCCTGGACGTCATGAGCAGCAGATTTATCACCCAAACCCAGCATCAGAGTCTTCACCCAAACCCATCACCCAAACCCATCACCCAAACCCAAACCCAGCAGGAATCAGTCACCAGGCAAGCCCTGACACACACACACAGCTCACTCTAAACACACCAGAATGAGCCCTGACACACACACACTTCTCACTATAAACACACCAGGATGAGCCCTAACACACACAGCTCACTATAAACACACCAGGGCCACAGTTTTAATGGCAGTCTTAAAGTTGTGACTCGTCTTTACAACTGCAGTACACTTAGTACAATACCCTCAGTACACTGTAGTATTGCATTATACCCTCAGTACAATGAGCACATGGCACTCTGCACACTGCCTCCTCTTCTTCATTAGACGGGTTTAGTCCTGAGTGCTCTAGGGTGCCCTCTGGAGGAACATGAGTGCCAGGTCCTCTCCTAATAACTAGACTGACACTGTACCAGTCATGGCCACCGTTAGACATGCTCACACAAACATTATACAGTGGGCGTCAGATTGGCATTCCCATGATGCCACTTTCTGCAGCAGAGCATGTGGTCTGCGGGCTAAATGTCAGACTGAGGTATTTCATTCCTGGTGCACATACACAGAACGCGACTCAGACACCTCCCGCTGATAGTGACTGGAGTGTTGGGCTAAATGTCAAGGGATGATGTAAATTCATATGAGAGCTTCCACAAGTGCTTCATCACGATGCTACACACATCAGCGTCTCAATTGTCCTCTAAGAATTCTCCACGAGACAGCAGCAACTCTTTAAACTGTACTTATCCCACTCTGTTTGTGTTTAGATTCAATTTACAATGTGTTTTATATGACGTCCATCTTATAAACCTCATCTGAAGATACTTTTACATAGTGTCATCATCTGTTCTATCTCTGTGTATATCTCTGCCGTCTGCCCTGCTTTCTGCGTCTGCCTTGCCGTCTGGCCCTGTCCTGCCACAGAGGTTTCAAAGGGTATGAAGTCTAATCTTGAGGTGGTCTCTGGCTGTTTGCAAATCTAAGCCCAAATTTTCATTGTAAAAATTGCTGATGTTTTTGCCAAACAATCATTATTATCATCTCCCCCACCTGCTACTGCCATCTGGTGTTTATGAGGAAAATGATCCTTTATCAGAGCAGTATATAATCCCTTTAACGTAAGCTGAAAATAGAGCGCTGCTGAATGATGACTTGTTTAAGTGAGTGTGGTGCTAACCATACACACCCAGTGATGAATTAAACATATATTTAATTTGAGGCTTTGTCTGCCTGTGCCAGGCCCTTTACGCGACTGCGAGCCAGCACACAGCTCTTTGCCATGCTGGGGCTGTTGCCCGCCTCACCCCCTCACCCCTCACCCCGCCCTGCTCTCTGCCTACTTGCCGAGGAGACTGATGAGCAGGCTCACTGGTGTGTCAAATATGGAGGAAATAGTCAATCAGGGCGGCGTCTGTGACAGGCCTGTGTGCTGCCGAGCTCAGGAGAGAGTCCTGCTCAGAGGAGAAAAAAGAGGAGCACATTACATAGAGGAGAAGAAGCGGAGGGAGCAGAGGAGCACACATTACACAGGGAAGAAAAAGAGGAGCACACATTACACAGAGGAGAAGAAGAGGAAGGCGCAGAGGAGGACACATTACACAGAGAAGTAGAGAGAGCAGGTCTGTGTGCTGCCAAGCTTAGGAGAGGGTCCTGCTCAGAGAAGAAGAGGAGGACACACATTACACAGAGGTTCCTCTGCATAGTTCATGGCTCTGCTTGAGTCTGCTTGATGTCAGACTCACTGAGTCAGACTCAGGGAGTCACACTCATGGAGTCAGACTGCGTGTTCTGTGAGATGCTAAGTGTAGGATTAAGTGCTGATTTGGCACTAACACATTTAAATTTAAGATGTTGATCTTTTGATCTGTAAAATGCCAGAACTTTTATTTTATTAAAGAGCATTTACCTTCTCGTGGTTTGGCGCTGCAGGTTCATACTTTACACTGACCGTTAGCCATTAGCACGTCGAGCTAATCCCTGTAGCTGTTTGTACTTTCTTTCTCCACCTGACCTTTTTCCTATTCACAGTTTATCACTTTTGTTTCCGAGCAGTCGACCTGCAGACTTACCGGCTTTCTAACCCCTCGGCCAATTTGCCAGCGCTGTAGCGTTGTATACAGCATTTTTCCACAGAACAAAAGAGTGGCAGATAAAAGAGGAGAGAGGAGACGTGTTAGGCTCCGTACATTTACGTTGTCTGCTCCATGTGTTTGAGTAAAAGATGGAAGGAAGAATAGAGGAGAGAGGGAGAGGGAGAGGGAGAGGGGAGGAGAGACAGAAAGCCCTGATGTGATTTAGTGCGTGGGAGCTCCATGGGCCACTGAACTTGGAAAATGAGAAGGCAGAGGTGCTCATGATTAGGGCTGTGCTGTGCGGACTACTTTATGAGCGTATTCATACGCCGGCAGACACTAGAGGGAGTCTGTAGCGTGGCCCGGGATACATAAACAAAGCATAGTCTGTCACCTTCAGCATCGCCGTGGTGACGAGCGGGAGAGGGGAGTTTGCTTAGCTCCTGCCCAGAGGAGTCACACTAGTAATCTCAAACATGTGACACAGCACAGGTCAAAGGTCATCGTATACCAACACACAAGGAGTGATCCAATTGTCTGGGACTGACTCGGGACTGGCTCAGCATAGACTTCATACATGATTCATATTTACAACTGTGGCTTATTTCTATATTATTTTTGAACCTTCACTTTTACAGCTGTAGCAAAAACATCACAATCTAAGTAATTTATTTGGTTTCTTTATAAATCACCTCAGTCTCACAAGTCACTGACATCTGTACTAGACCCACCGATATGTGTTAGTTTATGAGGGATACCGATTATTTAAAATCCAGAGCAGCCGATGGCCCATGAACTATAGTTTTTGGGCTGATTTTCATTATTTTCCCCAAATTATGTTATTTTAATTTACTTCAAACTCCATCAGGCCTTTTTCACCACAGACCTTCAGTCAAGTGGCGTGGTCTCAGGCCTGTCACGATAATCACCACATCCACAAATTGCTCAATAAATTAAATTTGAAACTATAGATTTTGGGTTTAGTGTTTATCATGTGTGTTCATTTGCAGTAGTGGGGAGGATTTTGCCATTTGTATGTAATAAGGTCAGATTTGAGCTGTAGAGGGGAGACGGCATAACTGCTAGGGCTCATTATTGGTTCGTTCTGCCGTGTGATGTTAGAGCTCGGGCCTTTTAATGATGCTGTTTATTTAAATAATAGGTTCACTGGCATTCTCCTGCTTTTGTCAGTGCTTTAAAGTAGTTTCAATATCATCGTTTAGTATTTCTCTGTAGTGACTTATCAAGCCTCAGAATGTGTTATGTTTGAAGTTTTTTTGTGCATTTTTAGGTAGCAGATCGACCAAAACTAAATGTTGCCAACCGATATATCGTCGATCTCTTTTTAAAAATGGCATCTATGGCTTCGCTCCAGTTTGACAGAGATGAGGTTGATATTTGTGACGTGTCAGAACATATCAGGCAAATTCATTTAACTTTTTTATGCGTCATTGTTCTGAATATGTCACAGTCAAGTTTATTATTAAGAATTAATTTTAATCCAGCTCTAACCCTTTGGCTTTAAGCTCACTAAAGTTATGTAGGAGCCTATTTGAAATTTGTAGACAATGTTGACAGTACTATACTCCCCCATGCTACTTGATGGCATTTTTATTTTTATTTTTTTAAGATGGGCCAGTAAATATAAAGCAACTCATCCTAAAAAACCTGTTTGTCGTGCAGCTAACAGGTGCCATATTGGAACCAAAATACACAGTGTCAATAGACTCAGTCCTCATTAGAACTCTGAGAAATACCAACTTCTAGATTGAGTGGTGTTTTGCCAGGCTCACAGTCACTGCTTCCATCTCGGATCGCGGCTGATGCAGCAGGCGGCCCTGATGATGCAGCAGGCGGCCCTGAGCCTGTGGCGTGTTTGCTCCACATTCTGGCATGAGCTGTATTTATTTTGGTGAGTCACCGAGTGTCAGTGTTTGTGTGAAATCCCCATACCACTCAGAGATCACAAATGAAAGACTCTATCCAGGCACTTGTGTGGAGGTGTCTGCAGCTACAATATGTTTAGTTTTACCTCCAGACTGACGCCGTGGATGGTTCCAACTAAATTCGACCTGCGTGGTTACTGATGCTTGACCATAACTGATGTCCGTCGCAGAGCTGCGTGGAATCAGATTGGGATTTTTCTGACCTGTATCGCGATTATATTTGCAGTATGTGTTTAATGATTAGGATTCTCTGCAGAGTCACATTATAAACACCTCCAGAAGAATCAACATCAGAGAGACTGAAATCTGATATAAATTAATGCAATTTAATGTCTTTCTTATTCTGTAAAACTCTTTACATTACTTTATGTATCAACTGCGCTATACAATTAAACTTCCTATCGCAATTTTATCTGCAATATATCTTTAAAAAGTAGGATTGTGTTCAGAGTGCAGGTGTAAATAGATTAATTTATATTTGAGAAAAGACATAAATCTGAATTGATATAAACTAATAGAAGGCTAGACAAGTTTATTAGTAGAGCACAATTCATACACAAAGTAATTCAAAGTGCTTTACAGAATAAGAAATACATTAAAATCACACAAATCAAAACATAAATAATCACAAATAATCATCATAAAGTTAACATTAAAACAGAAGAGTGCAGAATAAAAACCATCCAGTCATATGAACAGCTAAACAGAACCGTTTTGAGCCTGGATTTGTCAAAATAGAGGCCTGTCTTACATCAATGAATTTCAATATTATCATTTATCGTCTACAAAATATCAAACTTTAAAATGTTTTATGGTGCCAGGCCTTTGTACAACACGATTGTTTTACATAACGACATGATGATTGTCTCTTTGTAGAGAGTCTATCGTCTAAATTAACACCGCCTTTGAGATTTGAGAATCACACCAACTCAAAAGTCTGATTCTTTCACGATTCACTGTGTGCCCCAGTCCATGTGCCTTCTGATTTCTCTTGGTACCTGCGTCCCCTGGGCTCCCACATGGAGGTGTGTGGTTGGTGTGGTTGGTGTAGTGACCAGACGGGGGCAGAGCTGTGATTCCCGGGTGAAAGGTGGGATAGACTCTGTGATTCGCTTCAGTAGACAGATAGAGTTACAGCTCTATTTCCACCGCTGGCCCTCCCCGGATTCATCCTCATGACTAAAATAAGACTGAGAGCGGAGGGAGGGACACTTTTCTCCTTTGGTCACTGCTTCCCTCCACAGCGCCACCTTGTGCTGCCGAGCTACACCTGTGACTAAAGTATGCCACTGTCTCCTCAGCCGCAGCTCAACACGGAGATGAACTCTGAAGCTGTGTCGTGCTTTCAAGTCTACGTTCCTGACCTTATTCCCTCCATCCCTCCCTCCATCCCTCCCTCCCTCTCTTGTCGTCTCACTTCTTCCTGTTTGTGCTTTGTTCTTTGCCTTTTTGTAGACAAGGCGGGATTTGTGAATTAATCATAAGTGGCTCAATAGCTGGCCTTAGCTCTGGCCTCAGCTCTGCTCCGTCAGTGTGGGATCAATAGGGGAAGGTCAGCGGCAGTGTCCAGGTGATGCATAAGCTGCTGTTGGCATGAGGCGCTGTCCTTGTCCCTCCCACATGTCTCCTGTTAAAGCCGCTCGTCCTGATTTTTACTATTTTCCAAACGCTAAAAAAGCAACTACTTTACGCCTAAGTCTTTGCTGTGCTCCAGACCCCTCTGCCCCCACCCTTCCGTTGACTCTCCTGTGCATTCCTAGCCTTCCTATTCCTTAGCATTTCTAACCTTATTATTTATGAGTTTATAAGCGCAATTTACAACTTTAGGCCAGAGTTTTGTCATCATGAAAAGTGCTGTGCCAGATGTTTATGGTCTTAAAATGTGAAAAACACAAGTCCATTTTAAACAGTTTGCAGTGGTCCAAAGTTATTATTCATTTACCTTATGCCTCATTCTGACTATTTACAGTTTAAAAGCTTCACTGCTCAAACTTTAGTTGTCATGGCAATGCTAATAACGACTAGCATGCTAACAGAGAACAAAACTAAAGTACAGGTAGACAGCACACAGCGGTCTCATTTCTACTTTAAGAGCCGTGTATATGATAGGTACTTTAAAGCCACTGCAGGTGTCAAAATTTAAATATTTATCACTTTAAAACTATGTGAACAGAACGGATCGAGGTTTCAAGGTTTTCCAGTTTGTGCCGTTATAATCTTATTATAATCTGAGTTACAATCTGACTTTAAATCTCTCTTTAAATCTCCTTTGATTTTTGCTGTTCTTCTGTCGATGACTTTGGTCCGGGTCATTGTCTTGGGTCATTACGGTGGGTCATTTTCGTGAGTCATTGGTGTGAGTCATTGTCATGGGCTTATTGGGGTGGGTCATTGTCATGGGACATTGTTGTGGGTAATTGTTGTGGGCTTATTGTCATGAGTCATTGGCATGGGTCAATGTCGTGAGTCACTGACGTGGGTCGCTGTCATGGGCCAATGTCGTGGGTCATTGATGTGAGTTTATTGTCGTGGGTCATTGGCATGGGTCGTTGTTGTGGGTAATTGTTGTGGGCTTATTGTCATGAGTCATTGGCAAGTGTCAGTGGCTTGGGACATTGTTGTGGGGTTACAGTCGTGGGTCATTGGCATGGGTCATTCTCGTGGGTCATTCTCGTGGGTCATTCTCGTGGGTCATTCTCGTGGGCTTATCGGTGTGGGTCATTGGCATGGGCCATTGACGTGGGTCATTGGTGTGGGTTGTTGCTGTGGGTCATCGTTGTGGGCTTATTGTCGTGGGTCATTGGGGTAGGTCATTGTTGTGGGCCAGTGTCGTGGGCCAGTGTCGTGGGTCATTGTCATGGGCTTATTCTCGTGGGTCATTGTCATGGACTTATTGGCGTGGGTCATTGGGGTGGGTCATTGTTGTGGGTCACTGGCGTGGGGCCTGGGGGGAGGGGTTATTGCCATGGCTCATTGGCGCGTGTCATTGTCGTGGGTCGTTGACTTAAGGTTATTTTCGTGGGGCAGTGCCGTGGTTCATTGTCGTGGGCCTATTGTGATGGGTCATTGTCGTGGGTCATTGTCGTGGGACACTGTCGTGGGCTAATTGTTGTGGGTCATCGGTGTGGGTCTTTGGCGTGCGTCATTGTTGTGGGTCATTAGCGAGGATCATTGGCGTGGGTCATCGGGGTGGATCACTGGCATGGGCTCATTGGCGTAGGTCATTGTGGTGGGTCCCGATTCTCCACAGCCTTAATTCTGTGACTTCATTTTCACTTTCTGATTTGAATGGCACAGGTTTTCGTTGCTCTACAGATCTGACCTTTTGAGCTGCAGCCGATCCTTTTACTTAACTGCATTAATAATTCTTCTGCCCTGATTACTTATATATTTATATTATTAAGAATACAAGTTTCATATGAGCCCGGTGTTCAGCTCTGCCACCTAAGCACACATGATGAAGGTAGAGACGCCCACGAGAAGATTTGCGGAGATTAGCGGCTGGAATGCGTGTATGAATCATTGTGAAGCTCTTTCCAAATATGAACACGGCTTCGACTTAAGGCTGAAAATAGCAAACGCAACACATAAGGTAGATGTCGTCAGCGCTTCCTATCAGTTAAACATTTTCTGTTGAATAAGAAATGTGTTGACAGCTAAAACCCCTCAGATTGTGTGTCACCTAAGCTGTGAATCAAAACCTCAACATGACTGCGACGTGAGCCGGTGTAGTCAGGGGGGCGATGGAGCCAGCGTACGACACGGCTCTTTATGAATACCATCCCTACATCACAACGCAAGGCGAGCTAAAAGCGTTAAGTTGTGACTTGTGTCGGCAGCCTCCCTGAAACGGGCGTGAAACGGGCTTAGCGTTATCGGCCGCATCAGTGCCACCAGTCTGCTCCTCGTTTGGCTCCTGCTGCTGCTGTGGACCAGATAAGAGTCCCGCAAAAATCCAGCCACATCCCCTCCCCTCCCACACCGCTCCCCTTATCCTCCACGCCGGGTCTTACAGGGACAGCCGCACTCATGTCTCACCACAAACATAATTTATACTCTTTGTAAATTGCGTGTGATTTTTTCATTCAGATAAGTGCAACATCTGTTTTGTGCTGGAAGGCAGTGGGCTTGGGCCTGGGTTTGTGTCACTGGCAGCAGAGATAGAGCGAGGGAGGGGAGGGGCTACGATCTGTCTTCCAATCCTGAATTACATCTGCAGGGGAGCCTCTACCCTCTCATCATTACTGTTGTATTTAGTGGGTAAACAAACATTGTGCTCCATCTGCAGAGCCTCGCAGAGCAGTGTGTTCAAACATGTTAGCTCCAACTTAACCTTATCACTCACTTTTATCTCCTGGCGCATGCCTCGGTTTTAGACACTTCATTTGAGCAATAATTTTGGAACACAGACAAAATCATAACTCTTTATAAACAAATTATTCATTTTGGCAAATTATTTTTTAAATTAAATCAAGCCTATTCTGCAAAATCGACTTTTCAGAGCTTTTAACCTTGTTACAGTGGTTTCTCATTCTTATTGGTGGTTTCTCATTCACCCTCTACAGTTGTATTAGGAGTGATTTGTGCATGTTTGAGCAATCTTTAATCACTTGTTTTCAAGACGCCATATTGCTGAGTTTCAGATGACATCACAACATTCTATTGGCCAATATGAATTAATAAAGATGTGGGCAACAATAATGAATCTTGTTCAAATACAAAATTCAGTTGTAACACAGTGAGCTCTTGGGTCGAGTCACTAATAAAAATTATCAAGTTCAACATTTGTGCTTTTACCTTTTGTATATTTCATGGTAAAGTTCAATGTGATCACCTTCTAGAATTTGAAAAACACCATTTTACCTGTTTTCACCTCCAATGGTACTGCCCACTGTGACATACACTCCCACTGTGACATACACTCCCACTGTGACACGCCCACTGTGACACGCCCACTGTGACGTACACACCCACTTTAACACGCCCACTGTGACATGCTCACTGTGACGTACATGCCCACTGTGACGTACGCACTTTCTTCTCCAGTTTTATTTTCTTAATCAGAGATACTCATAGGATTGGACAGCGTTGTGAAATCATTTTGGTACAAATGAAACAAAAATGTGCTGCTTGCTACTGTGATGTGCAGCTGTCTATAAGGGGTGCCGTTAGCATGCTGCGCTTTTTTGAGATGACGTTTATGGTGATGCCATTGGGCACTGCAGTTCTCTAACACAGGAGACAGTGGACTTGTTTCTTTTATTAAGTCGTTTTAGATGAATATTGTGATTTAAAATGTGCCAATTATAACATAATGATCCACAGGGGTCAGAGATGAGAACTACAGAGACACAAGAACAATATAATTTAACATTCGATAGTTTGGTAGCTCCATTTAAACTCATTCACTGTTCCTTCACCGTTCCAGGCTGTGCGAGTGTTTTAATTGTGATACTGAACCAATGCTTCCAAAGAGGTCTGTGTTTTTGCTTGTGTAATTCTGCCCTGCATAAATACACCTCCTTTTGTTCCTGTAGCGTTTATTATAAACATTAGTAGGTACAACGCGGTATAATGTCAGAGTGGTACCTTTGCATAAGTTGTTCCGATTCACTGAGCCTAAACAATGGACCCGTCTGCTTCATTTCCAGCCTGTGTTCTTTTAGATAGGAGCTTTTGTAAATACTTTTAAAGTGTCTGTCTCTGTGTCTATGGGCGTTTGACTACAACAAGTATTAAGGCACATTTCATGTATCTTTATTTGTAAAGGGAGAGTAGTGTTAAAATACAGACCAATACAAACAAAAACAAACCAAAGAACTGCACGGGTCCATTTAAAACATCAAAACTGGAGCAGTGAGATGATAAATGTTTATCTACACATTATTAAAGTGCATTAGTGGCACCAATCTATCCAATTTTACATGTCCTTGAAATGTGTTCTATATTTGAGAAACAAAATAGTTTTTAGCTGTAGACAATCATAAGATCTTGTGTTTAAAGTCCCCGTATGAAAGAGGCCACATAAAAGTGAGGAGTATAAAAGAGATAACATTAAAGGGGCAGTTTGAGTGGTCCACACAAATACAATGACTCTCAATGGCAGATTTACATTTAAAGTAGTTTTAGCAAACACCTTCTGAATGTGACAGAGACAGAGGCTCACCTAGGCTCGTTCATTCTTCGAGCTCGTTCATGGCATTATGATCAGGGAGGAGCTCAGGGTATAGCTATAATGTAAAACCCATGACCACAGATGTGTCTTTATTTGTCCAAGGAGAGCTAAAGAGAGCCCTGTTCAAACACAGAATGTTACAAACAAAAACATAAAACTGCACAGGTTGCATTTAAAACATTCAAAACAGGAGCAAGTTGATTATAAATGTTATATCATTAGTCATTGATTATAAAACTGAACATGTGTCATTCAACCATACCTATGTGCAATACTCAAGTCACTTTACAGAGATGTTATAATTTTATTGGAGTCTATATTTAGTTTATTTTTAAGTCTATTTATTATTTATTTTTTTTTTTTATTTTAAGCTATTTATCTATTATCTTGTTTTATTGCATATATCATTTTCCTTCTGTTCTTTAACTGGAATTAACTAATAAAGTCATATCTTATCTTATCTTATCTTATAAATGTTGGCTTACAAAACAACTTCAGTTATAAAAACTTAAACAATAATGGGGATTTGTACCTCCTTTTGATTCTTCAAGCCTCAGATACAAACCAAATGTGTTGAAAAGTGGCGCACACGTTTATGCCTGTACATGTTAAAGGTGCACTGTGTAACTTTTCCGACACTGCGTCACCTGTCTGTCTGAATTTGATTAATTTAAGATTTAGAAAAGTTGCAAAATGGTGAAAAGGAGGATTATTATGAAACACGTTTACTCCTGTGCAGTTACATCAGATCTAAACAAATATCATTTAAGACACAGCATCTGATAAGAACACAGATGTAAAGAGCGCCCCCTGTCTGAAAGAGCAACATAATCGTCCAGTGCGAAAAAATCAAGGTTATTTTTTTTGCATTCATATCGTCCAGCCTTAAGAGGGAGCTGTTATTTGTCTGGAATGTTCCGCAGTGTGGCTTTAGCTTTTCTATCTTGCATTTGTTCCGTTACAGGTCTTTACTGCTCATAGATCCTGTGTTCTTATTGTGAGCAAACTCCACAGATCTGACCTGTAACTTGGCCTGGAGGCATGTCCTTCGTCTCTTATGCAGATATATGATTAATGCTACACTGTGGAACATTCTAGACTAATCTTTACCATCTCATTATATACCTCATCACTATAAAATAAAAATACACGCACCGTTTGTGGGGATATGTTAATGTAACATTCTACAGCTTTTCAGAGCAGTGACTTAAAGAAACGCCCGGGGAGAACATCTGTGTTATTCCGGCCTCAACACTTTGACCTGTGTTTACTCTGTGATTGACAGCCGATGTAATGGCCGACATCAGGCTGTTATTGATGTGTTGTCACTCTCACAACTATTAATTATAGGTCTGGACGGCATCACCTCAGAGCGCTAGGCTTCGGATGCAAACGAGAGCTAGGGGGCTTGTTTGAGCCTCATATTTACAGTTAAAGGTGATCAAATGCGTCTGTATGTGTGTGTCTATGTGTGTGTGTCTATGTGTGTGTGTCTATGTGTGTCTATGTGTGTATGTGTCTATGTGTATCTGTGTGTGTGTGTGTGTGTGTGTGTGGTTAGCCTTGTTGACACAGTGGGGTAAAGGCTGTGATGGCTGAGGGCTCGGATGGGTAATTGAGAACAGCAGGTGTGCCCTCCCCCCCGTGCCACTCGAGGGCGCTCACCAGCTCAGCCCGCGATCTTCAAAGCCTCCCGGGCTCGCCGCGTCCCCCTGCGCTTCCATCGCTCCCACTGTCACCGATATGAGAACAGCATGTATGTGGTGTTAATCAAACCTCTGGCAACGTGAAGGTAGAGCAGAAAGAGAGGTGGTGGAGGGAGGAGGAAGAAGAGGTAGAGCAGAGAGAGAGAGAGAGAGGTGGAGGAGGAGGTAGAGCAGAAAGAGAGGTGGAGGAGGAAGAGGAGGAGGAGGTAGCGCAAAGAGAGAGGATGGAAAGAAAAAGTAGGAGGATGTAGAGCAGAGAGAGGTGGAGAAGGAGGTACAGCAGAGAGAGAGAGGTGGAGGAGGAGGTAGAGCAGCGAGAGAGATGGAGGTTGGGGAGGAGGAGGAGGTTGAGCAGAGAGAGAGGTAGAGGAGGAGGTACAGCAGAGAGAGAGGTAGAGGAGGAGGAGAGCAGAGAGAGAGGTGGAGAGAGGTGGAGGAGGAGAGGTGGGTAGGAGGAGGTAGAGCAGAGAGAGAGAGAGGGGAGGAGGAGGTAAAGCAGAGAGAGAGAGGTGGAAGAGGGAAGAGAGGAGGAGGAGGAGGAGGTAGAGCAGAGAGAGGTGGAGGAGGTAGAGCAGAGAAAGAGGTGGAGGAGGGGGAGGAGGAGGTAGAGCAGAGAGAGGATGGAAGAGAAGGAGGAGGAGGTAGAGCAGAGAGAGAAGAGGTGGAGGAGGAGGTAGAGCAGAGAGAAGAGATGGAGGAGGAGGGTGGCAGAGAGAGAGGGATGGAGGGAGGAGGTAGAGCAGAGAGAGAAGAAGATGGAGGAGGAGGTAGAGCAGAGAGAGAAGAGGATGGAGGAGGAGGTAGAGCAGAGAGAGAAGAGGGTGGAGGAGGAGGTAGAGGAGAGAGAAGAGGGTAGAGGAGAGAGAGAGAGAGGAGGAGGAGGAGGAGTGAGAGAGAGAGAGAGAAGAGGTTGGAGGAGGAGGTAGAGCAGAGAGAGAAGAAGATGGAGGAGGAGGTAGAGCAGAGAGAGAGGTAGATGGAGGAGGAGGAGGGAGGGGGCTCTGAGGTAAAGCTGTGGATCAAGAAAATGCACTGGAGTTGACCTTTTGACCCCTGTAAATATGGCCGTACTGTTTATGCTAATATTCACCTTATTGTGCCCCGCCCACTTTGACCTGTGCATCTGTGCTTCATGTTCCTCTTAAACGAGATTCCAAATCATTTAAATGTAACAGAAATATTTTGCTGCTAAATATGACATGAAGTTAAGTGGACAGTGCTGCTGTTCTGAGAGGTTTCAAATGATTGAGGGTTGTATTTGTTGTATTTCTTGTTGAGCCTGAGGTCAATGTGTGAATATTTTCCAAGTTCAGTTTCTTTTCTTCTTTAAACCTTCCATTTGTAAGTTTATTTGATTTAGTTTCACTTGTCGATGTCAGATGTCAAACCTGTTTGTCCTCGCCTGTGCACGCCGCTCGTCTGTCAGGCCAGAGTGTAGACTGTGTTAAAAATGGACATAGCTAACTTGCTAGCCGCCGCTAGATTGGCTCTTTGGTTGCTATGCTGCTCGTGGAACTCTGCTCCAAATTGGCCACAATAACCGCTAGCCTTGATGAACTTTGTAGAAGTTTATCATGGCTCATCCATTTGGAGACTGTGCGTCAAAGCTAGCACACTGTCAGACAGCAGTAGCATGGATAGCATCTAGTGGTGAGATGTGAGAATACAACAGGGCCACGTCAACCACAAACCTGACTCGTATTTGGGCCTCCTCCTGCTGTTTTCATGGAAATGTTGTTCCGTTCACTGTAATATTGCACAGTACAAAATATATCTATCTCCATGGAGAATGTTCCAAAATATGGCTTTAATGCTCTGTTTCCATGAAATCGTGCAGGTGACATGCCTCCTGCAGAAAAGTATACTCTGTAGCTTTAAATGGGTTCTGAGCTTGTTTGTCACAGATAATAGGCTCTTGCTTTTCCTCAACTCAGAAAAACCTTCAGAGAAATTTTGGAAACAATATCACAATTAATGAAACTGCACTGGGCTGAAGTGGCCTGTTTGAGAGCGTTCATTTGGAATAAGTCTCTCCTTACAGAGGTACAACAGGCTCCCTGTGTTACGCCGCTGCTTCCCCTGTGCTGCTTCCTCTAGACTCAAATTGGTTTACTTCTAAAAATAGTGCCCTCGCAGACTTTGCTCTTACGTGATAAGCCATGTTTATTTCGGTAAGAGGTAAACTTTGAAAGTGTTATCTTTGTATTTGTGGGAACATTTGAGGATTTGGGATGATTCACCAGGGCCGTGGGTTTTTTACACTGATCTCTTTAGGAGCGCACTCTCCCACATCCACAGATGCCTGTTTTAGCTCCACTTCTGTCTGGAGACACTGGAGAGGAGCTGGGACTTTTCCTCTCACTTTGTTTTGTTATTCTGAGCACGTCACCAGCCTCATAACCCTGCTCCCTCCCTCCATCTCTGCTGACTTTTTCAAATGAACAAATCTGATTGAGTGAATGCCATTACCTGGGTAAATGAATGATTCCTAAAGGACTGGACAAGGCCTAACACCACCTGGAGGCTGGAGCTTATTATCGCTGCAAACTCCAAAGAGAGCGAGCCGTGTGCATGGAGCCGCGTGCTCTTTGTCTGAGGCCTCCATTTCCATATTAATGCGACGCGTTTAGGCATCTGAGACACAAGCGCTCATTTGATAACAGACCAGTTAGCTTTCTGTCAGGTGTCTAAATATGTATCATTCTGATAAGATTAATTGGAAGGACTAAGTACACAGAGGTGTGCGCTGGAATCGAGAGCAGAAATGTGAGCAGACGTTCTGATGGCGCAGGTTCGGCCTGTGACTCAGACCTCAGTGTGGGGCCTATAGGCTTTCACCGCTGGGCTCAAAGTGCCTTAGAATGAAAATAGCATCTCCCTAACAGTCCCTCAAAAATAGCTGAGCGAAGAAGTTTTTGTGGCGCGCCGATAAATACAAGCTCCGAGCCTCTGACACCGAAGCCTCACCCCAATTTCCAGATCAGATCAGACCAGATCAGATGAGCCTTATCTCATCTGTGCCCATCTCTGTGTCTCATGCAGCGCGTCATTAGAAAAACCACACACGCCTCCATCTTCTGAAGGACAAACCTGGAGCCGCGCTGAAACAAACAAGACACATTTTTACATTCACTTTTCTTGATTCTTTTCTGCTCCGAGCTCCGACCTTCAAACGACATTTGTCAGAAAAAGTTTGGTATTTTCTGATGTGCTTCTTCACAAATTCATATTTCACAAACTTGGCAACAAACTCACGCAACACTACTTACATAATATGTTCTGAACTTTTGCACCTGCAGGGGCCAGTAAAGAGATTTTATCGTTGTCATAGAAAACAACGAAATTACATTTAGAGCATCAAACACTGCAGAGATCTGAACATAAAGCCACATGCATGCTCATTTCACTTCGACTTTCTGATGTTTGGCTCGGGATTTTACTTTGACAAATAGAAACGGACCATGGTAGTTCCCTCAGTAAACCTCTACTGCGCACACACGACTGATGTTTATATTTATGTCATCACCTGATTGTTTTTCAGAGGAACATAACCAGTGTAAACTCATGGTTTGTTTGTTTTTTTGCCATTTTGTCACTTTTTATGTATAGAGCCGTTTACTGGAGGAGACCAGAGTGTTTCCGATCAAACCAACAGAATAAAAACTATAGATAAAATAAATCCTAGAGGTCTTGTTTTTCACATAAACATGATTCATTACAGTTGAAAATGATATACACAACTAAAAGGTGTAGGGCAACAGCAGCTCAGCTGTAGAGCGTTGGTCCACTGATCTGAAGGGTTGGCAGTTAGAGTTCCTGTGTACACTGGTGTGTGAATGTGTGTGTGAATGAGTAAAGTGCTTTGAGCCCTGGAGGTGGAAAAGTGCTGTATAAAAATGTGACCATTGATCATATGTGTGTATATACATGTGTATATATTTGTGTATATATGTCTGTGCATATGTGTGTATATATATATGTGTATATATATGTGTATATATATATATGTGTGTGTGTGTGTGTGTATATATATATATATATATATGTGTGTGTGTGTGTGTGTGTGTGTGTGTATATATGTGTATATAAGTGTGTATGCATGCTTGTGTGACTTGTGCCACATTTACTTCTCTTCCTTGTCTGTGTCTATATTTATGAATATATTTATTTCTTTATTTTCACTTTGTGATGTCTTAAAACATTAAAAATCTGTACAAAGGTACAAAACACTTTCCATGCAGATATCCCTCTTTCTCATCTCGATTCTATGGCTCCTCTGTCTCGTCTGGCCCCTCTGGCTCCTGTGGCTCCTGTAACTCCTCTGGCTTCTCTGGCTCCTCTGGCTCCTCTGGCTCCTCTGGCTCCTCTGGCTCCTCTGTCTCCTCTGTCTCCTCGGCCTCCTGTGGCTCCTCTGGCTCTTCTGGCTCTTCTCACTCCTCTGTCTCCTCTGGCTCCTGTGGCTCCTCTGACTCCTCTGTCTCCTGTGGCTCCTCTGACTCCTCTTGTCTCCTCTGGCTCCTCTGACTCCTCTGACTCCTCTGTCTCCTCTGGCTCCTCTGACTCCTCTGTCTCCTCTGGCTCCTGTGGCTCCTCTGACTCCTCTGTCTCCTGTGGCTCCTCTGTCTCCTCTGTCTCCTCTGGCTCCTGAGCTCCTGTGGCTCTTCTGGCTCCTCTGTCTCCTTTGGCTCCTGAGCTCATGTGGCTCCTCTGTCTCCTCTGGCTCCTGAGCTCCTGTGGCTCCTGTGGCTCTTCTGGCTCCTCTATCTCCTCTGGCTCCTGAGCTCCTGTGGCTCCTCTGTCTCCTCTGTCTCCTCTGTCTCCTCTGTCTCCTCTGTCTCCTCTGGCTCCTGTGGCTCCTCTGGCTCCTCTGGCTCCTGTGGCTCCTCTGTCTGCTCTGGCTCCTCTGACTCCTCGGGCTCCTTTGGCTCCTCTGGTCCATGTTCTATCTATAGTCTGAAGTACAATGAATGCTGTCAGCAGAGAAGTTTTGAGGCGTGGGCTCGTTCATAACTGAAGCAGAAGAGCAGAGCGGCGAACCAGGGGACAAGGACTAAACGCTCCCAGAGCACGCACACACACACACACACAACGCACGCACGCACGCACACACACACACACACACACACACACACACACACACACACACACACACACACACACACACACTCATGGACAGGAGTGTGGTCATTTGAGTGAAGGCTCTCATTAGCACATGTTGTCAGGGACAACATACGTGGAGGTGAGTGGGGGTGGTGAGGGGTTGGGGGGGCTTCTGGGACCCCACACCCCCCTCCCTCCCCCATCTTCCCTCGTCCCCTCTGATTGGCCCCTGAGATCCAGACCAGGAAATGATGGATGAGTGATACTGACATAAACAGGCAACCTCCAGCCCCTAAAGACGGCCCCACCTCCTCCTCCCCACCTCCTCCTCCCCACCTCCTCCTCCCCACCTCCTCCTCCTCACCTCCTCCTTCTCCTCTCCTCTCCCTCCTCCTCCTCCTCCTCCTCTCCTCCTCTTCACCTTCTCTTCACATCCACCTACTCCTCCTCCTCACCTCCTCTTCACCTCCTCTTTACAAAATGCACTGGTGTAAAGTGTATCTACAGAGGAGCTGCTGACAAAAACAAATCTATGAATGTATTTTGTCTTTTCCATCGTGTTCTCAGTGTATGTGTTTGTGTTTTTGTTCTTTTTGCAAACTCCTGTGGTCAGCTGTTTTAAATGTGCTGTAGAAATAATCTTGAACTGAATTGAATAACAATAATAATCTTTGCTCTCCGCCAGAAGAAGTGTGGGACACTCCCCAGTGTCTGTGCTGCTGAGAAACAATGATCTGAAATGCACCAAATCATGAAACGGAAAAATGCTGAAACCTTAAACCAGTTTGTGACTCACACAGGTCACTTTGTGTTGTATTCACATTTTTCTCATGACAGATGCACTTGATACTCCAAGATTACATAACTTTAAAATGACAATGATATGAACCTGCAGAGTCTACATTAAGACAAAGAAAGTAAAGTTTTGGTATCTATATCTATAGCTATATCTCTCCATCTATCTCTCTCTATCTATATCTGTATCTAACTATCTAACTATCTAACTATCTATATCTATATCTATATATATATATATATATATATATATATATATATATATATATATATATATATATATATATATATATATATATATATATATATATATATATATATAATATATATATATATACGTGTGTGTGTGCATATGCGTCTGTGTGTGTGTGCAAGTGTGCTGTGTGTGTGTGCTGTGTGTGTGTGTGTGTGTGTGTTGTTATTCTGTTTGTTTGTTTGTTTGTTTTTCTCACACAAACTTGTTTAAAGGAAATACATCATCTGCTCTGGTATTGGTTCACGTCAGGTATCGGCAGATACTTAAAGCTATAGCGCTAAGATCTTTACTGTGCATCACAGCAGAAGCTCACAGAAGCTCACAGAAGCTCACAGAAGCTCAGAGCTAATTCTCTTCTCTGTTTTCACATTTGTGACTGTGTTTGGAGCATGTATATTCACAGCTAACAAGGCTAACGCTAACCCTCTGTACTTGAGCTGCTCAGGCAGCACCTAGGCAGCACCCAGGCAGCACCCAGGCGGCACTCAGGTGGCACCCAGGCGGCACCTAGGCGGCGCTCAGGCGGTCGCTGAGACGCTGTGAGGCGTCAAACACAAGCCAAACCTGTTTCCCATTTTTATTTTTTGGTAGCGCTCCAAATCGCAGCAGCTGTGGTGTTACGCGAGCAAGGGTTGATGGGAAATGAATGTGTGTTGTAGCATATGTATGTGCTCTGAATGACAAGACAATTTAACATAAACACAAATACACACACAGACATACACGCACATGCACAGAATCAAACACGCACACATATGCACACATACACACACACACGCACGCACACATGCATACACACACACAGACACACACACACAGACACACACACACAGACACACGCACACACACACACAGACACACACACACAGACACACGCACATACACACACACGTACACACACACACACACACACACACACACACACACACACACACACACACACACACACACACACACAGAAAACTGGCCTCAACTGCCCACTAATTGTGGAAAGGGCGTAAATGTTTTATGTTGGTACTTGGTGTTAAAGCCCAAACGCCTCCTGTTACAAATGGAGAGGCAAAGGCAGATTATCATCAAATATAGTTAGATTATACGGTTATGAGCCTGCGGCCGCGCTCTGTGCTGCGGGTCTGAATTATGAATGGGGCGCGAGGGAGGGATCCTCACACTGCTCTGGGGACTTCAGCTGCACAACTCATTTAAGTTGGATGAATGAAAAATAACAAAGGAACATCCCATCCCCTGCTAGCCTAATGCACTGGCCTGTATGTAATGTACCACACTTTCCACTGGGCCAAAAATCCATGCAGAAAAATCTCTTTGTTCATCGTCAAACTGTGGCGAAGCTAAAAAACACCATAAAGAAGCCCTGTCATCTCAGTCACTGGTGCGTTTTCCACACGGCACTGCTCGTGTCCGCCTCTTTGTACATCTCCAAAATGAGTCCCTGAGCTGTGCTAGAGCTTTGCCTAAAAATTCTTCTCATCTTATCTTTTTCCTCTTTTGCTCTCTCTCTTTCTCTCTTCTGTCTCTACATCCCAGGCCGCAGAATGGGTCGATGATATTGTACAATAGGAAGAAGGTAAAGTATCGAAAGGATGGATACTGCTGGAAGAAGAGGAAAGACGGCAAGACCACAAGGGAGGATCACATGAAGCTGAAAGTGCAGGGAGTGGAGGTGAGTGAACGAGTGAAAGAAGGAGAGAATAAGAGGGGACAGAGGGAGAGAGAGAGAGAGAGAGACGATCCAGACAAACTCCCTCTCCCCTGGTTGTATTCTAGACAGTCACATGCTGTAGTCAAGCCATGTCTCAGAGGAGGTTCACCAAGAAACACTGCAGCACAACAATAGTTCTCCCTGGGCTGCCGCTGGAGTGGAACGGATTGTTTGTACCTTATTAAGGCCCTGGATGTTGCCTTTGCTGCGGAGAGCCTACATTAATCTTGCTGGCTCAAAGCGCGGCTGCGGAGCTAACATGGCCACACCTCACTGCTGTGTTGTAGTCACTCCCCATACCAGGAAACACAGAGCGCACAGCCCAGTGTGTGTGACCGCTCAGGCTGTTTCATTTGAGCTCAGGTTCAGACGTGCTCGAGCTGTAAGGGGCCGCGGCTGTGCTGTTCCAAGCTGTGTATAAGATTGGTGGACTTTATCAACTTGTTTAAATGTGTCCTTAGCTCTAAATGTCCAGAAGTGAACGCTCTAAACTGGACACTGTATGTTCACTTAGCCGCTCCAGCTGAGTCAGAGATGCTGAAAAGAGGAGAAACGTTGTCAGCCTTAAGACTTTCTCATGGTATCTGGAATGTGTTTTTGGTCCAAATGTGTAAGAATGATG
The DNA here is from genome assembly GCA_019594935.1 of Periophthalmus modestus. Taxonomy (NCBI): domain Eukaryota; kingdom Metazoa; phylum Chordata; class Actinopteri; order Gobiiformes; family Gobiidae; genus Periophthalmus; species Periophthalmus modestus. Next base: position 8,723,306 of record JAIEZT010000084.1, read on the forward strand.
CTCACAACAGAACTTAGATGATATATTTTCTTCACAAACTTTGCAGTAAAAGATGCCGACATATTTAAACACTGGGAGCTGTTATCTTTTGTCCAATAAGCAGGAGTAAGAGTTTATCTGTTTGTATTTCAAATCATATGACGTCACTCCAAATAGTTTTAATATTTGACTGAGATGTGGACATTAACATAGTATTGTCGATATACAGGTATTTGTAGTAATAGCTGGCTCACAGTTACTAAAAGAAACGGTAGCTTCAGCATTTGTGCATTTGACGTTTCAGTATTTCTACCATATTCCAAGCGCGATCTCACAGTGTGATGTTGTCTCATTCTGGGATTTGAACAGGGGTCAGGGGTCACGTGGTGGAGCTGTGCGTTTGAGGTCCTGGCCGTCCTCTTGGACATGCAGAGCAGAGGGACACCGTCGTGAGCTGGTGTTTCACACAGAGACAGAGGCAGAGGCTTCTCGCATCAGGGGCGCTGCTGTTTGGGCCCCTCAGTGTCATCCCGGGGCCCACTCCGCTCTGATTAACTCAAAGGAAAACACAGCCACACTCACAAAGCACTTACTATAAAATCCATGTCAAACACAGAGAGTTAAAAACAACAGGAGGAGATGGTTATTAAAATCAGTGATACATTTACTTCGATGACTAGAATAACCAGATCACCTGTTTAATTATCTGTGATGATCCCAAACACCTGGGCGTGTCAGGTTCAGTGGATCTTTGGAGGAACATTTGTGTTTGAAAGAAAAATATACAATAATTGAATTTACAATAAAATGTTCCCTTTTTGCATAAATGTCCCGGGTCCAAACCTGCTCAAGCCCAAAGCTGCTCAGGTGTGAACGGAGAGAAATCACATTACTCACATCAGACGGAACAGGTCACATGACATTTACATAATCTGACTGTTCCAGAAATCAGATTATGATCAGATTTCTGGTGTGCTTGTAAACACATGTAGAGTTCATGTAGTGTCAGAGAGAACCTGTAGAGGAGATGGAGATGTTATTTGAACACATTTATGTTTTGTTCCCCTTTCAGAGCAGGATGTTTTTGACTGTATCTTTCTATCATTGAGCAAAAATTATAATGCCAACGCCGACTGAGAGATTACACAGATATAAAGGCAAGTACAATTCTCGATTAGGGACACACCAGTCTGATACTGGTATCAGATATCAGCTTCCACATATGGGTTGAGTCGATATCCTGGACACATTAATGTAATAAGATGCATTCACTGGTGGTAGTCAGAAAGTCTCAGAATGTTTGAACTTGTATTTATACAAAGCTACAAAAAACATTTGGATCAATTTCGTCTTATTTTATTTTTGTTTCAAGGAAATAAATGCTGTTTTCAGTCTCTGCTTTGATATCGGTTGATATCTGGTATTGGCTTAAAACTATAGTATCGACTTTAGTTACAGAACCACAACCTCTGTCATTCAGAACAGCAGTTAAATGTTTTTCGATTACACCTTTTTTTTAAATTGATTTGAGAAATAACTGTCCTATCAATTCTTGACTTTTTTTTTAGCACAAATTCAAATGTTCTCATTTTGTACAAGTTCGTTTCTCCACTCAGTCAAATTGAACGATTAAAACAGCCTTAGAAGATTGCATTGTGACCTTTAGAGCATAATGAGCGACTACACCACCATTTTGTAAATCTAATGTTGTTGTAAATTATTATAGCTGCCATTACACATCATTTGGAGGGTGCCCTCTTCAGCACAGATGTGGAAGTGCTCCCAGCTGACCACCGCTCTGGGCCTCTCCTCCAGCACCACGGAGAGCTCCGCGTTTATTCAATGGTCATACGGCCTCTGGAGGTTACAGTATAGCTTTTCCCGCACTTGTAACTGCCACATTGAACAAGTGGAAACATAATATAAAGGTCTAAAATTATCCCGACATCTGTGAATATGGCTTAAACAAACCCCCTGGGCGGCTCTCCAGATGCACTTAATGCTCCTGTAGTTAGAGAGTGGCGGCCGGCCACTTTAGCTCCATGGACACGTGGAGCGTGCGACCGTTTTTCTACAGGAGGCTTTAAATGACACATTCAACGTGACATTAAATACAAAAAGCATTTTAAAGTCCCATTTAGAGGCTCTGAATTATTCTCAGAATTACTGAATGTGGCTCTGCACACAGCTCTACATGCGGCTCTAGATGTGGCTTTAGACGCGGCTCTACTGGCAGCTCATGGCTCTATGCATAGCTCTTGCGGCTGATGGCATCTGTATTCAATAATTCACCACATACATGTTCTCTATAATGTAGTAGTCCATAGGTTTCATACATGTGGTCCATAGTGTGGGCTGTCACACCAGTGTCTTTAGGAGTTGAGCTAACGACGCTGCAGACCTGATTCTTCCAATATCAAAAACATGACAAACAGAACTAGTTATTTTAAATCCAAAGTCATGACTTTCTTAACACATTCCCATCGTCCTAATGTTCATCCTGAGTTTATTTGCAACTTTTCTGTGCTTTTTTTCTGCTGTCACTGTACTGCTAATAACAACTAGCATGCTAATAGCGCAGTATTATAACTTCCAGGTTCATGGATATATATATATATATATATATATATATATATATATATATATATATATATATATATATATATATATATATATATATATACATATATATGTGTATACATATATATATATATATATATATATATATATATATCCCAAAGCTAACAGTCACAGTCATTAAACCCCCTGACCCCAACCCACCTCTCTGTCCACTGCCTCATCTTTAATGTTTATTCATGTGACTCAACAAAAACCTCAGAGATTAAATTGTACAGGAAAGTAGTGACGCTAACAGTGAGGTTTGGGGTGCTGTTGTGCCTATTGTCCTATAAACAGTTTTGTTGCAGGTGTAAATAAACAGTTATTGTCTCCAAAGCAGCAGCTGATGTTCTGAGGTGTTTTGAAGCGTTTGAGTGCGCTCGTGTATTTACAGTGGCCGTAAACGTCCTCCTGTTTGTGTGAGTGCTGATAAAGAGCAGAGCGGAGTTGGACATAAGTTTGCTGGTTTACAGTGGAGTCGTTACATCACTGGAGCCGCTCTGCTGTTGTACTGGGCCTGTGCGATTCCCCAGCTGCTCTCTGCTTAATAGAGGTGCTGTGGTTATTACACGGGCCAGGTTTAGAGCAGAGGACAAATGCTGTGTGTGGTTTGGCTTGGTGATGCTTGGTGATGCTCGGCTCTCCGGCGGGGGGCCGGGAGCGGGGAGCCAGGGACCGCTGGGGCCTCGGAGCAGCCTAGCGTAGCGGGGTAGATGTCAGTTTGCGCGGCGGCTGTCCTAGCTAGCTCAGCAGCCTGTGTAAAACCAGCTCTGCTCCTTCACTGCCGTGTCGTCCTATTTTTCTCTCTTTGCTCTCCTCTACTTCCTCCCTCGCTAGTCCTTAAAGTCTTTCACTAGTTCTTTTCTCTATCTCTTCACTCCCCTGTGTCCCTTCTTTGCTCGGCTCATCCCGTCTGCCTGTTACCTCCTCTGTCCAAGAGCACAGTGCAGACGGAGTCTTGAGTTTGGTGGTAATGTTCCCTGTTCCCTAAAATTGGAGCACAGGGCATGTTGCAGCATTAGCGCTTAACAGGGCGTGAAATAGCAGGCTGCCTTCGTGACGTCTCCCCATCACTCCAGGTGAGTCGGCCAGACGGCTGGATAAATGAGCATCGCCCCCCCGAGCGCCCCGCACCGGTCTGGGGGCTCGGGGTGGCACAGGAGGGCACACGGGGGCACACGTCCACTTCTGATTACTCCACCACACCCTTCTTTGCGTTGGCTCTAATGAGGATGTCCCGCAGCGGTCCACTTGGTTTCCTTGGCGACAGATTTGCTTTATTCTACCTGTGGGTGATTTCACTCAGACAGTGGTGGTCTTCAGATGTGCACAGCTCTAGCGTCCCCTGGCCTTAAGTTGCGAAACAGCACATGTCATCTGTCTTGAATCTCACCTGCTCGGCTCTTGTCAGGTTTCTGCCCCAGTGCCGCTGCTGCATTTTAGTTGATTAGGCGTTAATGTGGACTCGTACCCTTCTCCCTCCTCAGCGGTACCCCCCTGTGCTATCTGCTCATTATACCCCCGCTTTAATAAACTCCCTCAAACATGGATCGATTTTCTCTTAAGTGAAGGTGGCACAGGCTCTGACTTATTTCATTACCATAGGCTAATTATACCGATTGAAATGAGCTTGAGTTCTTAAGGTGCGCCGTGTTGCTCTGCGGCCCCACTCCTCCTCAGACTCTAATACCAGGACAGTCCCAGTGGCCTGCCCCACCCGTCTGACTCCGCCCCCCCCACCCCCCACCTCGTTTACCATCGAAATAATCAAGCGCGCCGTCCTCAGCCCCGTAACTTGTCATCTCGTGTTGGATCCAGCCTAATGTGTGATTTCAACTGTGCAACTGTGCGATGAGGAAAGGTAATGGGGCATGCATGTGGCTCAATCGCCTCTGTTCATTGATAATAATGAAGACAAATGTCAAAACATTAGTCTCTAATGTTATAATGGAGTGGATGCCTGATACAAGCAGGATGCTACACTGCATTGGCTTCCAATATAACATGACCTTCAATATTTAACTTGTTTTAGCGCCCGGGGTCTGTCCGCCTGCAGTTTGGGTCTCTAAGCGAATTACACACACGCAGCTGGTTTGGTGCAGTGTTTGTGTGGAACCTTTTAACCCGCTCAATCTCATGTTTACAGAGTTTTATATATAAAACATTTGGGGACTTTAATCATATTTAGTTTCACTTTCTGGTTTCAAATCTGCGTGTAATCCTGATATATTTACATATTGATTCATTAATATAGAAAGGGTTATATTTGAGCACATGGCGTAGCTGAGGCGGCGGTGATTTGCTGGAGCCGATATGGTCAGATTGTGTGGACAGATGTATTGGACAGATGTATAGGGCACTAAACAAACCCTTATTCCTGAGGAGGTGACACCAGCGTTCTCCCCTGCCCCGGCCCTGCTACAAGTCAACTGTGAAATTAAGATTACTGATAGCGGCTCTGCCCAAAGGAGAGGAGTAAGTATTTTTCCATTTTTATTCAAACGTATACTGTGTCTGTTCAACACCGCTCGCTCTCCGGCGCTGGCAAATCGATTACACGTTCCATTGTCTTGTGGCTTTGTTAGTCCCTGTTTTCGGTCTGCGCCTCAGCGTTTTTCCTTTTCAAATTACCTGATTGTGAGGAAGAGAAGACCAATCTGTTTGTAGTATCATAAAGGAGCCGTTACCATGGCTATAACTTCAACCCTCAGTTCGCACATACAGGAACCTGCAGGACGCTGTTGCATAGACACTAAAAATGTTACCTGTTAATGATTTATTCAGGCAAATGCGGCTAAGTACAAACACGGGAGACTTTGTGGAACACTGTATGAAATTACTCTGGATGAAAACTGAATGATGACTTTACGCGGTAATGAAAACGGCAGCGTTGAGATGTAGATACTGTAAAGTGGAGACAGGCTCATTTTGTTATTGTGCCATTGGTTTCGACAGAAGCAGATTCAGGCACTGAGCGTCGTGCTGGATAATGGCTTAATATTAGACGTTATGTTGTTATTAGCAACTGAAGCAAAGCCGTTCTATGTGAACGCCAGAGCCCAGCGAAGGGAGCAACTAAGAATACCTCACCCCAATAACCGGGAATGCCTCACCCCAACAACCGGGAACGCCTCACCCTAACATCCAGGAACACCTCACCTCAACAACCGGGAACGCCTCACCTCAACAACCGGGAACGCCTCACCTCAACAACCGGGAACGCCTCACCCTAACAACTGGGAACATCTCAACTCAACAACCGGGAACACCTCACCTCAACAACCGGGAACACCTCACCCCAACAACCGGGAACGCATCACCCTAACAACCGGGAACGCCTCACCTCAACAACTAGGAACGCCCCATCCCAACAACCAGGAACGCCTCACTTCTACAACCGGGAGAGCCTCACCCTAACAACCGGGAACGCCTCACCTCAACAACCGGGAACGCCTCACCTCAACAACCAGGAACGCCTCACCTCAACAACTAGGAACGCCCCATCCCAACAACCAGGAACGCCTCACTTCTACAATCGGGAGAGCCTCACCCTAACAACCGGGAACGCCTCACCCTAACAACCAGGAATGCCTCACCTCAACAACCAGGAACGCCTCACTCCCAGCAATTGGGAATGCGTCACCCCAACAACATGAACACCGGAGCCCAGTGAAGGGAGCAACCGGGAACGCCTGACCCCAACAACCGGGAACAGTTTACCACGAGCACCGTGAACGCCTCACCCCCAGTAAGGGACACTCTCAACCCAGCAAACAACATCTCGCCCCCAGCAAACACCTCGCACCAGCAAACACCTCACAGCAGCAACCGGGAACACCTCACCCCCAACATTGGGAGGAAACAGGGAAGTCTCAGCCTCACTGATCGGGGGAAACAAGAGCATCTCACCCCCAGCTTTGGGAGCACCATTTTAGCCGTGCTTTTCCTTTAAGCTCTCAGTAATTAGTGTTTCTCTGTGAGTTCTTACATTTGTTAAATCACTCACAGCAGTTAAGCTCTGCGTCTGCGTTTCATGCTGACCCCGATATCACCGCTTCAATCCGCCAGACGGGTTAAAGGGTCGTCTTTGTTGGAGAGGCCGCTGCTGTCGAGTTCACATGTAGCAGGCGTTAAGCTGTATATTATTGACAGCTCCTGTAATTTAATTTAGCACTGGTAGCAACGTGTTTTCATGTTGTCACAGCGAGGAGCCTCCAGTGGGTCGCTGTCGTCATGGTGAGGAGCCTCCAGTGGACCGCTGTCGCCAAACGAAGGAGGAGGAAGGAGTTATGTCCCTGAAAAAGGAGAAAATAGACGGACGTGCCCCAATGCCCAGTGTGGGATTGATGCAGAAACGTGTCCAGAACTGCCTAGAAACACAGTCTTCTAGTTCAGTTGTAAATGCTCATTTTACTCAAAATATGTTAGCGTAGATAATAATAATAATAATAATAATATAATAATAATAATAATAATAATATATAATAATAATAATAATAATTATTATTATAATTAATTATTATTATTATTTTTTTATTTATTTTTTATATATATAAAAAAATTGGTCCTGGTTCACTACAGTGGTTCCCAACAATTTTGCCACATAACTTTATAATTTGACTTCCCCCTAACTCACTTGATCGTTTTACACATCTATCTATGTCAGTGGTTCTTAACCTTTTTGGAGGTACCGAACCCCACCTGTTCATATGCACCTTCACCGAACCCCTCTTTATTGAAAAATAAAATATGATTTTTTTCTAATTCAAGACATAAGTATGTTTTACTGGTCACAAAATGAACCGTGCATTAACATCACTGTGTTCAAAGAACAAAACCAATACAGTGCATGAACTCACAATAAATTACATATTTACCTTTTCACAGAGTAGCCTTTTCATCAAAATTTGGCTCTCTTCACCTTGAATTCAGCAAGCATTGTGTCCTTGTATTCCCCATCTCCATGCAGGTTAAGGAAGTGTTCTTTTAGTTTTGCCGGTACTAGACTAGAGTTGCTTAACTTGGCATTTCAAATCATGCAGACAGGACGCTGACTCCCATCACGTTCCGTTATATATGTGAATCCATGTAGTATATATTCATCTGACCACTTTCTTTTTTTGCTTTTCTACATAGTTAGTATGGATTAAAATAATAACTCTTTAGCATCGGATGCTATCACCGCCGATAGATTCTCGGTTCCGGACTTTCCATCACCGTAACTCCACCACCAATTATGCTTCATGTAAATTCAAACAGCATCTCAAAGCAGAGGCATCGGGCTCTTTAAATATGTTAATGTCATTACGGTAACGTGCTTATGTTGCCCTCGAAGACGACCAATCAGAGCGCAGTTGTCGCCGGGATCCTCCCAGTCAATGCCGGCGCATCACTCTGGCTGTGTCTCATGCCGTGTCTCAATTCACCAAAGTGCCCTTAAATACACCGTTCGATCGGTGCATTTAAGTCGGGCGGGTACTTTGATAGACACATTGAATGGTGCATTTGTTGAATTGGGACACGGCCGACATCTGGAGACGCTCGCAGTTCGCGAATCATAGGAGTCAGGTGCTCCACCGAACCCCTGAGACTGACTCACCGAACCCCTAGGGTTCGATCGAACCCAGGTTAAGAACCACTGATCTATGTGTATTATCAATTATGTGAATTATATGATTGTGTTTTAATGATGCAGAATGTTTTATATTTAAATTTTGTTCAGTTTTCCATATTTTTAAAACCTCAACCTCCTTCCTAGTGCGCCCTGATGAGTGGTCCCTGGACCTCTCGTTGGGAAACATGATGACCCTACCTCTTCCTGACGTGAACCTGATTCAAACGGAAAAACACTCCTCATTCTCCTTAAACTTTAATGATCTCTGTAGGTGTTGGATCCTCCAGTCCTGTGGTCTGTAGCAGTTTTAGGGGGTTGCACAGTTGTTTATTAAACTTTATCTTCTCAGGTTGGATCCCTGCTGTTCTGGTTCCACCACAGAGGGAGGTTTAGGTGAACTCGTCCTGTGACATTATCTTTGCTCAGAGTTGAAAGGGCGCGCGCTCGTCTGGTTCTGCCCCATCTGCAGTATTCTCCACTTGGATGTTCACGGGGCAATGTTGGTGAACACGGCGTCTCGGGCGGCAGGTTCCTTTATCTTTTTGGTTGCTTAGCTGTTTCTGGCTCCGGCCGCGCTCTACACTGTCCTATGTTTTATTTAGCAGCCGCACACAGGTTTAGATGTAATTTACTGCTGTGTAACGTTTAATAAGAGCAAATTCCAAATGTAGCCGCGCTCCAACACGAGCTCTTCAAAGGAGGCGTAATGAGCAGAGCCCAAAGTTCAAAGAGACTCAGGAAGTGTTTGTGTAGCGTTTTACAGACCAAACAAATGTGTTTCCTCACTGTGATATCGAGAGGTGGATATTTAACATGAAAGGAGCTAAAGAGGAGTTTAGCTCAGGAAACTGGTTTAACCCAGATGCCCCGGGCCGACACCAAACACTTAACACACAAAACAGCAGCTTATTCAAATCCCCAACAACCTTGTCTTGTGTGTTTGCATTTTATACTGTCACATCTATTTCAGTGGCTCACTTGGTAGAGTGTTTGTCCTCCGAAGGTTAGCTGTTCAAATCCCGCTCTTGACATAAACATCATAGGTGGTGCTGGCAAATCCACTGACCCACAGGTTGGCAGTGCAATTCCAGCTCTCACAGTTGAATGCTGTCATTGTGTTCTTTGGGTGAGACAATTAACCTCACCCCCAGTGTCTGTATACACTGATGTGTGTGAATGTGTGTGTGAATGGGTGAGTGGTTCTTGATGTAAAGCGCTTTGAGTCTTGAAGGTGGAAAAGTGCTGTATAAAACATGACCATTTAAGTTTCAAACTGTACACACATATTTCCCACTGCACTGCTGGTTTGTAGGATTGTACAAAAAGCATTGGTTTTATCTCCAAAATCAAATAAAAACTCGTGTTTTAGCTTGAAACCCATTAAGCACAGTTCAAGATGTGATCAGAACAAGTGTCTGACTCACACTTACAAAACCCATTAGTTGGTGCCTTGTTGTAAGTAACTTTTCTAAAGGATCGTACTCCACTTTTATGTCACTGCATTGATTGGAAAGTTCCACAGTGCAAGATTAAACATCATTTTCTCCATGGAGACAACCAGGTGATGCTACAGGCCAGACTAGGCCATAGAGAGAAAATGCAGATTTTGTAAGGGATTTTTAAGCAATAAAAAATATTTAAAGTTAAATGTCATATTGTGCAACATTCACGGCAAAACAATAGTAACATCTCCATGGAAACAGGAAAGTTACACAGTGGACCTGTCTGGAGAGGACATGAGTCATCACATGTCAGAACATCATCTTCACATAGTTTACTTGTGTAGTGTCTAATCCTCCTCCTCCTGCTCCAACAGCTTCATCACCCGCAGACAGAGCAGTGCCTCTTTAGCTCATCGCTAACGGCATTGATTTAATCACACCGCTCTAACACTATAGCCTGGCAAATCCAGACTGAAATCTTTATTCAGATTTATGTCAGTCTGGTCCTCCACTGTGTCTCAAGCCCGGTCAAATGTGATAATCCAGTCAGATCTGTTTATTTCAGTGACACATGTGAAATAAAGCAGCTATAAAATCACATTTCTCTCACCTCATATTAACAGAGTTTAGGCTTTGCTCAGTGATTCTGCACAAATCCAACATGTTTTTCAGCCCAGTAAGATTTACTTTTTTTTTTTTTTTTTCTGATACGAACAGACCATGCCTGTCCCTGATTGGCTAATCCATCTGTCAATCATGCCCATTTGAAAATGAGGAGCTTCACCGGTGACTCACCAGACTCACGTCTTCATAAAGTGTTGAAGTGTGTGTCTGGATCCAAAAGCCTTTTTCAGTTAAGTCAACAAAATAATCAGATTCCTTTAGTTACACAAGTACAGTCAGATCCTCCTGACCAGCAGCTGTCCGTCTGACCTCTGGCCTCATCCCTCTCGCTCTGATCTCAGTCCACATTTCTTTCTTTCTTTGTGTAAACAGCACAGATTTTCCCTCTTCCTCCTCTTCCTCAGTGATATTCTCCATGTTTTCTTAAATTCTGAGCCTCATATCTTGTACGGCACATGTTTATTCTATATATGTTTTCTCTATATAATCTTACGCCATGTGACCGTATAAACGCGTCGACGCTGACAGCGATCCACGCTCTCATTTATTTCACCTATAGATAGAAAATGGCCCGCACTCCCACACATGCAAAGAGAGAAAGAGCGAGAGATGTGAGTTTAGACGTGTGTGTATGAGCCGATTTCTGAAATGGAACCCACAATCGGACGAAAATGACATCTAAGGATCTGTGTGTGATGAAAGAAAACTGAGAGATAAAAATGAATTGAGCAAAATAGAGGAGAAAAAAAGGAGAGATGTGGAAACAGAGGAAGCTCAGTAGGTGGATGGAATGAGCGAAGAGAAAGACGGAGGGGAGGGGAGGGAGAGAGAGGGGAGAGGACGACAGAGAGGAGAGAAAGGAGCAGAGGAAACTCAGCAGGTGGATGGATGGAGAAGGGAGAGGGAGGAGAGGAGAGGGAGGGAGAAAGAGAGGAGAGGGGAAGGAGAGGGGGGAGCAGGGGAAGCTCAGCAGGTGGATGGAATGAGAGAAGAGAGGGAGGAGAGTGAGAGAGAAAGAGGAGAGAGAGGTGAGGGAGCAGAGAGGTGGAAGCAGGGGAAGCGGAGCAGGTGAATGGATGGAGAGAGAGAGAAAGAGAGAAGAGAGAGCAAGGGAGGAGGGGAGAGAGGGAAGGAGCCGAAATGAAGGATATATAGCCTCTGGCAAACAGAAAACAATTGTTCCATTGCCTCCCTTCGCCCACTTCAACCTTAAACAGCAGATTTTTTTCACTCAATTAATTTGTACAGACGGGGCCGCAGGGAGGGCCGGGGCTGAGGGGGGCTGAGGGGGGCTGAGGGGGGCTGAGGGGGCCTGAGGGGGCTGAGGGGGCCTGAGGGGGGGGGGGCTGTTTCAGGACGCAGCGCTGTGTTGTCATTTTCACATTAAAAAAGTGCTCAGGCAAAAACAACGTCTGGATTTATCTTATAGTGAAACCAAAACCACTGGAGTCTTTTATTGTGCCTCGCTGCAGAAAAGCTCTTTATATTGTCCACATATGGCAGTGTTTACAGACACACTCACACCTTCACTTCAGCTTTAAAAACTCCACCTTTGTCATTACAACAAATCCATTTATGTTTGATAGAACATATGGGCCATATGTTTATCTTTATTCTGTCTTTTTAAAGGGTTTTTGGGCACTTTAGAAACAATATTAACTTCAAATAATGTGTATGTGTTGAAAACAAGTTGTTCCCAGGAGAGGGCACAGGTACTGGAGCTAAGCAGATTAAAAGTCTAAAAAAAAATGCTGCTACTAGCGATTAGCAAAACATGTTTGGGCTCACACGTCCACAGACTGTAAGTTATTTTGTGATGGCTCAAATCTAAAAATAAAAGTGAATTTTGTGCATTTTAGGAGGTTTAAACTCACACTCACCCCGGCTCCATCAATACTGAATGCTTCGTATTGTTTCGTTTGTCAGTTTCACTCGGCAGTGTTAATAATTCAAGGAAAAACCTGAGCTGGAATTTGACCTGAATCCTGGAATTCCCATTTTCCACAAAAGCACTCTGCATCCGGCCACCGGGGACAGTGAAGAGCAGCTCATCTCTTTGAGTGGATTATTTTCATTGTGAGTGATGGGCTCTGTGAGGCTTAATCAATAGAGCATTTACCCCTTAACTACAGGTCAAAGGTCAGGTGTGTCTCTTTTATCTGATAGAGCAGTGGCCTCGTGCTCCGAGTTTCACTAAATACTTAACCTTCAACATTTACATAATATTAAAACACCATTAATGGGTTCTAAGAACCTCTCATATAGAAGCATTCAAACGAGTCTAATGTCCGAGAGGTGTGTTCTGTGTGTGTTGGGTGTGTTCTGTGTGTGTTCTGCCTTGTTCTGCCTGTTTGTATGAGCATGTGTTCTATCCGTGCTCTGCCTGTGTTCTACCCATGCTCTGCTCGTGTGTTCTGCCCGTGTGTTCTTCCCGTGTTCTGCCCATGTTCTGCCCATGTGTTCTGCCTGTGTGTTCTGCCTGTGTGGTCTGTCTGAGTGTTCTGCCCGTGTGTTCTTCCCGTGTTCTGCTTTTGTGTTCTGCCCGTGTGTTCTGCCCGTGTGTTCTGCCCGTGTGTTCTGTCCGTGTTCTTTGCATGTTCTGCCCGTGTTCTGCCCGTGCTGTCTGTGCTGGGTGTAAACTGGGGTCGCGCTGTAGTGATATTGATAGTGACACAGGAGCAGAGCAGGTCGTGTGCCAGAGCAGAGTGAGCCGCCGGGAGGCAAAGACAGATGGACACATAGATACAGACGAGCGTGTGTGTGTGTGTGTGCGTGTGTGTGTGTGTGTGTGTGTGTGCATGTGTGTGTGTGCATGTGAGCTGTGTGTGTGTGTGTGTGTGTGCACAGCCTGACTGAAAACCCAACAACATGAATCATGAGCCCAGAGGAGAGAGAGGAGCGAGGGATCAATGCAAGCACACTGAGAGGAGAGGATAGGGGGAGAGAGGGGAGAAGAGAGGAGAAGAAGGAGAGAGAGGAGAGGGGGAGAGAAGAGAGAGCTAAGAGGGAGATCAATACAAGCACACTGAGATGAGAATAGAGGAGAGGAGAGGAGAGGTGGAGAGAGGGGAAAAAGGAGAAGAGAGGAGAGAGAGGAGAGGGGGAGAAGAGAAGAGAAGAGCGAGAGCTAAGAGGGAGATCAATACAAGCACACTAAGAGAAGAGGAGAGGAGAGGGGGGAGAGAGGAGAAGAGAGGAGAAGAGAGGGGAGAGAAGAAAGAGAAGAGAGGAGAGGAGAGAGAGAGGTAAGAGGGGGGGGATCAATACAAGCACACTGAGAGGAAAGGACAGGGGGAGAGAGGTGGAAGGAGGGAAGGAGAGGGGGAGTGTGGAAGAAGGGTGACAAGAGTTGGAAAGAGAGACATGGAGAGAAAGGATGGTGAAGGGAAGGAGAGAGTCATAGAGAGTTGGAGAGAGAAAGGGAGAAAAGAGTAGAAAAAAAGACAAAGAGGGAAAGGAGAGAGAGAGAGAGAGAGAGAGAGAGAGAGAGAGGGTGGAGGGGGTTCAGGGGTTGATGGAAGGCCACAGAGGCATTCATCACCAGACCACCCTCATTCCCAGCATGCTCTCTGCTCCAGCCCCATCGCTCTGATGTGTGTATGTGTGTGTGTGTATGTGTGTGTGTATATGTGTGTGTATATGTGTGTATGTGTACATGTGTGTATGTGTGTATATATATGTCTCTGTGTGTGTACATGTGTGTATGTACATGTGTGTGTACATACACACAGACTTTAAATACACACAGTACATTAGCATTAGTCTGAAACCAAAGGGTCAGTGACACAGGTAAATGTGACTGACTGAAACCAAAGGGTCAGTGACAGAGGTAAACATGTACATGGGTCTGTGATAATAAAGATAATAATGTAATCTAATCATAATAATAATAATCATCATCATAATGAGGCTTTACTGAAGACGAAGAGGACCTTCAGGTGGAGGGTCTGCTAACTGTTTGTCTCCATGGAGATGGTTTTGCTTTGCCTGGAATGTTCTGCTTATGGCATTAAACATATCAACCATTTAAATTATTAAGGATTTTTTTTTGTAGGTCAGTAACATTGTGGAAAACAAATTCACGCATTCACATTATGAGTTCCCACAGATCTGTGACTCATAACTTGATCCGCTTCACCTGTTGACTCCATGGACAAAGATAAGTGAAATGATCAGTGCAGTGAGAGTCCTGCAGGTGGCAGACCCCTCGCCAGAAATGTTACGTAGTGCAGCTTTAAATACAGGTCTGAATACTCCAGCAGTGCTTCATTTTAGTATTTTATTTTTTTATGTATCTTTATTTCTACAGTGAGAGTCCAGTCAGAGTCCAGACACTCTTTAAAACACACAACAATACAAACAAAAAGACTACACTAAAAACAGGAGCAGATTAATTATAAATGTTTATCTCCACATCCCAGTTTTAAATGTTCTTCAGATGGATTAAATTTTTGGGAAGAAAAATAACCAAACCCATGCCTGTGGTGGAAGTCCCGTGAATACATTTTGTAAATGCATTTATAAATATATTTTATAAATACATTTATTATAAATACATTTTACTACATTTACTACTACATGTATTATCAATAGATTTATAAATACTTTTACACACTGTTGTCCTTCTGACAGACAGTGATGGCCAACCTACTTTTTCATAGAGTGAACAGTGATGGGTTTAAACTCTCCTCTTATGAAACGGTGGCTGTGTGAAAGAGTGAATCTACAGGTTTAAAACAGAAGCTGAAGTCTGTAGATTTATGTCCATGATGTTCACACCTGCGGCTTTGCACATGACCCCTGTGACACAACCTGTATTATTATTTTAGAGACAAGAAGTACTTAACAATTTTAATGGTGAGTAAATGATTATCTTCTGTTTGAGTCATGAGTTCATTATTATTATTATTAGTTTGTTTTGTTTTGTTTTTTGTTGTTTTTTTTTTTTTTACCTGCAGCTGCTTAGAGCACACTCCTGGTGTGTAGAGTGTCTCACAGCACACTCCTGCTGTGTAGTGTGTCTCAGAGCACACTCCTGGTGTGTAGTGTGTCTCAAAGCACACTCCTGCTGTGTAGTGTGTCTCACAGCACACTCCTGGTGTGTAGCATGTCTCCTGGGCGTGTAGTGTGTCTTAGAGCACACTCATGGTGTGTAGTGTGTTTTCAAAGAGTACACTCCTGCTGTGTAGGGTGTCTCAAAGCACACTCCTGGTGTGTAGTGTGTCTCAAAGCACACTCCTGCTGTGTAGTGTGTCTCAGAGCACACTCCTGGTGTATAGTGTGTCTCAAAGCACACTCCTGCTGTGTAGTGTGTCTCAGAGCACACTCCTGGTGTATAGTGTGTCTCAGAGCACACTCCTGGTGTGTAATGTAATGTGTCTTCTGGTCTGTAATGTGTATCAGTGGTCGGAACACACTACTGGTGTGTAGTGTGTCTCAGAACTGACTCCTGGTGTGTAGTGTGTCACAGAGGACACTCCTGGTGTGTAGTGTGTCTCTGTGGTCAGAGCACAGTCCTGGTGTGTAGTGTGTCTCTGTGGTCAGAGCACAGTCCTGGTGTGTAGTGTGTCTTAGACCACACTACTGTGTGTGCGGCGTGCATTTACACTCCTGGTGTGTGTGTGTGAGCAAAGCACACATCCTGCTGTGTAGTGTGTCTCAGAGCACACTCCTGGCGTGTTATGTGTCTCAGAGCACACTCCTGATGTGTAGCGTGTC